>CM033470.1:183594277-183973187 GCA_019447015.1 Hymenochirus boettgeri | reverse complement strand
AATAATCCCAATTACAAATGGAAATGTGCAAACCTTCATCAAACACTGCCCTGCATACATCTGTATAGGGAATAAGAGGATTAGCATCCCAAAAAGTAAAATCTTCATATGCAGTAAAATACACTGTTTCACGGACCACAACTCTTCTCCTAAGATAGATAGAAAATGCGTTGGTAACATAGTTGGGAAGTGGATTACATGCTTCTTTGTTTTTGCTAAATCCATGGCTTTGGGATGCAGTGTATTGCAGATGGGTTAAGCCTGGATTGTGAGATAACAAAGGATTTCTGTGACAGACTGAGATAACTTGGTGTACCTGGCTCAGCAAATCACACCAAAACTTTTTCATTTTCATCTAGTAACTACAAACAAGTGGCATAAAAACTCACATTGTTTACACTTGCTGCTTTATTACAGCAACTATCTGCAGGATTTTTAGTATGTTTTTCACCATATTTATAAAGAGGTGATATTTTGAAATTTGAAAAGTGCTAACTGGATGTAGCTTTTCCCTGGGGAACTAAAGATTAAAGATGACAAAACGATACCAATGGAAGATAGAACAAAGTCAATATTAAAGAACAACTGTACTGCCTTAGTCTAGGATATGCTTCTTGAAGAGTGTGTCTTCCCTTGGTTTAGCCCTGGGCCAAAAGGGGAACAGAGCAATAATTCTCCAAGGCTAAAGTCATGATTTATGAACTTTATTAAATAATTAATTATTTAAATAATAAATATTCCAAAACCTACATACATATATTGTACCAAATAATTGCTCTATTTTGTTTATTAGGACAGGGGATTGCTACCAGGGGCACAGTGGAGGGACAACTGCACTAGGGCCTAGGGCCAGACAGGCAATGGCTTTATGCCTTTCCATATGTATTTAAAAGTCATCTATCCAGCAGCCACTATTCAAAACACATAAATGGGCCCCATTCTTTTTAGTTATGCCACTGATGAGCACAAACATCAAATATTTAAAGGATTAACTTACCCTTAACCAAATCATCACTAACATTACCCTTTATATTGGGTGTTAGCATGAACGTACTATGAGATACAATGAACATGTATACCCTTAAATATGTCACCATCTTGGGCTTTTTTTTGGGTGCAAATAATGCCAATAAATCACTTATTGCTGCTTTACATATATTATTTGGGCATTCTGTGTGTATTTTACTGCTGGGAAGTATGACCATATGCTTTCTTACTAAATATGCCAATATATCTTTTCACTGTGATTTTAATAAAAGTGAGTTAATGTGAATTTTGGCTGAAAATAATGGCCAAACTCTACCTGTTTAATTATTATTCATTTTAAGTTTAATCATTGAACAAATAAAAACAGATCCATGAAGAGGCAGGAAGTTTAAATAAGTGTGGCGGGAGACTGAATAGAAAAGAAAGGTAAAACAAAAAAGAGACAAAAAAGAAAAAGCAAACGCCAAAGAACTGAAAGAATTAAAAAGAAAAATGGAGCTCGGCAGGACATGTAGAAAGTGAGCAGTGATTTTTTGGCATGTTTAATTGCCTGGCTAAATACTTAAGTTTAAGGGAATGTAGAGGGTAAATCAAAGTTCAGTCCATTGCAAAACCGTACCTTTAAATCACACACTGCTGTATGTTACTCTTATTTTTCTAAGCCATTGGTAAAGCTTCCCTTTCCCACTTGCTGGCTTTCCCTCCTCTATTGTAATCTCATTCAATCCATTACTTCTGCTAGACTTGCTGCATGTGATTTTCATTCATTCAGTTAGTCTGGGCTGCCCCGCTAGCTCTACATAAAACGGGGACTGGAACGGGGACTCGATTAACAGAGTGCTGCTTCTATGGATATAATGCAATGATGTTTAAAAGGCTAACACTGTGGAAAATTAATGTTTGGGGCATTGAGCAGCCTCTCATCTATAAATGTGTGACTATATATGTGGTTAATCTTTCGAAATGTTCCTGTGAACTTCTTACACACTAGAGATGGCTGAACTTCCAAAACTCAGTTCAGATTTCAAATTTCCAAACTTCTGAAAAAGTTCAAAAAATCAAAAATCCAAAAGTCAATGGGGAAAAAAAAGTTTGAATAGTTCTAAATAAAATAAGGTTACAATATCAATGGCAACTTTCTGTACAAAGCTATGGGACCTGGGGAGAGGTCTTAGGAATATTTATATATACAGAACTTGAAATAAAGTAACTTCATTCACATAATCCCTATTCAATTATTTTACCAAAAAATTTAGATTTTTCCAAAACTTTTAAATTTCTAGAAAATTCTACATTTCCATAATCTGTCTCTGAATCTTTCCCTGAATCTTAAAAAGGGTGCTGATTATTATACAAGAGAAATCATGCCCAGCATGAATGCTTCCTTGTTGCAAACCTCAAAAAAAGGTGGTAAAAAAAAATTCTGCCTTTAAAGGGAAAGTTCAGTGGAAAATCTTTTTTTTTAAATTGTTTTTAAAATTCTTTGCTTATATTATGCATACATAGTTATTCTACATATTCTCTTCCATTTTGAATAATCAGTTGAATTTATGCCCCTTAATAATCCTTGCTGTTGATATTAGTGAGCTGATATTTCAGGTTCTGATCACATTGGTATCTGTCGGCACACATGCGGTGGGAACTGTACACACGGACCTGACCGAACATCCATATGCGTTAAGGGGATTGGTTGGCCGGGTGGCCATACATGGACTGATAGTATTAGCTCCATTTACTTAAAGTACTTCAGACTAAGGTACTTCAGACTAAGGTCATTCGTCAGCATTGTGGTCGGTCGGTTTCTGTCCCTACACACTGCCGAGACTGTTATCTTTAATTATCGTTAATGTGTTTGGCCACCTTAATTTCTACATACAGGCTGTTGGATGGGTAAAACCGGCTCAGATCACTACTGAGCAACTAAATCAACCCAGGCAATGGGTAAAGGGCAAGACCATAACGGTCTCTATTAGAGGTCCTGCATACACGAAGTCAGTATTTTGGAAGCATTTATTTATACACAGACAAAATTCTGAATTGGCCGGTTAAGGTCCACTCGTATTTTCAAGATTTGGTAATCCAGTTCAATTGAAGAACGGGAGGTAAAGGAGCTGTGCCTTACCTTCCGTTCTTCAATAGAACAAACAGGAGCCAGGAGAGAAGGTAAGAAACTTACCCGCTCGCTCGCTCTCCCCCGCGTGTAGTCTGAACAGGTCCCGACGGACCTTGTCTCTATGTAGATAGAGACAAGGTCCGTCGGGACCTGTCAGACTAAGCGCCGGGGGATATGGATATTGTAAAATGTCCACATTTTGGGGCAAATTATTTTTGGGTGTTTACCCTAAAAAATAATTTAATTTGAGATGTTGTACCCCATTGTGAGTAAGTTAATATGATACACTTAAAGGGGGAAAAGGGGAAGTTAATATAATATACTTTAAAGTTAAAGGGGAAGTTAATATGATACACTATAAAGCTAAATGGGAAGTTAATAATATACACTTTAGAGTTAAATAGGAAGTTTATATGATACACTTTATGTTACACTTTCTTTCTCCATGATTGATTCTGAAAACTCCCATAAGACTACACACTGTATGTTGCAAACTGTGTATTGTAGTAAGTGACATTCAAGTTCATGTAATGTAGGAAACTAAACAGTGAGGAACAAACCCCATTTCAGAAACTTCAGCAAGTATCTACATATGGTTAGATAAAAGATTAGACAGCATCATTACAAAATCCTAACTATACTGACTCCACATTGACTGTTTACTTCTTTCTCTCCCATCTGCCTCATTGTTTATTTCTGGGCTTTTCCCCTAACTATATAGTACATATCATTGCACTATAGACAATGGGTTTCTATCAATACAAACTGCAAAATGGGTGGAGCTATGATACATCACTGTACAAATAGCTATGCATGCTGGGAGCTTAACTGTCATAACTATCCCCAATATAAGATCTTTAAAATAATGTTGTAATGTTGTAAACAGCGCTCCCAAAGGAATTATTATTTTTTAGATTAATAACATTAATTTTCTTTTTGGTCTAAAAGAGAGCACTGGGTCATTAAAATAATATTATTTTAAAATAGTAAAACACGATTCAAATTGTAGTGAATCCTTCACACATTAATGTATATATGTATTATTTCTACTGAAATTTAGTTTAGAAAGATGAAACAATAACACAGAACCACCACGTTTAATTTTACAATAAACTAAATAGAAAATTAAACTTATTCTTATTCAATTGCTTGTTTGTTGGCCATATTTAAACTAAATAAATCATTATGTTTTTGCCAAATCCACCTATCTTAAAACCTTATTACATCTTGCCATATATACAGTATGCTTGAAATTAATAAATACAAGTTTCACCTATGTAATGTACTGTAGACCATTGTAGACCATTGAAAAAGCTAATAACAAAATTAGAAAATTCCATTAAACATTTCTATAGAGAATTCAATAATTTCTATCAAAAATTTGAAAATGATATTGAAAGATTTTGTCTTGTATAAAGAGGGGGATAGATTCAAGAGAGAAAAATACAAGGCGGTGCAGTTTTGGAATCTCATATACAAAAGGGACATCTTGGAAATGGAAGCAATTCAGAAAAGAGCAGATAAAATAATAAAGGGAATGGAGGGGCTTGACTATACAGGCAGATTAAACAAGGTAGAGCTTCTTTGGAGAAGTGGGCTTTGCATGGGGATATGCAACTTTATACAAATATATTAATGGACCATATAAGAAACTCTCTGGTGCATTGTTCACTAATAGGTCATATCAAAATACTGGGAGATATCCTTTAAGACTAGAAGAAAAATAGCCCTATTTGCAGATGACATCATACTTACAATAAGAAACCCATCTTCAGGTTAGGAAAGGTTTCTTTACAGTGAAAACGGTAAAACTGGAACTGTCCTCCAGCAGATGTGGTAATGGCAAGTTTATTGGGGCGTGACTTGCAGGCCCAGGGAGCAGTCGCATGGACTGAGAGCTCCTGGAAGCTGCCGTGTAAAACTCCACTTAAGACCCACTTACAGCGAGTCTGATAAACCTAGAATGGGGAGAAACAAAACTGGAACAAAAAAAACAAATTCTAAAACACTTACCCAGTATTTCTCGGATGAGAAGGGGAAACCTCCGGAAATCCAAGATGGCGGTGCCCATGGTGGAGCCGCGTGCGCGCCAGATTCTCCAGCCGATCCACTTCAGAAACCTGAAATGACAGATAAACATAAAAGAAAAAGATTAGACAATGTACAAACAACATATAAACACATGGATTTAATACAAAGGCTGGAAATGGCAAGCAGTGAGGAGAATTGCTCAATTTTATCAGATGAATCTATGATCAGCAAAAGTAAGCAAATTTCCTCTCCTACATATGATATTATAATACATGAAGATCAGGAAATAGACTCACAACAAAGATAATATCTCACCAACAAATTTGTACATAAAAATAAAAGTGACTCCATTCACAAAAATGAAAGTGAAACTAAAACAAATAACCTCTTACAGCATTTCCAGCACAGAAAACCCATATATGAAGCAGTAATGAAGGAGTATTATATCCCAACACAATGCATTTAAACTGGATATATCTGAAATGCTTAATTCTGTAAAAAAGGACATTTACAGAGAAATACTCAAAGAACCACACATTGAAATTAAAATGGAACAGGTCAAAATTGATTATATGAGCTACAGATGCTCATAACCAACGGATGATACTTGTTAAATTAACGTGCAGACTTGGAAGACCGTTCTAGAAGGAAACAACTTAAAAATAAGAGGAATACCAAAAACAATCAAAAAAATGAAATGGAACAATATGTGCAGGAACTGCTAGAGATCATCTACCAAATACTCCTCCAATTAGCATTCAATTGGACAGAACACCACAGGTTGTTTAAATCATAAAATGCACCTCCTAATGCCCCAAGGGACGTGATAACGAGATTTCATTTCTTCCAAACAAAAGAACTATTTCTCAGATCAATCAGAACACAAAGAGATTACGATAAATACAAGAATTACAATTTTTTGCAGATCTCTCACAAAACACCATGCAAAAAAGAAAATCATTTAAAACAGCTACAGAGATTCTCAACCACAAACTCTATTCAGTAACAATAACTGAGAGAAGGAAAAGTCACCAAAACTTACCTCACCTGAGAAGCAATACAAAAATTTCAAGAATGGAACCTGAGAATCCCAGAAGAAAAAATAATTAAAGTATTAAAAATGGCAGTGAGGAGAGGAAGATCCCACAGGATTGGATTACAACTCCCCAGAGAAGGGAAATAAAGCCACAATGGAAAAATATCAAGGAAAAACAAATCTGGATTCTTAAAACGTGGAAACATTTTAAAGAGATTAAATCCAGCCCCTAAACCTCTTAAATCAAACTCACGGTATTTGCACCTCCACAGTTTTATATGAAACCTGAATGGGAGAATCTCCCTCCTCCACCATTTCTGGGATCATTATAATATACAGGGTCAATGTTTTATATATGTTTAAGTTGATATTTGTAAATCATTTTTATATGCTATAGAGTTGGCATCTTTAAATATGGTACCTTGAATGCTGAATTTAAGGAAAAAATAGAAGAGTAATTAATGGGCCAGAGGAGTCCCTGACGACAGCCAAAATCCAACAAGCAAATTAGAACCCTCTAAAAATGGTTTAAACAACTGTAACTTATAATGTAAGAGGGTTGAATTCCCCACAAAAGAGATTCTCACTAAATAAAGAACTTAACGAAATAAAAGCAGATGTAGTGTGTCTCCAGGAGACACATCTGCTGCACCAAAACAGCATACTGCTGAAAAATAAAAAATACCTTAATATATTCCAGGCTACTTTTTCAAAAAAGAGGAGTGGCGGTCTTGATCAGGGACTCTGTGGCATTCCAACTGAAAGATAAAGTTATAGATGATAATGGAAGATATGTGATACTGTTTTGTAAGATAAATAATTTAATGTATACAATTGTGAATTTATATGCACCAAACCAGAATCAACTATTAAAAGAACTATCAATAAGGCTAGAGAATTCAAGAACAATACAATACTTGTATTTGGAGATTTTAATCTAATTCTAGATCATGAGAGAGATTCCAAAAATATAAAAACCAAGGGTAATAGGGAATTTAGAGAATGGTTAAAAAAAGATCTCTATGATATATGGAGAGTAACTCATCCATTAGAAATTGATTATTCATATTACTCACAAACCCATAATACATACTCAAGAATAGATTTAATATTGACAGATAAATGGACTCTACAAAAAATTCAAAAATCATCCTTAAAGAATATAACAATTTCAGATCACGTCCCTGTAACAGCAGACATAACAGAAACATACAATCTAAAACCATATTCACCATGGAGATTAAACACATATCTCCTATCTCAAACACAAATTAAAGAACAAATTAAAAAAGAATTGGAACAATACTTCCAAATCAATATGATACCTGAAACAGATATCAACTCAATTTGGCTTGCAAACAAAGCATATATTAGGGGCATATGCATAAAAATTGCCTCGATACAAAAAAAAAAAGAGAATCACAGAAAATGGATATTCTCCAAAAACTCACAGACTTAGAATCAAAACATAAGACACAACCAACAGAATCAATAAAAAACGAAATCCAGAAAGTTAGAACCAAACTACATCAATTAAATCTTTATGAGTATGATAGACTTTTGAGAAGACTAAAATCCAACCACTACCTACAAGGAGACAAAGCAGGCAAGAATTTAGCTAATAGACTGAGATATCAAGCTGCTAAAACAAAAATAGCACACATAACATCAGACACTAAAGAAAAAGAAAAAATTATTAACCCACAGAAAAGTGCTGATCAATTCAGCCTATATTACAAAAAACTTTATAACCTCCAAGAATCAACCCCCAAACCTATTACAAAAAATATCGAGAATTTCTCTCAAAATTAGAAATCCAACACTGCAATTTAACAATCAGAAGAATTAAGTAAACCAATAACAGAGAGAGAGATATTTCAAGCAATCAAAACATTAAAACCAAATAAATCACCAGGACCCGATGGATTAACTAATGAATATTACAAATAATTCCAAACACTATTAATTCCATCCCTAAAAGCTGCACTCAATAAAGCAATAGAAACTAATATATTCCCACAAGAAATGACCAAAGCTCTGATTATCCCAATACATAAACAAGGGAAAGATCCAGCCCTAACCACAAATTATAGGCCAATCTCATAATTGAACACAGATTTAAAAATCTACTCCAAAATTCTAGCTACCAGACTCAATAAATATTTACCTTTACTCATTCACTCCAATCAAGTAGGATTTGTACCAGGCAGAGAATCTATAGAAAATACGAGAAAAATAATTAATCTAATGCATAAATGTAATAAAAAATATATAGCAGCCTTGTTTATCACGCTTGACGCAGAAAAAGCGTTTGATAGAATAAACTGGAATTACATGCAAATGGTACTGGAGAAATTTAAATTTCCAACTATATTTAATAACGCAATATTAGCACTATATAAAAAGGCTAGATAAGTTTCTAAAACTAAAAAATATTGAGGATTACTGGTATACTGCAGTTCTGTTTGATCCAGAGATACTTTCCGATTGCCATTTGGAGTAAGGAAGGAATTTTTTCCCTCCCGTTTTTAACTGGGGTTTTTTTGGCCTTCCTTTGGATCAACTGTTAGCGTTTTTAACTGGGGTTTTTTTGGCCTTCCTTTGGATCAACTGTTAGGTAGGGTTAAAGAGGCTGGACTAGATGGATGGATGTCTTTATTCAACCTCTATTACAATGTTGTTATGAAAAGTCGAAAGACTGTGTTCAAATCGGATTTTCAGAACCTGTTTGCACCACTGTCGGAACATAACTCGCCAGTTTTGCACATCTCTAGTCATAGAAGGAATGAAGAAATTCGTGGGAAAACAAAATATGAACATTATATAAATATGTCTAATAGCATTACTTTACTAATAATTTAAAAATAAAATCATTCTGACCTTAAAAAAAAAGGCATTTCTTCATTAACAGTTTATTTATTATTTATTAAGGAAAGATTTTCACTGTAGGTATTATTTCAGTTAATTTAATCAAACCTTAATTTTCTTATTTCTTTCAGAAACATTTTTAACTGTTAAAATGTTTAAAGGTTACCATACCTGTACAGAAATTTGTTTAATTGGTAATTTGGTGTTTCAATAGCTACAATATAGTAGGTAATCAAATTCTTGCAAAGCCTGCAAGAATGTGGCTGACTTTGAAGTTGCGCTTGACCTTGAGGTTGAGGTGAACTATTCAAATACTGATAATGGATATAGGAAATCATATAAATAGATACATTATTGCTTGAATAATTTGTCACTTTCTTTGTTCTTCCACTCTATTTTGTTTTGACAGTGCTGAGGATAAATTCTGATGTTCTTTTAATTATGAGTGGGGAGATTGTTGAGACAGATAAGCCTCTCTCTTTCTTATAGTCATTCAGATGATTTTGGTACCTGGGATGCGTTCTATTTATTTCCCTTGTTAAACAGTAATAATATTAGGTTCTAGGAGTGCCTAAAATCCCTAAAGTTTTATTATTTCAAACACCTACATTACAGTACAGTCATGAGCATGATACTAAAACAGTTGGCAGGAAGACAGATATTCCTATAACGTCCAGATATCCAAGAGCAATAATGTAAGGAGGTAAAGACAAGTTCCTACAGTTATAAATTAAAGGACATATCCAGCCTTTCTGTGGATCAACTGTAAGGTAGAGTTAAAAAGGAGGATGAAAAGGTTGGACTTGATGGGCACATGTCTTTATTCAACTTCAATCTCTATTTTGCCCCTCAAGCCTAGAGATGGCCGAACTTGCTGAAGTTTGTAAGTTCGGAAATGAACCTATTAAAAATCAATGGGGAGCTAATGGTTAGAAAAGTTCGGATCAATAACAGATAAACTAACAATAGTAACTTACTGTAAATGGCTGTAGCATCTTGGAAATGGTCTGGGGAACATGTAACTACTGTATCACCAAAACCTGTTTAAACACTTCTTTCCCCATGATTGAGCAATTGTCGGGATTACACAAGATAGAAATGGACTAGAACTCGAACCTGAGTTTGAGCCAAACTATTCGAGTTCGAACGGACTCGGACTTCGCAAACTATCCCGGATCCGGATTTTCGATATTTTCCGGACTTTCGATAATTATCAAATGTTTGAACGTTCGAGGCATACAAATATGCGAGTAAAATGTCTATTATACCAATACGCATATAAATATAGAATTATCGAATCCGCTAGTAAAATGTCTATTATACCTATACGTAAGTAAATATCGAATTCTCGAATCCACGAGTAAAATGTCTATTATACCAATATGTGGGTAAATATCGAATTCTCGGATCCGCGAGTAAAATGTCTATTATACCAATACGCGAGTAAATATTGAATTTTTAAATCCGCAAGTAAAATGTCTATTATACAATACGTGAGTAAATATCGAATTCTCAAATCCGTGAGTAAAATGTCTATTATACCAATACGCGAGTAAATATTGAATTCTTAAATCCACAAGTAAAATGTCTATTATACCAATACGTGAGTAAATATCGAATTCTCAAATCCGTGAGTAAAATGTCTATTATACCTATACGCGAGTAAATACAGAATTCTCGAATCCGCGAGTAAAATGTCTATTATACCAATACATGAGTAAATATCGAATTCTTGAATCCGCAAGTAAAATGTCTATTATACCAATACGCGAGTAAATATCGAATTCTCAAATCCGAGAGTAAAATGTCTATTATACCTATACGCGAGTAAATACAGAATTCTCGAATCCGTGAGTAAAATGTCTATTATACCAATACACGAGTAAATATCGAATTTTTCGAATCCGCGAGTAAAATGTCTATTATACCAATACGCAAGTAAATATCGAATTCTCGAATCCGCAAGTCGTTCATGGGATAATTAACAAATGTTCGAAAGCGAGAGCTCGAAAGTAGCACGTGTGAGAGTAAAATCGAGTTTTTCGAAAGTCCTGGATATCGAACATGTTCCCCAGACCATTCCCAGGTCCCATAAGCTATTTACAGTGGTTACCACTGACTATATTAATTGTATTTCATTCAACTGTTCGAATATTTGATCCATTGACTTTAATGGGTCCGTTTCGAAATTTTGAACTCCATATAGTGCAAAGGTCAAAAACGGACAAAACTTTTTGAAAGTTCGCCATCTCTAACGCAAGAACTCCATTCCAACATAAGGCGAGGTTATCTAATCGAACTTTTGAGGGTTAGCAAAAACAACTTACCATTTGAGGTACCAAAAAAAGATGATACTTTTTCGAAGGGGTTAGACGAACGATACTTTGAGGTTTTCGAAAATGAATTACATTAGAAGTTACCGAATGTCAAAGCTATGATTCATGGGTTAGCGAAAATGAACTTACATTTGAGGTTTTCCCGGAAAAAAACAGTATATCGAGGGTTAGCAAAGAATATATCAGAGTACGAAAACTAACATTACACTCTTGAGGGTCCATAGAGATGCCGGTTCGTGGATCCTAAACACCGATCCGCCGTGGATTTATCACTTTCACGAACGCGATTTTCCCTGGATTTTCCGCTCTTCCGAACTCAGAACCGCAGATTTCTCGTATTTTCGAAATTTTCGAAATTACAGATTTCTTTTATTTTCGAAAATGTGTGAAACTACGATTTTCAAAAATTTTCGAAATACGAGGTTTCTTTCTGGTATTTTCGAAATAACATATTTTCGAAAATTTTCGAAATACGAGGATTTCTCGTATTTTCGAAAATACGTTATTTTCGAAATTTTCGAAATTACGAGGATTTCGTATTTTTGAGGGATTTTTTTGTCTTTTAAAATTGGGGTCCTCGAGCGACGGCGATTCTGCGAAGTTGAGACCATCTCTAGTTACCGATAATGATGAGACTTTCAAGGTTAGCAAAAACCGAACATTACTTTGAGGGTTATCAACGATACATTCTAGAGTAGCGAGTGGCTCGTCAAATTGATAATTATACAATTTTGATAATTATGCTAAATACAGCCCTATTTTGAAAGTTTCCAGTTAGTCCAAACTCATAAAAGTTCGGTCTGAACTCGGGTTCGGGTTTGGGTCCATCACTATTCAAAACCTAATAAGGAACAAGACTTCTGGGGATATTAACCATCTTTGACACATGGAAGCTCTAAGGACACTTCAGGGAGATTCAATAAAAGTTCTTATCATTTAAAATGGTGCTAATTTTGGCCCCACCAATCAATGTTAACATTTGAAAGCTAACATTGATTGTTGGGCAACAAAATAAACTTTATTGAATACCCTGTATGCTTGTGAAGGTTCTCATTCATATTCGAACATGTTCCCCAGACCATTTCCCAGGTCCCATAGCTATTTACAGTGAGTTACCACTGATATATTAATTGTATTTCATTCAACTTTTCGAACTATTTGACTCCCATTGACTTTAATGGGTCCGTTTTCGAACTTTTGAACTTTCCATATAGTTCAAAAGGTCAAAAACGGACAAAACTTTTGAAAGTTCTGCCATCTCTAACGCAAGATACATTCAATTCAATACATAAATTCGAGGTTATCTAAATCGAACTTTTGAGGGTTAGCAAAAACAAACATTACATTTGAGGGTTACCAAAAAAGAATGATACTTTCGAGGGTTAGCGAACGATACATTTGAGGGTTTTCGAAAATGAACATTACATTTGAGAGTTACCGAATGTCAAAGGCTATATTCATGGGTTAGCGAAAATGAACATTACATTTGAGGTTTTCCCGGAAAAAAATTCACAGCAATTGCTTTTTTATTTTTATTTTTTAAAATTGCATATTATTTTTGGAATTTACTTTCATTGTTTGTTTTTTTTGGGGGGGGTTTACATAGTTTTGAAGATTTTTTAGGGGTGGGGGGTGGTCTGAGGTGTGAATAGAGGAGGGTACAAGGGGCCCTATGAGGGAGAGGGCAAAGGGGGCCCATGGGTGGGGTTGCACATTCACTTTCTCCTTCATGGACAGCACAGGGATACTTGCACATAAAGGACTTTACCTGTCAGTATATGATGGGAGGTGAAGGGCTCCGGTTTCTCAGGTGGACTCTAACGGCAGATAAATAGCTTGCGTGTAAAGGAATGCTTAGGAAAGAGTCCAAACTACAGATAAAAGAGTTGTGAAGGAATCCATTATTTCAAAATAAAGATGAAAAGCCTAAATAGAAGTCTGTATATATGCTGTTTTAATTCCTAATCCTGAGCAGTTTAATAACACTTCGAAGCTACAATGCATCAGTTGCAGTTGCTGGATCTTATTATATACATTATATACAGGGTAATTATCGCTATAAGTTTTCTTGTACAGGTCATTCTGAATTGAGAAATCCAGACAGGTGAAGACCTTGACCTCCACAACCTTCTAGGATCTAATCATCATTAAATTTATTTCTTCCTTTTTCAATTTAAACAAAGAAGCCGTTTATTTTATTTATATTACATAAACTATACATGCTGTTCAATCACATCGGCAATTTCTTTTTTCTTGACAGTTAATTTTAATGTTAGGCAAATTTTATGAGATATATCCAGCACCCTAAATCACCTTTTGCCTTTCACGAACATGACAAGGAGATGCAACTGTTCCTAGGGGGGCTTAGACTTTGGCCTGGGAATATTTTTACATTTATGAAATTTAAAAAATGCTCTTGTTTTTTTCAAACTGATTTTAAATTAATTAGAAGCTTTAAGTACAACATTTTTTTTCCTCACTCACAAAAAAGAAAGGGATGTTTGAATAACTTTGCATAAACATAGAAAAAGTTTTCCAATCAGAACCTGTAAAATATGTTTCCATTTCTAGAAAAAGCGACCTAGGCCAACTGCTAGGACACTTAAAATGGTGAAGGGTGCCATTGAAATGTTTTTTTCTTTCAATGATAGGGTCCTTATCAGCAGAGACAAACAAATTACAATGGTGTAACTAGGAATCACTGGGCCCCCCAGCAAATTATGATGGGGCCCTTACCCATGCTTCATCCACAGGGGTTTTCTGGGAGGAGGCTACATCTGTCATAGGAAAATAAGAAGATGGGGCCCCTTGGCTCCCGGGCCCCCCTGTAGTTGCTCCCACTTCACCCCTGGTAGTTACACCCCTGACAAGTTGTTACCCATCTAGTTCCCTGTAGCCCTCGCAGCATGCATACAGTATAATAATCTTGGCAATTCAGACACTAAGGGGCATATTTATAAAAAACGTTATTGCGCAAAAAAATTACCGCCGCACATCGATGTCCTGCGGTAATTTAAGTCCCTTTGCGGCGATACTGCACTTACGCAATGCGCTAAGTACAATATCGCCACAAAGGGACTTAAAATCCCTTCCCGTCGCTAAGGGGACGGGGCATACACCACCCACCACCCTCTAACACCCCCGCACGCCACCGCTTCCCAGCAGCCCCTCCCAACCCCTTCCTCGCGGCAATCTCGGAACAGAGGCTAGGAGGGCTGCCAGGATGGGGCCAGTGGGTGGTCGCGCACCCTCCCCAGCAGCCCCTCCAAGCCCCCTGCCCCCCGCTGGCAGGGAGGGGAAGGGCCCGCTGGGAGGGGTGGAGGGCCGATTGCTGCGGTAATTTTTTTGCCTAATAACGTTTTTTTATAAAATGCCCCTTAGTGTCTGAACATTGCCAAGATTATTATACTGTATGCATGCTGCGAGGGCTACAGGGAACTAGATGGGTAACAGCTTGTCAGGGGTGTAACTACCAGGGGTGAAGGGGGGAGCAACTACAGGGGGCCTGGGAGCCAAGGTGCCCCCATCTTCTTATTTTTCCTATGACAGATGTAGCCTCCTCCCAGAAAACCCCTCTGGAAAGTTCTGAAATCTGATTGGTTAATGTAAAGCATGTAAACCAAGCATTAAAAAATTGACCAATCAGAAATGGATTAGGGTTTTCTGCAAACCTATTAAAGAGGTGCACTCCGCTGCGGAACTCAGATGCCATTGCAGTAGATGGCTGAAAATAGAAAAAGAAGCGGCTGGCAACATCGGCGACCTGATTGGGGTTGGTTCGCCAGCCCGAACATCGGGTCGGATCAGACGCCGGCAACATCGGCCTCATTGAGGTCGCCGGCGACTGCCGGGTACCCCTGGCGGCCACAGGGGTACCTCTCAGGGGTCGGCGGCCTTAGCCGACCTGGTGTAGCCGGGGACTGGAAGAAAGAAGACGCCGCCCGAGGGCTTTAAGAGCCGCACACTGGGTCAACCCCGCCAAAGGCCCTTGTCAGTGCCGCAAGGGCCTTATAAGGGCCGGGAGGGGGGTCCTGGTTCGAGCTGCGGGACCCCTTAAGCCCCAAAAGGCCCTTCTCAGGGCCCCACTGGAGGGTGCCTCCCACCCCTCCCAGGCCCCTTCCAGGCCCCTTCTGTGGTCCGCCGCGGGGGGTGAGGGCGCGGGTGGGTGTGCCTCCGGGGCGGGTGCGACCGCCCCGTGGGTTGCCTGCCCATCCCCGCCGCAGGTAGGCTAGTATCGGTGGCGAAGCAAAACAGCCGATACTAGCAGTGCGAAAAATAATTATAAATAGAAGCAGCGGTAACAGGTAAGTATCGGCACGAAGAGTTAACGCCTCGTTAACTTTTCGCGGACGTTTTCGGACATTAATAAATCACGTTAAACGCGATTTATGTGGAAATGTCAGGGGAAACGGCCGCGAAAACTTAACGAAGCTATATAAATATGCCCCTAAGGATACACTTAAGCATAATAGGATATTCTTACCACTAATATTACAGCTGTAATGTTAATTAAAATTTAATTGTGTAAACTTCAAAGGGTGTATGGCCAGAATAACTCTCAGATGCTAAAGGTGGTGGTTGGACCTTGGCTTCAGAATTCCTGGGAGCCCAGTTCCCTTGTGCTTTAGTCAAACTAAAAAAGAAGAATCTACCTGAAAAGATAAATATCTCATTCATGAGCCCTGATGACACAGGTAAGTATCAAAAGATCAGTATGTAATGTAAAGTCTACAGAGACCTTACTGCATCCACTTGTGTGGAAGCTATGTTGGTTTTCCATAGGCTGTCCAACATTTTGGTTGAATCATGTGGGGATTGATATTGGGCCTCAGAAGCTAATCCAATTATGATGATTGATTTCCAAGGCAAATCAGTTTTTCTGAACAACAAATCAGCCATGTTGGTAAATCACAGTCAATGGTTACTAGTTATATGGGCAGAAATATTATATGTGACACTTTCCCAATTAACAGATTTCAGATTTAGTAATTGATCAGTAGATCTTTGAGGAGGAGATATTAGAAGAAATCAGCATATATAATGCTAAAGTGTGTACACATACCATTCTGGTATATTATTAATGTAGAATTTACACATACATTGTTTGCTAGTGTAATCCTAATTCCAAGTATTTGGAAGTATGTATGTATGTATATATTTATAATTCCAGAATGTAATCAATATAGCTGCACTTGCAGTGCTGTAGAACATTACAATTCATAAATACAGCCTAAAAAATGATGACATAAATACATAATAATACATGAATTAACACAGAGAAGATGTAACTAACTGCAATATGATTTAAGATAGATAAAAGTGGTTCCATACCAGAGATTGTACAACTGAATTTCTTCTTTGTGGATATGTTAGACGTGAATTATTTATTTGCAGAAGGCATACATATGAGCTTAGTAGAGACATTCTGAGTCCAACCTTCCCATCTGGTTAACATTGTAAATGAATCTGCGAGGGTGCGTTCATAAGTTCCCATATGCTACAGCTCTGTATGAAATAGATGTCTTTCTATGGAAAAACTGGTCTCTAACATTACTCTTTATATTCCATAAATATATAATTGTCTACCTGGTTTGGGCCACAATATACATTTTATGGCCCATTTTACACTATTACAGTATTATTAATTTAGTTTTTTGGTATGGTCTTTTTTTTTCTTCTTACTTTGTGTGAGTAAATAGACATTTACTGGGTATCACATGCATGATAAAAAGTCTTATCAATTCTGACATTGCTCATTGCTGATCATATGTTTGGGTCATTTTGGACTGACAATTAAAGTTGTTTGGTTGGGCCTCTGCTTTAAGTAAAGAGCATTCCATAAGAACTGTGGTAATGTGAATCTCCTGAAGGCCTGTCACACTACTATAGTATAGAGTGAATTGATTTTTATATCAACACAAATTACCAATATAGTCTTGAAATCTGCCGTTGATCTGTGAGGAAGGTCGTATTTGTAAAAGCAGCATTTTGTATCTACTATATTGTGAATAAATATCTATATGTGATTGCATAATGGACTGCTGTAATCCAGTGCAATTGTAAATAAAAACACACATAATTAAGCTATTATACTTTTCTCAACTAACTTTTGTGCACATTACAGTTATACATATGCAAACGCAGCCAACTCATCCTAGGTGCTGTAATACTGTATTCATAACTAAAGCCCCTTAATTCACTAAAGCCATTGTCTGCTGATCTTAATCTACAAGGCTGATTTGTTTAATCAATGTAGGTCAATAAAAGATGGATGCTGTTGGTGGCGTGCATACTAATAATGAAGAATAATCCAGGAGAGCATTATTTGCATTTAAAATAATTTCTAGAACAGTCAAATACTATCTTTCATCAGCCCTTGCTCATAAATGTATGTATGATTTATTACATTATTGCTCATTTTGACAACTATTGCCAAACAATTATCTTTGCTTAAATTAAAAGTATTACTCAAACACAAGTTTATTTGTATGACAAAGGATTTAGTGAAGTTGACAAATGCACCAATTATAATGTTTTCAGAAATATGTATTCAGAAAATGATTCTAGTAGTTTAGACGTGAAAAAGAGAGAAATAAATTAATAAATTTAGAACCTTATCACCCATTAGGACTATACTACCCATTAGGTTATGTATTGTTGGGAATGATGTCTGTTTCCCAAAGAACTTTTGTACAAAAGGAAGCACCATCAGGGTTGGTAGATCCAAAGGGGGCAATCAGAGCATTTACACAGGCAGCATATTACGACAGTGATGTGGAGAACAAAGGAGTTCTGAGGTAAGAGGGACTCAGCAGCAATTGTACCCAGGGCTAGATTGCTGTTGTTGTTTTTTGCTTTTACAACCCCAACCCCGGGCAGCTACCTTTTATCCCCACACCACCCATGGTTGACAGTCCTGATTAGGAGAGTTTGCAGACTGGCAGCCAGATAAGCCTGGTAGTGATTGACAATATCATAAAATGGTTGAGACGGGGGTGTCTAAGCAGAAATCAGAACACTCTTCTGTATACATAAATTTAAGGATTTTTTTTAAAAACAGAATGATCCATTGATACATAATTCTTCATGCTCCACGTGTTTTCAAAGTTATCCACAATGACATTTACCAACAATGACTTCTTTGTAATTTTAGTCACCTGTGTCTGATGCACATTAGAAGGAAGTCATTTAAGTAGTTTTGGGGGTTTCAATTAACAATACACATAAAATGTGTCACAGCATCTGGCATTTAAATTAAAAAACATTTCTTTGGAAGGTTGCAAAACAGTTACAGGGCGATGCACCGAGTGCCGCTACTCAACCCGGTGCAAACAGCCAGTGATTTTATATGCCAATAACGGCGATCGGAACATCGCTACCTGGCGATTTTCTATTCCGGTATTTTTAACGCCAGCTATAGCTGGTATTTAAAGTGCCGCAATCAAATGCCGATTTCGGCATATAACATTGCTTGCGACGGCTGCACTGTTAACTTTGGCGTTATCACCAGCTGCCGCAAGGAAGGAGTTAAGTCACGCTAACCGATATACCACAAAACAGGAGCGATGCGCCGTTGGTGCATCGCCCTGTTAGTTGGTAGAAATTAAGACAATAAAAAATTCTATTGGACTTGATAATGCCCAAGAACTGATATAAACATCAAATGTACAGATAATGGAGCATTAAGAGAGAGAGAGATCACAGCATGACACTGGAAATAGAAAAATAATGAATTTAGAAAGTGTAATTCTAATCAACAGAGAAAAGCTTTCAAGAGGATGAATTAAAGAGAGTATCTTTAACAAAATAGAGCCATGAAAAGGAGCCATGATATAAAAAAATAATGTGGAAACCTAACAGGAACAAAGTATAAAAATAGGGAAAGAAAATCAATATGGCTAAATAAACAATTTTAGATTTAATCTTCATTAAAACATATATTATTATGTTAATACAGTATATTAATTATACTGTGATTAAAAAAAGTTGATCTTTATATGTTTAGAATGAAACTCTTTTATTTCACTTTATAGACTTGCAGAGAAAAAATAATATCTTATCCTCCTCCTATCCAACAGTCACTTATTTATTTTCTGTTATTATATTACTCTACCAATGAAAATAGAAAATCTATCCGCAGAAGAAGCAGACAATCAATTTCCACGTGCTGTTGGAGTTGGCTACATATTATATTCATGTTCATTCACTTGCACTTGAAGCAAGCGTTCTGAGAATCCCTCCTTAACTCACTGTGTACCTCAGCCTGGTTGGATGCAGTTTGGCAGATGTCACTTTGGGGGCAATGTACCAAGAGCAGCTATGGTTAATTCATCTTAAAATCACATTCACCCTTTTGCAGTAAAAGTGCCAAGGTTAGCATAACTAAGGAGCATATTTTAAAAGAGCGAAAAGTATCGAAATGTTTTCGCATTCGCTTTTCGCATGGGTTTTCGCCAAAAAGACAGTTAACTCTATTTAAAGGTAGCGTTAAGAATGGCGAAACCGTTTCCGCAAGCTATCGCTAAACCCTTTCGCCTTACTCTCAATGGTAATTTTAGCGAAAAGGGAGCAAAAAGGCATAACGCGATTTATAAAAGAGCGAAAGGTGGTTTTTGCGTTAAAAAGAGCGAAATATTAGCGCGACCCGGAAGGTGGTGAAAAAGTCATTGTTTGAGCGAAAAAGGCATTCTAATGGGTAATATGCCTTGAAAAAGCGAACGCGCATTAGAAGGGCGATCACGCATTAGAATGAAATATGCCTTGGAAAAGCGACACTTAAAAGGCGAACGCACATTAGAAAGGCGAAACGCACATTAGAAGCGACCGCGCATTATAATGGAATATGCCTTGGAAAAGCGAACGCACATTAGAAAGGCGCCCGCGCATTATAATGGAGTATGCCTTGGAAAGCGATCGCGCATTAGAAAGGCGAATGTGCAGTGCAAAAGAAATTGTATTCCAATTGAGAAATTCTAAGAAGATTGACTAAATAAGACATGGCTGACTTCTTGGTAAATGTGAGGTGGCCATTTTGAACTTGACATCATTTTCTAGTGGGCTTTTCTGGTTTCGAATGGTTTTTCGCAATGCAGTCTTCTAGATGCGTTAGGTTTTTGCTGCGATACTTTTCGCTCTTTATCGCGCCCGTTCGTCTTTTTCAGCCGCGCAAGTGTGTTTTTTGCTTTTTTATAAATAAGGCGAAACGAAGCCCCAAATGGCGATATTTTCGCTGCGATGTGCTGCGCTAATTATTTGGCGAAAAAGACACATCCTTTATAAATATGCCCTTAAGTTAAAAAATGGCAGCACTTAGTTTGGTTTCTAAAAAACATCACCCATGCAATCCCTTATAATTTTAGGCTATGGTACATACGAACGATAATAATACCCATTATCGTTCATGTGTATGGGCTTTCACGACCAATCGGAGTGCCAACGAACAACTGTAGTCGCCACTACGGTCGGTCAGGAAAGATGGAAAATTTCTGTTGACTGTTATCGGATCCCTTTACTTTAGTAAAGGGAGCCGATACATTGTACCGTGTATGGCCGCATGACCGACTGATCCCCATACCTCGTAGGGGATCGGTCAGGTATGTGTATGTGGTTCCCACAGCATGTGTGCCGACAGATACCAATGTGATCTGTCGGTACACATGCTGTACAAATCGCAGGTGTTTGGCACCTTAAGAAATACTGTACAAAGGCATATAAAAAGTTAGTATGGGCCCTATTTATAAAAGATCGGTATCGTTATCGTAAAATACCGATCGTTATCGTAAAATAACGACCGTTTTTTACCGATAACGGCCGTTATTTACCGATAACGGCCGTTATTACCGATAACGACCGTATTTACCGATAACGACCGGTATTTAACGATATCGTTAATACCGGTCATTATCGGTAAATACCGTCGGTATCGTTAAAAAACGGTCGTTATTTACGATAACGATACCGATCTTTTAAATAGGGCCCTATGTGTCTTTTAGCATGTGTGAAAACATTTGTGTTTGCATTTGTATGTGTTTCGTAGTGAATTTGTATGAAGATGCGCTTTAGTGCATTTTAGGTAAAATGGCAAAAAAGAATGCATTTAACTGCAAATGTGTTTTTATGCATTTTTATTGCATTTATATGTGTTTTGTTATTGCCACATACCCCTTGCAGCAATACATTTGTAAAATACTGTACACTGCATGTGTGAATGCTATTACTACATACATGTTTTAAGCTCGGTAGGCCTCATTTGAAATATGCTGTGCAGTTTTAAATCCTCGTAAAAAAAGGCCTCCTGGAAAAGGTCCAGAGTAGGGCAACTAAATTAATAAGGGGGTTAGGGGAGCTTAAATATCAGACATTTGGATAAGTTAAAATTATGCACACTAGAGAAAAGGTGTTTGCGGGGTATATGATCACTTTGTATATACATTAATGGTCCATACAATAACTATTGGTGCACCAATAGTACATGTCAAAGGACACACAAACTTCCCTTTAGACTGGAAGAAAAGAAGTTTAGTCTTCACTGTGAAAAAGGTAAACAATGGAATTGTCTTCCTTTGGACGGACTGATGGCAGTTCATTGACTAGAAACTAAATCGAACAGAAACTACTTAAATTCCAAAGCAGCACTGCGGTATTGGGTAAATCTGGCCATAGGTGTCTGTCTTGTCTTTGCATGTATGTCTGTCGGTATGTCTGGGTATGATTGTGTCTGCCAGGGCTGTTAGCAGCATTTAGCAGTTTAGCTGTCAGCCGTTTTTGAGTTCTGTTCTTTTTTGTTGTTGTTCTGTAACAAGGGCGAGCAGGTGCTACTGCTAAGAATGTACATTGGCCTTCGAGGGGCAGGGTGTTAACTTTCCTTCAAGGGGCCTTCTCTTCTCTTACAACCTCCTTTCAACTTATAAGTTATAAGCCAAGGTATAGAATTTCTGCTTGCAAAGACTACAGACATAAAGCAAGACATGCAACTCGGAACCTTGTCTAACAAAAATGAGATTGCAATGATGACAAAGTATGAAGAGAAAGATGAGTGAAAGGAAATATGTGACATCAAGCTGTTGTTAAAAGCAACTCTCATCATTTACTGACAGCCATTGACTAGAGAACATGTTCAGCATTCTAGATTAGCAATGAGATATATATATATATCATTTACCTACTTTCTATAAGGACCTTTCTTTAGTTTGAACATCGGGTGGCAACAACATAAAGAAATTATTGTATTAGTTGCAAAACTAATTTGATTAAAGTCATTCATAATTACTGGATGTTAAAGCTTAAGAGATCTAGGGGGCTGATGCAGAGGTGCAAAGTTTTCCAGTGTTATTCAGTTGCGCAACCAATCCAATGTTACTGGGTTACTGCATAAGCAATACAATGTTCTTTTTTACTGGGGCTACTGCAGTTATACAGCATCTGATTGGTTGCTGCAGATTAATACCTGGGGAAACGTTTCTAGCTTTATTGCATCAGCACCTTGTTTTCCAATATTACAGATGCTTATTGGTCCTGAAGGCTTAGCAGATAATCACAGATGGTAAAGGAATTCAATTTGCTTCCACTATTTTCTTGTATCCAAATAAATTTATTGATGACAGCTAAATCTAACACTTGCCTGTTCACAGAAAAAAGGTACAAGGTTACATTTTGCTCTCAATACATATTTTGCATCTAACTGAAATGGGGCTTGGTAAATTCTGTAAAATATGAAACACCTGCTTGTTTTCCACATAATGTTGCTTTCATATTGGTTAAAAGGGAAGAATTTAGGATAAACTATTCCAGCTAGTCATAGAATTGAATTCCAGTAGGCAATTACCACAAAGTGCAATTGCTTTTAGCCCAGTAACAATATTTATACAAATATGTTCAATGACAATCATCCCAATTTCTAGAATACCATGCTTTTGAGTTTATAACTGTAAAATTGAGCAATCTATTTAGTTCCATAATCAGGAATGCAAAAGAGCTGTTGTTATATATTAATATTCACCCTCAAATAGCTTTATCTATACTAATGGATATGTTCACGCCAGACATTAACTAGGAACATCATCACTTGCCGTGACTGAGCAGGTGCCCTAAAGTTTGCAGTTTTGTTTTGCAGGAACATAAGTAGATATGAAATAAGTCATCCTGGGCCATATTATAAAGCCGCGGCATTGCTTTTTAGCAATACCGCGGGTTAGTTAATTTACGATAGCGATTGTACATTTACGACCCGAACATTTGTTAAATAATCAACTTTCAATAGTAGAATAACGTTTGGGTAGTAAACTACAACAATGCTATTCTATGGGGATCATAAATCTACGATTTTGTTATCATAGATTTACGATCGGTATCGTAAATTTGTGATTGTTAAAACCGATTGTTAATCTCAGATTAGTTTAACGATCGTAATTTACGATGCCCATCGTTAAAGGCACGGTATCGCTAAAAAGCGATCGAGCCTTTATAAATATGTCCCCATGTGCCCCTATTTGTAGTCTTCTGAACTATAAAGCCGCTACTTGCACTTGCAATGTTATGAACTATAGCAGTCTCCTACTGCATTATGTCCAGGTGTTAACCTTTTGCAGGACGTTAATGCCAGCCATTAGCTATCAGTATGTCAGTGCTTGCAGTCAGTGCAAACCCAGTTTTACATTCACGCTAACCTTTATTACATCGGTTGGTGTTACTCCTTTTTTGTCTAGAGCAAAATTCAGCTGCGTAAGGGTATGTAGACAATATTACTATTATGGTGCAAAGAGACAATTATAAGTTGTTTCTGAATTAGTAAGTAGCATATAGTACAATTATAGAGCTATAGTTAGGGAGCACAAGAGGCCCGCCTGCCCATAGCAAAGAGGTAGATAGGTAGTACTATAAACAAAAAATCAAGTCAGCAAATCCTTGCTTGGAATTATGCTTATACCTTGAACAAATCCCTAATGTCATTGCCTTTTTTCTCACATGGTTTCTGTTATGTTCCATACCTCTGTTTACACTTTTACTGTGTCTTGTTTCTTTCTATTCTCTGCTTCACTGCATTAAAGGCAATCAGTTCCCAGGTGAGTAGCCATATCTCACTTGAGAATGCTTCAGGGCTGGTAGTCATAAAGCAAACGGCACCTCCTCAGCAATGCATCAACGCTGATTACATTATGGTTTGTCGGCGAGGAGGATGTGAAGGAAGTGAGTGTTTTGTAGTTACAGAGAATTATAGATCCATTAGTATAATGTCACTTACAAAACAGTTCTGCTCAAGAACAGAATCCAGTGTAGACATTCTGTTTCTAACACATCGGTGCATATAACTACTGTTGGATTTAAACAATTTAAAACATTGGGGAGGTATTTTAGAAATCTTTTTAATATCCTCAGTTATTACCTTTCTCTAAATCTGTGGTTTTCAAACTTTTCCATACTGTAGCACACTTGACAATGCAATTTTTTGGGGGGAAGTACATCTATGTTCTTATTATAGTTAATATGTAGCCCTACGTAAATTTAAGGATATTAAAAGTCATCAAGCTCGTAACCAGGTAACTTCCGATATCCTTATAATTTTTAGGTACAATACCATTATAATTCCCCCCATTTCATTTCCACCCCCTCCATTAAAAGCAGACTCCCCCTCACTTTTTCTTTAAATTTGTGCCTCACTGTATTGTCTCTGAAACCCAGCCTACTGGTTTCAACCCCCTCTCCCTCTCTCCATACTTTAAATGTCTGCCTCACGTTCTGCTAACTCAGCCCACCGGAGCACCACACACCCCATCCTCCTCCCTCTAATAACATCGTGCATGCATTCATTCTTACTGGCCAGCATAAAATTTTCAATGTTAGAACTTCTGGTGGTCACCGACAGTCTGCAGGTGTAGATTGCCTAATCTCTGCCAGTCCTTCTATCCGCGGCCTTCCAGGAGAAAGGTCTATTTATTTTTGGAATTTACTTTCATTGTTTGTTTTTTTGGGGGGGGTTTACATAGTTTTGAAGATTTTTTTGGGGTGGGTGGGTCTGAGGTGTGAATAGAGGAGGGTACAAGGGGCCCTATGAGGGAGAGGGGCAAAGGGGGCCCATGGGTGGGGGTTGCACATTCACTTTCTCCTTCATGGACAGCACAGGGAGTATCTTGCACATTAAAGGACTTTACCTGTCAGTATATTGATGGGAGGTGAAGGGCTCCGGTTTCTCAGGTAGGACTCTAACGGCAGATAAATAGCTTGCGTGTAAAGGAATGCTTAGGAAAGAGTCCAAACTACAGATAAAAGAGTTGTGAAGGAATCCATTTATTTCAAAATAAAGATGAAAAGTCTAAATTGAAGTCTGTATATAATGCTGTTTTAATTCCTTATCCTGAGCAGTTTAATAACACTTCGAAGCTACAATGCATTCAGTTGCAGTTGCTGGATCTTATTATATACATTATATACAGGGTATTTATCGCTATAAGTTTCTTGTACAGGTCATTCTGAATTGAGAAATCCAGACAGGTGAAGACCTTGACCTCCACAACCTTCTAGGATCTAATCATCATTAAATTTATTTCTTCCTTTTTCAAATTTAAACAAAGAATCCTGTTTATATTTATTTATATTACATAAACTATACATGCTGTTCAATCATCAGTCTGCAGAATTTCTTTTTTCTTGACAGTTAATTTTTAATGTTAGGCAAATTTTATGAGATATATCCAGCACCCTAAATCACCTTTTGCCTTTCACGAACATGACAAGGAGATGCAACTGTTCCTAGGGGGGCTTAGACTTTGGCCTGGGAATATTTTTACATTTATGAAATTTAAAAAATGCTCTTGTTTTTTTCAAACTGATTTTAAATTAATTAGAAGCTTTAAGTACACACATTTTTTTCCCTCACTCACAAAAAAGAAAGGGATGTTTGAATAACTTTGCATAAACATAGAAAAGTTTTCCAATCAGAACCTGTAAAATTGTTTTCCATTTCTAGAAATAAGCGACCTAGGCCAAACTGCTAGGACACTTAAAATGGTGAAGGGTGCATTGAAATGTTTTTTTCTTTCAATGATAGGGATCCTTATCAGCAAGAGCAACAAATTAAATGGTGTAACTAGGAATCACTGGGCCCCCAGCAAAATTATGATGGGGCCCTTACCCATGCTTCATCCACAGGGGTTTTGGGAGGAGGCTACATCGGTAATAGGAAAAATAAGAAGATGGGGGCCCCTTGGCTCCCGGGCCCCCCTGTAGTTGCTCCCACTTCACCCCTGGTAGTTACACCCCTGACAAGTTGTTACCCATCTAGTTCCCTGTAGCCCTCGCAGCATGCATACAGTATAATAATCTTGGCAATGTTCAGACACTAAGGGGCATATTTATATAAAAACGTTATTAGCGCAAAAAAAATACCGCCGCACATCGATGTCCTGCGGTAATTTTAAGTCCCTTTGCGGTGTACTTAGCAATGCGCTAAGTACAATATCGCCGCAAAGGGACTTAAAATCCCTTCCCGTCGCTAAGGGGACGGGGCATACACCCACCCCACCCTCTAACACCCCCGCCGCCACTGCTTCCCAGCAGCCCCTCCCAACCCCTTCCCCGCGGCAATCTCGGAACAGGAGACTAGGAGGGGCTGCCGGGATGGGGCCGCAGCGGGTGGTCGCGCACACCTCCCCAGCAGCCCCTCCAAGCCCCCTGCCCCGCCGCTGGCAGGGAGGGGAAGGGCCCGCTGGGAGGGGTGGAGGCCGCGATGTGCTGCGGTAATTTTTTTGCGCTAATAACGTTTTTTTATAAATATGCCCCTTAGTGTCTGAACATTGCCAAGATTATTATACTGTATGCATGCTGCGAGGGCTACAGGGAACTAGATGGGTAACAACTTGTCAGGGGTGTAACTACCAGGGGTGAAGTGGGAGCAACTACAGGGGGGCCCGGGAGCCAAGGGGCCCCCATCTTCTTATTTTTCCTATAAAACAGTATATCGAGGGTTTACAAACAATATATCAGAGTAGCAAAAAAATAACATTACACCTTGAGGGGTTCTATAGAGAGTGCCGGTTCGTGGATCTAAACCCGGATCCGCCGTGGATTTATCACTGTTCACGAACGCGTATTTTCCCCTGGATTTTCCCGCTTTTCTGAACTTCAGAAACCGCAGATTTCTCGTATTTTCGAAATTTTCGAAATTACACGATTTCTTTATTTTCAGAAAATGTGGTGAAACTACAGATTTTCAAAAATTTTCGAAGATTACGAGGATTCTTTTCTGGTATTTTGTAAATACATATTTTCGAAAAATTTTCGAAATTACGAGGATTTATCGTATTTTCGAAAATACGATTTTCGAAAATTTTCAAATACGAGGATTTCTGTATTTTGAGCGGGATTTTTAATTTTGGTCGCTCATTTCGATGTTTGAAAATTGCGGATCCTCGAGCGACAGGATTCTGCGAAGTTCGACCATCTCTAGTTGACCGATAATGAATGATGACTTTCAAGGGTTAGCAAAAACCGAAAACCATTCCATGAGGTGTTTATCTAACGATACATTCTAAGAGTAGCGAAGTGGCTCGTCAAATTTGATAATTATACATTTTTGATAATTATGCTTAAATACCAGCCTATTTTGAAAGTTTCCAGTTAGTCCAAACTCATAAAGTTCGGTCTGACTCGGGTTGGGTTTGGGTCATCACTATTCAAAAACCTATAAGGGAACAAAGACTTCTGGGATATTAACCATTTGATCACATGGAAGCTCTTAGGAACCTTCAAGGGAGATTCAATAAAAGTTCTTATCATTTAAAATGGTGCCTAATTTTGGCCCCACCATCAGATGTTAACATTTTGATAAGCTAACATTGATTGGTTGGGCAAAAATAGAACTTGGTTATTGAATACCCTGTAGTCTTGTGAAGGTTTGATCTTATCCAGGTCATGGTATATTGTTGTATTCAATTAGATCAACTGGGATCTTGAAGTTTAGTTCTGAAGGACGGTTTCGCATAGTCATCCGACTGGCTTTCTCATTCAGAATGACTGTACAAGAATCTTTGGCCCAATTATGTACCATGGGAATGGAAAATCCCAATTAGCGGTATCACAGCCAAGTGATCAAGAGACCAAGGGTTTTGACACTGGAAACAGGTGCGTGCGGCTCGAGATGACAATGGAGACCAAGAGGCTTGGAACTTGGAAAACGCAGTTGCTGGGCATGGGTTGTAAATAGAACCGAGGCTCGAAGCTGGAAAAGAAAGGGGTACAGGGCTGGAAAATGCGGAATGGAGGAGCAAAGGCTTTGAAAATCTGGAAACAGGTTGCTGTAAGGATGCAATGGTATGAGAGCAAGGGAACTGGAAATGGAAACAAGAGTGCGGCTTGGATGAAGCAATTAGGAGACCAAAAGGAGGGGACTGACCTTGAGGAAACAGGTGCGGGGCTGGGTGAAATGTGAAACGAAGGGAATGAAACTGGAAACAGAGGTACTGATAGGTAGATGGCAAACTGGGATCCAAGGCTGAAATGGAAACAGGTTCAGGAAACAAAACTTGAGCAATGACAAGACCACAGAGGAAGGGAGCTGAGGACAGAAGAAGCAATGAATGTCCTGAACTGACAGGCAGAGAAAGAAAGCCACATTGAAGAGGCTTATAAAAGGACACTCCCGACATGTGAATCATAAAAAAAGGCGACAGGATACGTCCCAAGTCGGAGAGGTACGACCACCGCACGTCTCTGCACGCGAAGGCGGGTACTAGGAAGAGTGGGGGAACTGACAAGTGCACCGATACGGATGCACGGGCTAAAATGCACACTTACCGCATAAACTAACGGACAGATCGTGAGCGTGTTGCATGGGAGGGATGGACACGCGCCACCGTGGCTGCCCCTGGTCAGCCCCGCGACCCCCTGGCATGCCTCCCCTGCCCCTTCCCTTTCCGTGTCCCTGCACCCCCCTTACCCCCACTCCCTCCCCGGTTGCACGTCGCCCCCCCTCCCTTCTCGTCGCTCAGCTCGTAGGTCGGGATCGCACGACCAGCACACGTGCTGCGGGCGCCGACAAACGCGCAGGAGTGACGACGCCGCCCGTTGTTACCCGGCGCGGAAGGACAAGTACCCTACAACAGAAGCGGTAGCCAGGAACGGTTGGCTTCATCAATGGGAGCACCGAGACCACCCAGCGCAGTCAGCGTGAGGGTAGGGTGTGGTGCGTTGTGTATTGTCATAAAAGTATCACATAATATCCATTAGGAGTAATAGCGACAAAGATTGACGTGATACGTTAAATGTGCCCTATCATAGGAGTATTATGAACATGCAGAAATTACTATGCATTATTTATACAGTTGGATGGATGATAGGATAGCTTAAATAATGAACCCTCTTTAAATGGGGAAATGTGCTAGAAAGGAAGTATTAAAAGAGAAGGCAGGGACTCCAAAGAATTCTTAATCGTACATTATTAACACAAATGGGAGAATAATAACAGAGGGGGGGGGGGAAAGAAACAGAGCGGATAGAGTCAAATACAGGCATGTAACTTATGAAGAGAGTTTGTACCTGCTTGTATTTAACTATGTAGATAAGGGGAGCAAACCTTTTCTTTAAGTAGTGCACCTCAATTTTCTTGGAAGTACCGGAAGTGTTGATCCAACTGTATTAATCATATATTATTAATTTTATTTATTGACATCTTCAGGTGCACAGACCGTTGTCTCCAGAAAGACAGCCTTGGGCAAATTTAACACACGAAACACGCAAACAGTCTTTGGTTTATTTTCAAACTGATCTCAGGGTTATTTGGCATATTGATCAAACAATAAAATAAGAAATCTTATCCCACACTGGCCTTACAACACAAAATACGGGTTCATGGACTGTCTTGAACCTCACAGTCCATACTCACACAGTGTGTGGCTCTCCTGGCGAATTAGCTTGGGTACCCAGTCAGACTGGGGTTTAAACTTGACACTCGATGGTACTGGGGGCCTGCTTGCAACCCACCAGGCTCTGTCTGATCAGAGCCTCCCCCAGCACGTCTGCGCGCGGCTAGGAAGAGGGACTGACATTGCCCGATCCGGATGCCGGGCTCCACGCCCTCTGCGCATCACTACGGACGCGTGCATGGAGCGCCCGCGCCCCCGCGGCGTGGATGCCCGCGCGGCAACGCAGGAACGCGGCCACAGGTAAGAACCGGAGCCTTACAACAGCATTGTACATGGCAGACAGTTGGTGTCGAACCCCCCCACCTCTATTTAGGTTTGGTTTCTTTATTTTCACATAAATTTTCACAAAACTTCCAGGGTACATTAATTGCCAACGATTCTTGTACAAGTCATATCTGACTTGAGAAAAGCCAGTCGGATGACTCGGAACGTCTTCAAGAACGAAACTCAAGTCCAGTGATCTAATTGAACAAGCATAAACTACCCTGTGATGTCTTTAAAAATACTTTTACAGCATTCCACAGCTAATGCATAACCAGAGCACCAACTACAGACCGGTTTCAAGGAGCCATCACATTGTCGTGAAGGCCTCTGGTTTGCTCTGTGAAGCGCCTATCGCACAGACGTCACTAATCATAATAAGGTGAGGAGAAATTCAGCCTTTGATACTCCCTTTCAGGCAATATAGCAAATAGGAGAACAAGACTTTCGGGAATTTACCATTGTGTACACATGAAGCTACTTAGGAACACTATCAGGGATATTACAATACAAAGTTTTATCGTTTAAAATGGTGGGCTAATTTAGGCTCCAACCAAATCAGATCTTATTTAACATTTGAAAGCTAGCCATCTAATTGGCTTGGGGCAACATTAGCATAATTTTAACAAATAAACTTATTGAAAACCTTTAATTGTCTTTTAAAAAGACTTTAATCACGAATTCCACAAGCTAAATGCAAAACCCAGAGCACCAATACCAGATCGGTTTCCGCTTTATTGAGCCATCATCAGTGTAGTGCACTGCCCTCTGGTTTTGCATCCTGAAGCCTATGACAGACGTTCATAATCATCGAATAAGGTAGGGAGAGAATTAGGCTTTGATACGCCTTTTCAGCAATATGCCCCAAAACCAGAGGCCTGCCTACATGATAGATGGCATCAATAAAGCCGAAACCGGTCTGTAGTTGGTGCTCTGGTTTTGCATTTAGCTTGTGGAATCTTTTTTTAAAGTCTTTTCAAAAAGCAAGTCCAGCCCCAAAATGAAAACTTACATAAGGTATATCACCCCCCAAAACCCTAAACGGTAATAGTTTGAAATCTGAAATATATAAGCCTAACCTGAAATCCTGCACAATACCCTGTTACCCCCTGTTTCTGCTTCCTGGTTTTTCCAGTTAGTAACTGGATTTGACAGTTGACATCACAGCCAGTGACTGAATGTTAATCCCCTGTCTGCCTCTTCTGAGCATGCCCAGGCTCAGAACAGGCCCATTACAAGTTTCTAAATTGCTCAGTTTCCGTGACACATCCAGAAGCATAGCAATAATGAAGTAATGAATTCATAGGACAAACTATGATATATCAACATATTTTAAAGAGGTCATTCTATCTAAAATATGTTCTTATGAGGGTGGAGTTGTCCTTTAAAGACATAGTGTTCCTAAGAGCTTCCATGTGTAAACATGGTAAATTCCCAGAAGTCTTTATTCAAAACCTAAGATGCGGTTTAACCTTACCTTAATACGACACTCCCATACTGAGATATACTTACTTTTGTCTCAGCTAATCGCTCACCGTAAGCCCCACCTCCTGCCTTCTTCCAGGTTTGTACTGTCAGTCCTGAGCGCAACGGTGACATCGCGGCCAATGGTTTACAGTCCATACCCAGAAGAGCTGGTTACGACCACACTCTGCTTCCTCATTCTCGTAATCTTCTCAAAACAGAAAGCTGGAGGTGGGACTTCCAGCAAGGGATCTGATAAGGTAAAAGTAAGTATATGTCAGTGTGGGAGCATCAGATAAAGGTAAGGCTAAAGCGTATCTTTTGGGGGTGGATAGGCTAAAAACACTTAGTTATTTTTGGCTGGACATGCGGTTTAAGGGTTTGTTCAGAATAGGAATGTTTACCAAAACACATCAGGGAACATTTCCATAAAGCCTATTCAATATTGGTAAGCTCATCTTTAACACCATCATTGCACCAACTGAGCCGGTATCGCAAAGGATACCCACATGGTTTAGCACATGATTTCTCTATCAGGATTTCCTCAAAGCTGCAAAACCGATATTGATTGTGATTGTGGCTTTGGGTAAATCTCCTCCATTATGTGAGCTGATCTAATAAATCGCCTTGTAGCATTTTCTCTGGCATGTTTTCTACCTCATTAAATTAAATTATTTATTTATTTAGGGATTTGAGATAAAATTTTATTTTGTTTTGTAAGTAATATAAAAATAAATAGTTTTTTCCTTTAATATTTAGAAGCTAATTTCTCCCCTGCTCTGTTCAGTGCTGGTATTATTAGAACACAAATATCTTATTAGAGATGAGTTTCACTATGCTAGGGGTTCACAAAATGCAGATATACGTCTGTAATGAAATTTAGTTGTCAAAATTCTTGAATATTCCTGTTATGTTCATTTGGACAACCACCTGGCCCGATTATTTTTGTAGTTGACTTTTAATCTATATATATAAAACTCAATGTATGTGTGCATATATATATGTGTGTATGTTCCAGATAAACTTCAAAACGGCTGGGACAATTGTCATCAGACTTGGTACACTTATGTATAAGAACCTGGGGAAAAGCATAGGCTACTTTACAACCTTTAAAAATGCCTCTGTACCCCCTTTTTTCGACATTTTAAGTTAATTAACCTGTGTGCTGCCATCTGGTGGTGAATCAAGTTAATTGCACATCCAAATGTCACGGACTTTTCAGGGCAGTACAATGCTTTGCCTTATTTTGTTCTGTTGTTGATAGTAATCGGAGGGTAGAGCTGTCAATCATGAGGAACAGCAGACCATGTGATATAACAATGTCATGTGACCACACACTCGGTCTCCTTTTCTCACATGTGGTTTGCCCAGAGTCAAGATTCAGAGGTAAACTGACCAATCCAAGATAAGTCTCTTGTACTGTGATTAGGCCAGGCAGTTACCAATGGAGATCACAGTCAGCTAAGGAAATGTGTAGTTTCAAATTGCAAGTGGTGGTAGCCATGAAATTCAGCAGCCGCTTCCCTGATTGGCTGAGAGGCACGGACGTGGCTGCCGGCTGCACACAACGCCGGGGGAGAGAGGGAAGGTAAGTAGAGTTTGGGAGACTTTCTGAAAAATTATTATAACGTTTGGGGCGGGGGAGGGAAAGCTACTATATAACCAAGGGGATTTACACGTAGGGGGGGGGAGGCTGCAGTGCGCCATGCCAACTTTTCCTGAGGAGAGGGACAGGAGGCAGAATCCTATATGGACTTGCTAGGCGCAGGTTTTGGACTTTGGAGGGCATAGCAGGGCAGCCATTTGGAGCTGTGATGTAAAAAAGGGGATTTTATTACACTAAGAGTAGCGGCCAGTACTGGGTTAAATATAGTTTTGGGGGGTGGGACATGCTCTTTAAGTAAAAGACAATAGAACTGAAAATGGGGTGGGAGCTGCCACACGGCCAAACAATGCACTGTAGAGGTCATTCACTTACACCCTTGTGGATTTAGGCCAATGTGTCCGTGCAAAAGGGGAAGTTGTGCGATAGGCGCTAAAAGGGGAAGCTTGAGGCGATAGGCGCTAAAGGGGAAGTTGATGGAAGGCGCAAAGGGGAAGTTGATGCGATAGGCGCTCTAAAGCGGAAGTTGATGCGATACTGATAAAGGGGAAGTTGATGCAGACGCACTAGAAAAAAGTTGAGTGTTGATGTGTCTAAAGCAGAAGTTGATGCACTACACACTAAAGGGGAAGGTGATAGGCACTAAAGGGGAAAAGGGAAGTGATGCAATAGTCATAAAGGGGACGTTGAGCGATAATGCTTAAGGGAAGTTAATGTGATAGTAATTAAAATGGGAAATTGATTGTGATAGGCACTAAAGGGGAAGTTGATGCGATATTCGCTCAAGGAGGAAATTGATTGTGATAGGGCTAAAGGGACGTTCTGCGATACGCATCAAAGGAGAAGTTGATGCAAGACCTGTTTAAAGGGGAAGTTGATGGATACGCACGATAGGGGATTCATGCGCTGACGCTACAGGGGGAAGTAGTTGGGGAAGTTGGTGCGATAGCGTTAAAGGGAGGTGGTGCGATATGTGTTAAAGGGGAAGTGGTGTGATAAGTGTTAAGGACAGTTGGTGTGATACACGTTTAAAAGGGGTAGTTGATGCGATATGCATCAAAGGGGAAGTTGGGTGTGATATGAATCCTCCATTGTGTTGGCCCCCCCCCCCCACCCCGAAGTTACCAGATTTGCAGCTTCAGTTAACCCACAGAGGCTGAAGGGTCAGGTTGGTAGAAGGGCCCATGTCTGATAAATTGTGGATGCAAGTTCGGTTAGATACTTTAGAAAAAAAACCGGGCAAACGCCACTGGGTACTCTGCTAGTAACAAATTAATGTCAAAGATATCAAAACCTCATAAAAGGGTAAGAGAGTAAAAGCCTACCTCTAAAGTATATATCAAAAAAACAGAAATAGCTAGAGGAAAAAACTGGGCTGATTTAAAAACAAATATTTATTAAGTCTATTAAACAAATATCAAAATAGGTAGGTACTTCACAGAGAGTTTCCGCCAGGTTATAAAGCACAAGAAAGGAGTCAGATGATCGTTAAGTCCACAGTCACATGACCGTGGCGTCCAATCAAAGCCGAAAGCCAATACGATGATCTCGTCGAGGGAGTGACCTACTTATACACCAACAATGTATCAAAAATATACTGAAGGTAACATATAGCAAAGAAGGTATATTAATTAACGCAGTTCCCTACCCGGAAATATTATCCATTAAATGCAGATCCACATAAAAAATATCCCACACATTTAGAAACAGTAATTTGATAGTTAATACCATATCCCAAAAAAGTCCAGGAAGGAGATAAAAATATTCCAAAGAGATTTGATGATGATTATAAAACATCATAGTTCATATTCCTTTTGCGTTCCAATTCAAGTTGTTCAATCCTGTCCAAGTTATAGATTAAATAGACGAAATAGACGCAAAGTAGACATAAAAAGGGGAAGTTGATGCGATAGGCGCTAAAGGGGAAGTTGATGCGATAGGCGCTAAAGGGGAAGTTGATGCGATAGGCGCTAAAGGGGAAGTTGATGCGATAGGCGCTAAAGGGGAAGTTGATGCGATACGTGCTAAAGGGGAAGTTGATGCGGACGCACTAGAAAAAAGTTGATGTGATGTGTCTTAAAGGGGAAGTTGATGCAATACACACTAAAGGGGAAGTTGATAGGCACTAAAGGGGAAGTTGATGCAATAGTCACTAAAGGGGAAGTTGACGCGATACGTGCTTAAGGGGAAGTTAATGTGATATGTACTAAATGGGAAATTGATGTGATAAGCACTAAAGGGGAAGTTGATGCGATATTCGCTAAAGGAGAAATTGATGTGATAGGTGCTAAAGGGGAAGTTTATGCGATACGCATCAAAGGAGAAGTTGATGCAATACCTGTTAAAGGGGAAGTTGATGGATACGCACGATAGGGGATTCATGCGCTGACGCTACAGGGGGAAGTAGTTGGGGAAGTTGGTGCGATAGCGTTAAAGGGAGGTGGTGCGATATGTGTTAAAGGGGAAGTGGTGTGATAAGTGTTAAGGACAGTTGGTGTGATACACCGGTTAAAAGGGGTAGTTGATGCGATATGCATCAAAGGGGAAGTTGGGTGTGATATGAATACCTCCATTGTGTTGCCCCCCCCCCACCTCCGAAGTTACCAGATTTGCAGCTTCAGTTAACCACAGAGGCTGAAGGGTCAGGTTGGTAGAAGGGCCCATGTCTGATAAATTTTGGATGCAAGTTCGGGTTAGATCTTTAGAAAAACCGGGCAACGCCAGGTACTCTGCTAGTAACAAATTAATGTCAAAGATATCAAAACCTCATAAAAGGTAAAGAGTAAAAGCCTACCTCTAAAGATATATATCAAAAAACAGAAATAGCTAGAGGAAAAAACTGGCTGATTTAAAACAAATATTTATTAAGTCTATTAAAAATATCAAAAGGTGGTAACTTCACAGAGTAGTTTCCGCCAGGTTATAAAGCACAAGAAGGAGTCAGCTGATCGTTACGTCACAGGTCACATGACCGTGGCGTCCAATCAAGCCGAAGCCAATACGAGATCTCTGTCGAGTGACCTACTTATAACCAACAATGTATCAAAAATATACTGAAGTGTAACAATATAGCAAAAGAAGGTATAATTCAACACAGTTCCCTACCGGGAAATCTTATATACAATGCAGCTCCACATAAATATCCAACATTTAGAAAACAGTAATTTGAGTTGTTAAGATTATTAATATCAATGTTATCATTGTATAGAAACACGGATTGGCTACATGCATTAGGCAATGACTGTGTAGACGTGGCATGTATGGAATGTATATGTAAACTTGGACTTCGGGACCTCCAGTGACAAAGGGATAACATATGTTTCTTGTTAAAGTTGTGTAAGGTAACAAATGGCCATAAAGGTTACATGTCTAAAGTAAAAAGGGACGGCAAAGTCTTTCCTATAGGATGGGCTAGTGGTATGGCCAAGATGCGTATAAGAAAAGGGTCCGTATAAGTTTCTTGTCACTCACCCCATCCAGTTGAGTGACCAACACATGTGTTTATGCTATGCAAATAAATCTCATATATCGACTACAAGACTGGTGGTGGCTCTAACTTTAATTTCCTAACAGTTTTGGTGTTTGAATGCGGGCACTCAAGATGCAACCTACCTGTCCAGATGGGGTCAACTTTCAAAAGGAGGACAAAATCAAGGGCCCGGTGAGTTGTTTCTTTACCCATATTTGTCCCTTTTTGGAAATTGACGTAGGACCAGGTATGTTGTTGACGAGTAACTTTCCCTCCAGTTTGATTGTTGAATATGTATTGACCTTTCCTGTTTATACTAACCTTTGTACTAATGTTATTCTAAGCCTGATTGGAGCCATATGTTTTGTGAATGGTTTGTGTAGTGATTTTAGCATGGATTTAGTTCTAGAGTAAAACCCATATTAATGTTTGGAGGAAAGCAGCAACAACTCTATGTGTTTTAGTTTTATGAGTCTTTGGAATTTGAAAGGACAGGGATAGTTTTTATAAGCCTGAAAGCACTTTCAGGCAGGAAAGTTAATGAGCTTTTCAATGTTCCAAAGAAACAGGATGGGATATTTAGGGCAGCTAACTCATTAGGAGTTAACCATGAAAAATCCCGATTTGAAAGTTTGTGTGAATGTTGTCTGCCAATTATTTGTACTACTAACATTTTTCATTATTGTTCTGAATGATGTTGTTTTGTATTGTTACTGAGTTGTGTTATATTTGATATTTTGACAACACTGTTTTATTCTGGCTTTCTGTGAATTGAAAAACTTTAAGTTTCTTTATAGGGTGCCAACATATTAATGATTAATAATGATTAACATATTGCCAACTTGAATTGTTTATATGAATTATTTCTTCACCTTTTAAAATTGTTTCAAATGTCTTTTGTGTATCTATTAGAAAATCAACGCTAAAGAGTTTCGGGAAGAGATGCTATCTTAGGATGTGTTTGTAATGATATCCAATTATGAGTTATGCAGTAATACAGAGTTGTATTGTTTTGAGAACTTAGTAACTATATTAGGAGTTCCTGACGAGGAAACTTTACCTTTTGATTAAAAGAGATCAAAAGAAGTCGACAACTGAGATAGTGATCAGAGCATAGAGTTTGGTCCGGTTGAAATGACACCGGTTGTTTGGTAACCAATGGGTTAATCCTGATTGGTAAATTTTGACTAAGTTCATTGAAGTATTTGTGAGGTGTAAGACCTCAAAATAGGTATCTATTAATAATAATGGGAAGCGGACAATTTAAGTATATGCATCAACTCTTTGTGGGAAAAAGTAGATATGGATTAAGTTAGCCAGAGTAAAATTATAATATTTCTGATGAATGTATTTGATTTATCTGTGGGTTCTATTTTATATGAAGGATTAGAAATAAATAGAATAAATCAATTTTGATTGCAAATGTAGTAACAAATCAAAGATAGTTGAATAGTGCGGTAGGATACAAGAGTTATTCTCAGATGAGTTCCAGATGTTGGTATGTTTGATGATAGAGAAAAAAAAAAAAGTGTAGTGCCAGCAAAGCAGCTGATCTGTTTTCACTGTACAAGTGAACACAGAGCCATAGATGGTTCTGTAGTATAATTTTAGAATGGGATGTAATGGTTTTAGATGGAATCTGTGTGTAATGTAGAGTAGGAAAATGTATATGAAAAGTTTTCAGAAAGTAATGTGTATCTGATTTATACACGAAGGAGAAAACATGAAAAGAAAGAGGTCAGAATTAGGAATAAGGAAGGTTGAAAAGAATCCAAGTAGAAAAGAAAAGTATGTTGAATATAGAAAGTAGAAAGATTTGTGTGTGATAGATTATGTGGAGGGGGTGTTCTTTCCCTCTTTCCCTCCCCCCTCTTTTCTCCATAGGGAGTAAAAAGTGCTTTCTAGGTTTGGTTTGTGGTTAGACTGTAATGGCCTTATAGAATAAGCAGAATATGCAATTTAAACAGCTTTTTTACGTTGATTAAACAAGTTTAAAGTGGTAATAAGAGAATAAGATATATTTTCTTTTTTATAAGGTACTGGGTTAAGTGATCACAATTTAAGAACTTTGCTTTTGTATGCATACTGAAAAATCACGTGAGTATTAAATGAGCTCAATTTCTATATAAAAATAAGATCAATTTGTTGCAAACAATAACAATTTGAAAATAATTTGTAATAGAATTTTAGATTTAAGATGGTTTATTGGATGAAAGTAAAAAAATTTGTAACATACAGCACACGGATGTTCTTCATTTGAAAAATATTTAATGTTTTTATTGGGTTAGGTTGTTTTGTTTTAGGTTTATACGAGATTGGAAAACTGGTATTACCTATACTGTTTCTCAATAATTACTCCTAATTGTTCATTTTGAGGATAAGATGTGAAGCATTCATTGAGTGTGAATGGATATTAACAGCCTTGTAATGTTTTAAGACAATTTATGTTATGCATCATAGCAGTTCTAAATTCTCTTTGATTGAAAACAGCTGTGTGTGTGTGTGTGTCAGATATATTTTCTATGTGCCCATAAAATTCCATTCTGTGTTGTATACCACAATGCTGATATTCTAGCAGGTTTTTATTACACATAGCTTTACTCTGTGTGCAGAGGTCTGCAGAGTTGTGTGTGTGTATAGACAAGTAAAAACACTACTGACAGCTGAAGATTTTTCTATGACCCTTATACAATTTTGACCCTTATAAAAAACATTGTTATTGGCATGGTTGTTTTAAACCTCAGAATAATACAAACTTATTTTTTAATAATTAAGCAGCTCTAAAATTATAGATATGTGTCAAATAAGGTTACCTTTAGAGTCTGACTCATAGTAGAAATAGATGAATTGGAAATGTGTAATATTTTGTTTTAAAGGTAAACATAGCATTTTAATTTGGAAGTTTTAGAAAACTGGTAGGTTGAAATAAACTGCCAACAAGGCACACTAAGTAGAATGAATGTTGCATATTGCTATTGAGTCAACAAAATATGATAATGTATTCTTTTAGAAAACCAATTGTTTCCTTGCTATCAGATAAAAAGAATGTAAATTCATTGTGATAGTATTTTCTAGGAATGTTCATCCAAGGAAAGTTTAGCTATGCTGGGGTTATTTGAAGTGACAAATTAGGTGGTCTACTTTAGTTTTAAAGGGTCAGGGAAATTTATGTAAAGGTCACACCTTTTGGAAATTAGATAGTCAATAAAGAAGTGGATGTTACAGCTATTCTGTAGCTAAGGAATTTGTGGTAGTAGAGGAATACTGTACCTGAATTCCTGAGTAAACTCAGAAGTTACAGTGTTTAGTTCTTGATATAAAATGATAGTCTTTTCATTTGAAATTTAAATACATCACATAAAAAAATATAAGAAAAAAATGTGGGCTGTGGATCTGTAAATTAGGGAGTACACAATTTTTTCTTTTCTATAAATGAGAAAAGATATGTACGTAATGAAAAATTTCCTGGGTCTATAGAAAGATATTTTCATATATTTTAATTTTCATAATGACCTTAAAAGAGAAGTGTGTTAAAAGTTCTAAGAACCTAACAGATCAATTTTACTTGAATGTAAATAATATGTGGTACATAGTTACTATGTTGGAGAAGGATAATTGGGAAATTGTTCACTTTTTAAGTACAAGATTGTTTGAGTAGAGAAACATAGGATCTATTAAGGAGAACTAAACCCAATTTTTTAATATAGAATATGAAAAAACAGCCCCTAAAAAACACAATTAAACTATAATACCACTTCATTTAATTGTATTTAATTAAATGTAGGCCTGTTAAGAACTGGATGAAGTATCTAGTTGGATGAAGGACTGAGCATGCGCAGGAACATAATGGTCATTAACCAAACTGGGTGATACTAGAATGTGTGAACTAAAGCAAATCATATGTTATTTGGGTAGATCCAGCGCCCATATCAAAATGGAGGTAAGAAACGGACTACTGGTTTTTATAAAGTGTTCTGCTTCTGGTTCGGTTGTGCTGTAGCTATAATTGTGTTCTTTAAGATATGATCGTATTGTATTCTCTCATTCGATACTCCTATGTACTGTAGGATTCTCTCTAGTGAGTTGGATTTAGTATATGCAATATATTCTGTGTCTGGGGAGGGAATTACATGTTGATGGCAGTATAACTTCACAGCCTATAGAATTTCCAAAAAGCCTTGTGAGCATGTGCACCTATGGCCCACCCCTGTGCTACTTGTTACTTTTTGTACCTAGAAAAAGATGATGTTTTCTAATGTGGCAATATGGATATGATGTTTTCCTTCAAAAATGTAATAGGAAACTGCTGCAAGACTTACATTGATGTATACAATCAAAATATAGTAGGGGAAACACAGTTTTTAATATGCTCTATCAGGACAATATACTGTAAACTTCAGTTCTATTTTGTTAGATAAAATTAAGATACACCATCTCCTTTATTATGTTACTTGGTATATTAGTGTTCCTAGATATAAAATGGAAGAAAGTTTCACTCTGATTGTACATTTTAATTGTTAAATATGTCTAAAATGGTAAATGGTTTAATGCCTAATAAGAAGGTTCTAATGTGTCTTAAATAGGTGAGGGTACAATACATAGTATAAGAAAAAAATACCTAAGGCATTGCTACCTTTCTAGAGGTAAAGTATACTTATGTAGGATTGTATTGTATATGATTTTAGGTTATTAGGGTACAAGTAATGTTAATGATAATATAAAATTTGGGGATATACAAAATTGTGTATAAAATGGACTCAAATTACAGAAAGCCTGGTCTCCAATAGCAATGTCTATCAAAAAGACCTTTACTTGTGAAATTATATTGGAGAACTACCTAGATGGGACTATATTTTTCCTCATTATCTTAAAGCTATTGCATAAGATCCCGATATCATTCCCATTGCCAAGGTTTTCTTATCAGATGCCATATGTCGAGCAAAAAAATCATGTTCTATGACCTACACTGACCTGAAATCTACAGCTCAAGTAACAAGAGTCTTTTTAGTATTTTCAACTTCTGCAAACAGCTGTGAAAGGTGAAGGATGTCCAAATTGGTTCTTTGCATTGTATTGGATACTATTGCTGCAAGGCATATAGGGAAAGCCACAATAATGCTTTACCTTAATTTGCACCATCTAATTCAATCTATTACCCAGCTACCCCAAACTGCCATATTAAGGAGAGAGGTTTCCTTCGGGTTTTCAAGAAAATAGCCCAGCTACCTATAACCCCCTAGAATCCAGTGCTAAGGCTTGGGGTTCCTCATCAGGGTTTCCATCGGGTGAAGAGGAGTATTAAGCTGTCGCTCTATGGACAGTAACATCTATTGCAATTGCATTCCACAACGGCAAAGACTATAAATTGGACTGCACCTAACCATGGCATGGGTCAAATTTGATTACTTAGAAGAATTTGATGAGGAGTCCATTATGTTTGATAGATGGGTTTAATTGGGTTATAATTAGTTATAATGAAAAATCTACGGAAAGTGAAAAAATTATAGTTACTTGTAGCTTGTAATGAAAACATAGGAAAAGGTTGAATACCAGAGAATTTCTTTGATACACATGTAAAGCGTAAATTATATCCAATTTATTCTACCTTAGTTATATGATGTTAATGAGAGATCACATAAGAGACCGAGACACCAATATAAGTACTCCCATTGTACCCAAAGTAAATTTTCCCTATTATTGTTTCTAAAGTAAAATTTGACATTTGTTAAGAAGGAATTATTTTTTAATTTCAATTAGATTAGGCGTAGTATGATTGACAGGGTAGTTTTAACTGAAAGAAGTTAGTATGATTCTAATGTCGAGTAGAGTATTAAATGTAAAATGTAATTTTGTTGTATTTTGTGTACCATCACATAGATTTCATGGGATAGTATTTATAGTTACAGTAACTAAAGAGGGGAAATGTTAAAGATTTATTAATTTATCAATGTATCATGTTATAGAAACTGTATTGGCTACATGCATTAGGCAATGACGTGTAGACGTGGCATGAATATGGATATGTATGTAACTTGGACTTCTGGGACCTCCAGTGACAAAGGGATAACATATGTTTCTTGTTAAAGTGTGTAAGGTAACAAATGGCCATATAAGGTACAGTCTAAGTAAAAAGCGGCGCAAAGTCCTTTCCTATAGGATGGGGCTAGTGACGTCCATCATGCTCAAGACTGAGGATACAGACAAAGGCGTCACGTATAAGTTTTCTTGTCAATCAATCACTGTGTTTGACGTGACCAACACATGTGTTTATATGCATATGCAAATAAATCTCTACTATCGACTACAAGACTGGTGTGGCTCTACTTTAATTTCCCTAACATAGTTAATACCATATCCAAAAAGTCCAGGAAGGCGATATAAAATATTCCAAAGAGCTGATGATGATATAAAACATCATAGTTCATATCCTTTTGTAGTTCCAATTCAAGTTGTTCAATCCTGTCCAAGTTATAGATTAAATAGACGAAATAGACGCAAAGTAGACATAAGTCCGTCTTCCCATCCTCCTCTATATGTAAGTGTTATTGAGAAATAAACCCGAGGTAATGTACTGAGTTTTTTTGTCCATCTTCTCATCACCCTCTGTGAGTAAATATTTCAAAGAGTCAACCCAAGAATGTGAGGTAACACAAAACAGTGGTATTGGGGTCCCTATACGGGGAGCACATGTATTCCAGACATCCATTTTGCAAATACGAATCAAAAAACCAACTCAGTCCGTATGTATGTCGCCCAACACTTCAATGATGGAGAAGAACTCCTCAGTGATATCCAAAGTCCAGATATGCCTCTCCCAAGGGCATCCACGGAGAACATAAAGTCTATATAGAAGAGATGAATTAACAAAGTCACACAAACGGAATAAAATCCATTTCCTCGTTTAGACCACTGGGACTTAGGGTTTTTAGTGTAAAGATAAAGCGAGTCTCTGCACGTAATAATGCGTTTTCCAGATCCCCCCCTCTCATACTCATGCTTATTTCCGACAGTCCCATGCATCTTAACCCTTGTGTTCTACTCTGATGGGATTCCAAAAAATGTCAGTGTCAGTAGTACGTGTAGCTAATCTAATATTGGACAAATGGCTAGCCAGTCTATATTTTAATAACTGGCTTATCTTACCAACATAGATTTTATTACATGGACAGATTAATGCATATATTAGATTTTTTGATTTGCAATTGAAGTACTTACTGACCTTGTATACATTATTCCCATCTGAGCTAGAAATACTAGGTCATGCATCCATAAATTGGCAGTAGGTACACCCTCCACAAGGGAAGGTGCCTGTCAGTCGTGTGTCCCTCTGTAAGGAAATAGATCTTCTAGTAAAATGGCTCTTGACCAACTTATCTCTCAGATTAGGACATCTCTTAGCTATAATAGAAAGTTTCTTGGTCACAAAATTATTCAAAATCTGATCATTCGTCAGCAGATGCCAGTTTTTTTGTAGTACCTGTCTTACCTCACTCCACTGTGTGTTATATTTGGTGATGAATCTTACTTCATCACTACTCGAGTTTTTGTACTTTCTTTGGGGGATCAATAGATCAGCCTGTGAATGTCGTGATGCTGCAAAGCAACAAGTTTTTAACAATCTGTTGGGGTATCCTCTGTCATGTAGTCTGTTCCTTAAAAGTGTAGACTCCCTCACAAAGTCTTCTTGTCTGGTACAGTTACGCCTTACTCTCAGAAATTGGCCCCTTGGGATACCTTTCAATAAGGATGGAGTATGCGCACTTTTATAGTGCAAAAGTGTATTCGTGGCTGTTTCTTTCCTAAACAGTGATGTTATCAACAATCCATCTTCCTTTGAGACCAACAAATCCAGAAATTCAACCTGAGTATGGGAGATATGATGGGTCAAAAAAATGTTCAACTGGTTGTTATTCAATACCCTCATGAATTCCAAGAACTCATGAGAGGTGCCGTTCCATAAAATAAAGACATCGTCTATATATCTCTATGTGCCATATAAGACGAATATCCCTCAGTGAACACAATTTCCCTCTCCCACCACCCTAAAAATAAATTGGCGTATGCCGGGGCGCATTTTGCACCCATAGCTACCCCACAGGTTTGTAGATAAAAATTGTTATCAAAAAGAAAATAATTATTGTTCAATACAAACCCCAGTAACTTCAAAATGAAGTTATTTCTGCGTTCATGTGAGCTGTCCTCTGTATTCAGAAAATAAGCCACTGCTGTAAGACCCTGTGTATGTGCAATACTCGTATAAAGTGATTCCACATCACAAGTAATTAACAAGTGGTCAGTGGTGACATGTATATTTTGAATTTTTTGTATGAAATCACCCGAATCTCTAGTATAAGAGCTTAAGGTGGATACATGAGGTTGCAGAAACTTATCCACAAATTGACACACTGGCTCTGTTAGGCTTCCCATCCCAGATACAATAGGTCTACTAGGTGGATTACTCTTATTTTTATGAACCTTAGGGAGGATGTAAAAGGTGGGAATTACGGGATTTTTTACCTTTAAGAACTTAGCTGTACGTTCAGATATAGAGCCTTCCATGAGTGCATTATCAATCAACCCAAACAATGAACGAGTACATTTTGTCGTAGGATCTGTTGGGAGTGAAACATAATTAGATTCATTCCTTAATTGTCTATGGACCTCCTTACAGTACATATCTGTGGGCCATATCACTATGTTGCCACCTTTGTCTGCCGGTTTAATTTGTATGTCAGGTAACTCCATCAATTCCTTCAGTGCCCTATGTTCCAAATGTGTCAGGTTCTTAGGACTCCATGGATTCTGTGGTAAGTTCTGTATTTCTAAGGGAGTATTTTTATAAAACACATCAAGGCACGCAAATTCCGAAAACAAAGGTGTATACCTTGTCTTAGGTCTAAACATTACCTCATCAGGTCCAGTGCTCAAAGGAATTGGTGCACCTCTATTTAGATTTTATAACGAGGAACTATTATCAATTTTACAAAATTTAGCCTTCAATGATAGGTCTTTAGCCAATTCAAAGGTATTTAAATGCATGGTAGGACAGAAACTCAAACCCTTTTGTAATACCGATAACTGTGTCTCAGTAAAATTATGTGAAGATAAATTAATCACCTGTAATGAGTCACAGGATACTGGCATCAATGGGGTTACTTTCTGTGGTGACCCCTGCCTGTCCGTCTGGGAATTCGCTTTTGATTCCGTAATTCTAGTACGCCCCCACCTGATTCTGAATTGTTGCTGCCCCCTAAAAAAGACTCTGCTTCACTCTCTGATTGCGTAGAGTCTGATGGTGCATTGCGTGCACTATTTGCCCTCCTACGTTTTGGAGTACGTCTATTTTTGTTATGTTTCCACTTATAAACTGTCCTTGTGGCATAATCCTGTTTATCTCTTGTAAGTTTGTTTCTCTTAACCTTTGCTATCTCTGCCTCTAGTTTCTGTAACTCCTTCTTCAAGTCAACTTCAAATTTTTCAACCTGGACCTTAGTAAATTGTGTATGTATTTCTAGAGTCAGATTTTCAATTTCAGTCTTAATGTCACCAGAAACTTTACACACTTATTGTATGACTTTTTCTACTCTGTGAAGTTACCACCTTTTGATATTTTTAATAGACTTAATAAATATGTTTTAAATCAGCCAGTAACAAATTAAGGAGCAGGGATGGGAAACATTGCAGGAACATCGAGAAGTACAACTGTTGGGAGGTAAGTCTATCTTTTGGCATTTGACTATAAATAATGTGTGGCCAGCAGAAGCTTTTTTCACAAAATTTGCAGGCCATTTTCCGACAGAAATTTACTTAGTACAAAGTCAAAGGCCAGCTTGATGGTTTTAAAATTGCAAAAGCATCACCTTATGTATGTATGTATGTATAATTTTATTTATAATGCGCCACTTGGGTACGCAATGCTGTACATTAAAAAATACAGAGTATACAAACAAGGGGATAAGTGCAACCCATTATACAGATAAAAATGAAATTAAATACACTTGTGAAGGTTCTCATTCATGCAGGTCATGGTATATCTGTTGTATTCAATTAGATCAACTGGACTTGAAGTTTAGTTCTTGAAGACGTTTCGCTAGTCATCCGACTGGCTTTCTCAATTCAGAATGACTTGTACAAGAATCTGTGGCAATTATGTACCCTGGAAAATCCCAATTAGCATATCACAGGCAAGTGTTAAGGGCGTGATTGGATAGTGGCTAAGAGGTGTTATAGGAACGCCCAGAGTAAGGTGTCAAAACAGCATTGTACATGGCAGACAGTTGGTGTCAACCCCCCCTCCTCTATTTAGGCTTGGTTTCTTTATTTTCACATAAATGGCCTCCTTAACACCTCTCTTGAACCAGTCACGTTCCTTTGCCAATATGTTAACATTACAATCTTCAAAGGTATGTCCTTTATCCTTAAGATGCAGGTACACGGCTGAGGGTACATAATTGCCACAGATTCTTGTACAAGTCCTTCTGAATTGAGAAAGCCAGTTGGATGACTAGCGAAACGTCTTCAAGAACTAAACTTCAAGTCCAGTTGATCTAATTGAATACAACAGATATAAATTAAATACAATTTCATACATCGGTTAAGAAAGCATATATATAAATGATGTATAAATTGATATAAGTGCAACAAGCCTTGACACATTAGGCATGAGATCCCTGCCCCAAAGAGCTTACAATCTAAGTGGCAGAACAACATACAGATACAAGTGGGGGGGTACAAAGTGCTTAAAAGGGCTAACAATCATTTGTTCTGCTGATGTTCCGAAAGGTAGGATAACAGTCTAGATTTGAAAGTATTAATGGATGTCACCAGGTGAAGCAAGAGAGAGAGAGAGTTCCAAAGGTAGGGAGCAGCAAGAGAGTATGGTTTAAGGCGGGAGACAGCAGTGTTAGTTGGGGGTCTGTGGAGAAGATTTCCTTGCGAGGAATGGAGGGCACGGCCTGGAACATAAGGGACCAAGAGAGAAGATAAGTAGGGAGGTGCAGTAGAGAGAAGGGATTTAAAGTTGGGTATTGAATATGATTCTTTGTTTGATGGGAAGCCACCCTATGGACTGAAGTATAGGGGTTGCAGGTTCTCTTTTGGAGGAGAGCGAGGTTATCCGAGCTGCCGAGTTTAAGATAGACTGGAAAGGAGAAAGATGAGAGGCTGGGAGTCCAAGTAGTTGAATGTTACAGTAGTCAAGACGGGATATTATAAGGGCATGGATGAGCATTTAAGTAGTGGAGAGAGAGAGAAAAGGACAGGTATTAGCGACATTGTTAATGTGATGATGGAAGGAAAGAGAGGAGTCAAAGATAACTCCAAGGCAGCGTGCAGATTCAACTGGGTTAATGGAAAAGCATGGACTAGATCCCAGTTTAGGGGGGGAAATTATTAATTATGTTTTGGATAGATTGAGTTTAAGGCAACGGTGCGCCATCCAGGAGGAGATAGAGAGCAAACTTCAGGGGTTAGCGTGGGAGTGGACAAGTAAATTTGGGTATTATCAGCATATAAGTGACACTTAAAACCAAAAGAACTGATTATTTCTCCCAGAGAGATAGTGTAAAGGGAAAACAGCAAGGGTCCTAAAACTGAGCCCTGTGGGACCCCCACACTAAGCAAAACATGAGAGGAAGTCTTATTAGCAAAGGGAAAGATCTGTGAGACAGATAAAAAGATAACATGCCACAGCTTGATTTGCCCAGAGAATATAGAATCTGCATAAGAAGAGAGTGGTCCGCAGTATCAGTAAGTAAGGCAGCCGATAGGTCAAGGAGAATGAGGACCAAGAACTGTCCTTTGGCTTTGGCAGCTTGTAGGTCATTTGAGACTTTGCAGAGGGCCATTTTAGTTGAATGACCCAGTTGGAATCCTGATTGTAATGGGTCCAATAAGTTATTAGCATGGAGGTATTTAGTAATGTGTGTAGACACTAGACATTCAAGGAGTTTTGATGCAAAACTAAAATGGGAGACAGGGCGTAGTGGTAGTTTGAGAGACAGGTAGGGTCCAGAGAGGGTTTTTTAAGAAGAGGTTTGACACACGCATGTTTAAAGGCGTAGGAAAAATCTAAGAGGTCAGGGATGAATTAAAAATGTGAGAAAGAGCAGGGAAAGGATTTTAGCGCAGTGTCTGAGTAGGAAGGAGGGCATGGGATCAAGGTCGAAGACTTCAGATTGGTTGGACAGGTGTGAAAGATTCCAGAACTGCAGGTGATGGGCAGGCAAAAAGAGAGGCGAGAGTTGTCCTGGGGTGAGGGGATTAGAGTACGGATATCTATATTTTATTTTTAAGTAATCTGAAAAATCTGAGAGGAGCGTTAATGGAATAAAGAGTGTCCATAGAGGGGGCTGCAATAGAGTGTTAAATAGCGAAAATAGACGATGTGGATTATTTTTATTATTGTTTATAAGCGTGCTAAAGTAGGAGTGTTTAGCTGCTGAAAAAGAAGAATTAAGAAAACAAACATGAGCTTGAAATGGTTAAAGTCTGCCTGACTGTGTGACTTTTTTTTCACAGTCCCTCAGCTTATATTATCTACATTGAATTAAAAAATTTTGAAAAATCAACTGATTCTGCAACTGAAGGGCACAGCTGGGAGAATATTTGACCACAACTGAAAATATCTACAGTATCACCCTATTAGTAGGTAATAAGAGCTCTGCCTATACAAAGTAATGTGTGCAAATTTTTTATGGTCAATGACAGACAGCTTCCAGGGGAATCTATAGAATGAAATGTGCCATTAAAAAATAACTGTACTCAAATGGGTTTTTTTTTAAAATAGAAAGTACCTGGGGCAGGGAGGTAGGATTGATTATTCCTACATCACAATATAATTTTGTTAAGGAGCTATAGCAACAGTTTTCATTTGTCAGGTTAATCCTGTATTAAAGATAGTGCTGAAGCCAGGAGGAAGACTGGCAGAATCAGTTTTCTTTAGGCTTATGCTCCTCACAGAAACAATATTAGGAGGTAGGAATAACTAGTCCTATATACCTGTCCCAAGTACTTTTCATTAATTGTGTTTTTAAAAAAAACTTTATACACACAATAGTTTTCCTTAAAAATGACTGTTGCTTAAACATCACCATCATGTATGTATGTATAATTTTATTTATAAAGCACCACTTGGGTACGCAGCGCTGTACATAATAAAATACAATGTATACAAACAAGGGGATAAGTGCAAGCAATTATACAGCAATTATATCAACGGATAACTATACTCTAAAAATAAACTTTTAAAAAATGAAAAGTACCTGGGAAGTACATGGGGTAGGGAGGTTAGGAATGAATATTTCTATCTCATAGTATCCTTTAGTTAAGGAGCTACAGCAATACAGTTTTTATTTGCCAGGTTAATCCAGTCTTTAATAGTCCAGTATTAAAGATAGTATTGAAGCTAGGAGGAAGACTGGCAGAATCAGTTCTCTTTGGGATGGTGCTCCTCACAGAAACAATATTGGGAGGTAGGAGTGACCAGTCCTATATTCCTGTACATTACAAGTACATTTTAACCGTTTTTACAAAAAAAAAACACCTCATACATACTATAAATATAATACAAATAAAGATATGTTGAAAATTAGCCATACTGTGTAACCCTATTAACTAAAAAGGTAAAATTTGAGTGACTTTTATACCCTTTATCATATCTTTTTTATACTATATGATATTTTTTTGCCTTTGTTGAAAATATACCTTTTTATAAATAACAGCCAAAATTGCGCTCCTTTTTAAATATACACTCTGGTTTCCCTTCTCTGCATCTGTAACCATCTTAGTCCAATTATTTAATGGCTCCACACTATTTTTGAAAACTTTTTGAAATTAGTCTTACGGTGTTCAGTCCTTCCTACTGCATTTTACATGTATATTTATAGCTTTCATACTGTACAACACTTATTGCAGTTTTTATCATTTTTAAAGGAATGTTCTGTTACCTCTGACTTAAAGATTTTTAAAGCCATTTTCTTCTTTTCTATTAACCTTGTTACCTCTAGATGGTCTTGCATTTGTCAATTTAAGGGCATAAAAGTAGAGATTTAAAGAAAAACAGATTGCTGTCTTATCTTCTGTAAGAGTTCAGAGTTTAAGTTTAGGTGTCCTTTATACAGTTTTGAAAGCAGTCAACTTCTGTATCTTTGACTGAGAAAATATCACCCTAGTCTACAGTATGTGCTAAAGGAATTTTTATTTATGAAGTTGAAAAGGTGAAATTTGCTTTATTAAAGTTAGGTATCCTTTAAATCTATTATACATTTTTCAACTCGTCCAACAGACAGGAAAATTATGCAAAGGTTGTAAGATTTTACAATCGTCCACAATTTTGATTGTAGCATGTAGGGCCATCAGAAGTCTGGAACCTGACCAATGAGAAAGCCATAGTACCATAGAAATAAAAGTTGAGTATGTCCTTTTAGTCCAACCAAGTTTATACAATTCTCTAACCCTACCTAACAGTTAATCCAGAGGAAGGCAAAAAAAAAAAAAGCTGAAAATTGGAAAGTATCCCTGAATCAACCAGAACTGCAGTATATGTATTAATACCCATAATTCTAAATATTTTTAGTTTTAGAAACGTATCCAGCCCACTTTTAAAGCTATTCAATGAACTTGCCATTACCACATCTGCTGGAAGACAGTTCCACAGTTTTACTGTTCAAACTGTAAAGAAATCTTTCCTAACCTTACGATAAAACTAATTTTCTTGAATGATGTCCACGATTCCTCTGGCAGAATCAGTGTATGCAGTTACGAACAAATAATGCTGACATCACATGTCGCATACATGCAATATTAATATCAGATTATATTATAGCTCAGAGATCCTGCCTCTTGCTAACACAGAACAGGAATTTTTCAGTGTAGTGTCTTTGCAAACATATGTAACACTCAGCTCCACTTCAGTATATGCAAATAAGGAACAGAGACTTCTGGGTAATCTGGTCTGTAGTTGGCACTCTGGTTTTGCATTTAGCTTGTGGAATGCTGTAAAAACCTTTTAATAGGTATAGCTTTTCTAAGAGCTACCATGGAAACATATATATTACCCAGAAGTCTCAGTTCCTAATTTGCATATGCTGAAGGGGAACTGTAATGCCTTATACATTCCATATCATATTTAATTTATTAGTGACATCTGTCTATGGGTGATTCACATTGGAAAACCAGAGGCCTGCGCTACACTGATGATAGGTATAGCTTTCCTAAGAGCTACCATGGAAACATGCAAATGACCCAGAAGTCTCCATTCCCTATTAGAAAGAACACACAACTATGTTTAAAATGACTGCAGGCTTATGCTTCTATCTACAGTCTATCCAAATTTGCAGCAGTATAAAGGTTGGTACTTCCTGCTTACAAGGTGAGCTGTGACATCACCAGCACCAGCAAGCCCCTGGCTTGAGTATGCCTACTTGAATCCTACCTACTGTGCTACTGTGGGGAGCATAATCAGCTGCACCAAAAGCCCCCTAAACTCTTTTATCATTTTTAATACTAGCCATAAGCTTGAAAACAATATTATTTTATATTCCTAAAGATTAAGATGTATATAGGTAGAGGAAAGCACATATATTGATTGCCAGCATTTTGGGGGGTAGGGCTAATGACACATGCATGTCACAAAGACACATAGACTGTGCAGAGTATTAATATATATACTGTAGTTCTGGTTGATCCAGGGATAGTTTGTGGTTGTCATTTGGAGTCAGGAAGGAGTCCTCCCCCCCTTTTTTTTTTTAATTTAGCTGGGTTTGGACTATAATGGTTGGACTAGATGGATGGATGTCTTTATTCAACCTCAATTACTACATTGCTATGTTATGAGTAGGAATAGTGGCTTAACAATCTTATAACATTGGATTGACAACAATAGCTAGAGATATTATCATAGGCTTGTTTGAAAAGTATAAATAGTAAAGAGGGTACTTGTATGAAGACTACAGTTACCTATTAAGTAAGTTTATTTTTATTATTATTATTATTATTGTTGTGGATCATCATCAAAGGACATCATTGGAAAACAATGTTTAGTGATCCAGCAATGTAGAATTATTAACAAAATTGGGGATGACAGCGCACAAGCACTTGTGTTACCAGACAATGATCTAACATGTGTATGGGACTTAGATATCAGATATAACTTTGGGCAGTAAAAGAAATTGTTGAATATAAAGTTGTGTGTATATATGCACAGTGCTGTACATCATAAAATACAGAGTATACAAACAAGGGGATAAGTGCAATCCATTATACAGATAAATAAAAATTAAATACAATTTCATACATAGGTTAAGAATACATTTATATAAATTAGGGATAAACTGATATGTTTGATACATTAGGAATGAGATCCCTGCCCCGAAGAGCTTACAATCTAAGTGGATGGGAAAACATACACATACAAGTGGGGGGATGGGTACAAACTGCTTGAGGTGGCTAACAATCATTTGTTGTGCTGCTGCTCAGAAAGGAAGGATAACCGTCTAGATTTGAAAGTATTAATGGATGTCACCTGGTGAATCGAGAGAGGGAGAGAGTTCCAAATGTAGGGAGCAGCAAGAGAGAATGTTTTAAGGTGGGAGGAAGCAGTGTTAGTTGGGGGTTTGTGGAGAAGATTTCCTTGTGAGGAACGGAGGGTAAGGCCGGGAACATTAGGGACCAAGAGAGAAATTGCATAATCTCCCAACGTAAGTTTTTTTGTGAAAAAAACAATATGATGCTAATTGAGCTTACAAAGAACAATTAAAACATTGTGAAAACAGTGTTTATAAAAAGTATTTCTAACATGGAAAAATCCCTTTGCTTGAAAGATACATGACCTGGGTAAAAGAGCTTGTGGTGCCACCAACCCATGTATCATTGACAAGTTCATTTGTTTAATTAAATCAACAAGTTTGTTCCTGTTCTTTTATTATCTATTTTATAATTAATTAATATAAAATGACATTAACGCATTAAAATAAATGCGTTAATGTATTTGTTTATATTCAGTGTTTTGTTATTATATTTTTTTCTAAGAGACTGACAGTTAACATAGAAATGTGTTAAGTTCAGACTGACATGACATATAAACAAAACTAAATAGATAAGTCAATGTTATGTATATAGTGTTCTGATAAAATCTCCTTGTAGACCATCTGTCTTAAAGTATAAATACTTGTACATGCATTAGCTTATTGTTACCTGGGAGTGACCACTTTCGCCAAAATCTTAATGTTGTCATCTTTTGAGGATGGATCATAAAGATGAGGTTTGGAGCCAAACATTAGATTGTCGGCAAAAGTGTTTGGTTTTGGAACATTTGTCAACTGCTTTAGAACAATATTATCATATGTAGAAGGCACATGTTAGATAATATTGCACCGTAATTTGCATCCCAGTTTCTGGGCAGGACTACTGGTTTTGGCAATGAAAGTTTGTCAATTTAAACCACAATGACAAAAACATTGATAGTTTAAAAAATATTCAGGGAGATTCAATAAAAGTTCTTATTGTTTAAAATGGTGATAATTTTGCCCCAACCAATCAGATCTTATTTAACATTTGAAAGCTAATATCTGATTGGTTGAGGCAAAGTTAGCACAATTTTAAACGTTAAACAGGGAGATTCAATAAAAGTTCTTATTGTTTAAAATGGTGCTAATTTTGCTCCAACCAATCAGATCCTATTTAACATTTGTAAGCTTACATCTGATTGGTTGGGGCAATATTAACTCCATTTTAAATTATAAGAACTTTTATTGAATAACCCTGAAGAACTTTTATTGAATAACACCTGATAGTTGTGTTTAATTAATCTGTGTCAATAAACTACTGTAAGTGATTTGATTTCATGTTCTAAAAAAGAATAAAAGAATTAGACTATATATTCACTTAGTACGGCTAAAGAAATATATTATGGCTAAGTGTATGATCGTATGTCTCCATGTATTGCATTTATGTTTTTGAGAAATTGCAAAATCCATATCCAAACTGCTTTTAATAATGAATTTATGTTAAAATGACATAATTAAAAAAATGTATAAAAACACTAGAACCACTAGAAAAAAATGTATATAGATACACTAAGGCTTATATAATAAGAGGTACAAAAAAATGGCCATATAATGTATGTAAAAAATGTATATAGATACACTAAGGCTTATTTAATGAGGTACAAAAAACTGGCTGTGCTGTTAATTCGTCTCAACCAGATGATAACTTTTCTACTACAATTTTAAAATGTTTATTAAGATCTGCTTTTTTCAGCTATTGTCTCGGTACATTGTTTGCGGCAGTTGTGTGACCAAATTTTTGCACTCCCCGACCTTGGCACATTTGTTAATATGACTTTAGTACAGAAATAGCCAAACAAATGGTAGGCTGTGGCCGAAAAAACATACAATTATTTTGCCCTGATCGGCTGAAACACTGAGCTTTAAAGACATATGTCCATCCAGTTCAACCCACTCAGTAATACATACACTTCCTGCCTAACTGTTGATCTGGAGGAAGGCAAAAAAAACCCCACCAGAATTATGAAGGGGAAAACAATTCCTTCCTGACTCCAAGTGGCAATTGGAAATTTCCCTGCATCAACTCTACTTTATGTATCAATACCAGTAAGTTGCAACATTCCTTGTTTTTCAGAAATTCATCCAGCTTTTGTTTGAAACTATCCAATGAACCTGCCATCACAACGTTCAATGGAAGACAGTTCCATAGCTTTACCATTCTCACAGTGAAAAACCCTTTCCAAATTTGAAGACTAAGGGGCATATTTATAAAAGTCTACATTTTTCGCCTAGTTAATAACGGCGAACATTGCAGGGAAAAAAAAACACTCTTTGGGACTTCTTTTCGTGGTATTTATAAAAAAGCTAAAAAAAAAGACTTTGCGTCTGAAAAACGCAAACAGACGCGATAAAGAGCGAAAAGTATTGCAGCGATAACTTAACGCGTCTACAAGATGACTGCATTGCGAAAACCATTAGACATAGCCAAACAAAAGTAGCTCCTCTCCACTCATTTTCTCTAGCCACAATGATAAGCTTAAGCTGCTTGTTTAAATAGTGTTTGTTATCAATCAAACTTTATTGTTCCTGTTTTTTTATTATGTCAAATTTGTAGCAAAAGAAGTTAAAACCATCCAAACATCCAATCATTGTTACTAGCTAGCCAGCTGTTCAACATTCTTGGCACTATATTTCAATTTAGCAAAAATTGGGAGAATACAGAGAAAGAAAAATAATAAAGTTGACAACCCGCCTATTAACAACGTAAACGCACATTCGAAAGGCGAACGGACAGAATGAGTTGTTTGAACACTACCAAAAAGCAGAGCATAAAGCACACACCCTGAATGCTAACAATTGGCCTCGCATTGGAAATGCAAAAATGAGCATACATTGCGACCACTAAAAAGCCCCAAGAAAAAAGGGGGTGTGGGTGCTTTCACGTGAAAGACAAAACAGCAGACCTCATTTAAAGTCCAAGCTAAAAATGGAGAAAATGAAGAATGAAGAAAAAGGCGAATTAAATGTATACCAAACATGGTAAAAAGATGCCTTTTCGCTACCTTCAAGTTGGATAATATTCCACTCCATTTAAGGCGAAAACACATTTTCGCTTTTTATAAATCGCGTTATGCCTTTTCGCTCCCTTTTCGCTCAAATTACCGTTGCGATGTATGGCTAAGCTATGGCGAAAAGGGTTTTAGCGATAGGTCGCGTAAAAGTTTTCGCCACTCATTGACGCCACCTTTTTAAATCACGTTAACTAGCTTTTTGGCAAGAAAAACATGCGGTAAGCGAAACGCGAAAGGAAACTTTTCGCTCACTTATAACTTACTGAGTTTACGCCACTGGTTTCCATATTTTGAAATAAAAGGAAAGTGTGTATTTTTTTTTTTTTGACAATTATATTTTTTTTTTAAAAAAAAGACGTGAATGATGATTTTCTTAAGAAATATATTTTAATTCAGGTGTAAAATAAGGTTTAACAGTGTAGACAATGTGACTGACAAAAAGAACTTTTATGGAACACATTTTTCTAATTTTTCTACTGAGCGTTTTTCTCTAAGATTTTAGAGAACAAATTTAGAGGTAAATTATGTAAAAGCATATAATGGCTTTTCCAAATAGCTCTGAGAAGCTATTTATTTCTGGCTCTAAGCAACTATTTATTTTTTTAACTATGTAGTTAGGATAAAAAATGAAATGTAAAAAGGTGAAAATATTTCACCAAGCAATTGGGCTGGTGTTTTATGCACTGGATTCATGTTAAGCAATTGCTTGCTATGAATTATTTATTTTGTCTGAATTAATTCCAATCTAGCTTTGTAGCTTAATAACAGGATAATATACAAGTACCTACGAAAATGAAAGAGGCACCAAGGAAGGGATGAAGGAAACAGATTAAGATCTGTTTTTAGTCAAGTGACAAAACATTATTTCTTGGTTCTCCTAGGAACAGCATTCTGTATAATGGTGCTGAAAAATCTAAATTCAGTTCCAGAGATAAGTTTTCTTTTAAAGTTCACTCAGGCTATTGTGCCTCAAAGAACTACTTAACACAACAATTCATTTTTCATAGATTAATATGCCCATATTTAATAGGAGGATGCAAAATTTTGTCCATGTTGTAAATCTGCAGCAACCAATCAGATGCTATCAAATGTTTTCTTTTTAAATGGCATCTCCATCCTCTCTACCAAAATTGGCTATTGCCCTACCATTTCCATAACAACCATACCAAAATCATCAATAAAATTGATTTACATTCATAACCACATAAACGGGAAGGAAGAATTTTTTTAGAGTGCATTTTACTTCCAACATTTTCAAGACACTATCCGTAATTCAGTACAACTGAAAATCAATAAAAATAATCTGGTCATATATAAATAGACATTTTCTATGTTAAAGGGAAAAGCCCTAAAATGAAGCAATAAATCCTACATCAACACTTTAATACATAAATGGATACCATGTTTTGTTTCGGCAATAACCCTCGAATGTATCATTTGGTAACTCTTGAATATATTGTTCAAATTCGGTAACCCTCGAATGTAATGTTTGATTTTCGGCAACCTTTAAAAGTATCATTCAAATTAGGTAAGCCTCAAATGTAACATAGTAACATAGTAATTAAGGTTGAATAAAGACATACGTCCATCAAGTCCAACCTATTCACCCTCTTTTTTTTTTTTTTATCCTACCTAACAGTTAATCCAGAGGAAGGCAAAAAAAAACAGCTAAAAAGGGGGGGGAGGGAAATTCCTTCCTGACTCCAAAAGGCAATCGGAAAGTATCCCTGGATCAACCAGATCTATATGCATTAATACCAGTAATTCTCAATATTTTTTAGTTTTAGAAACTTATCCAGGCCTTATTTAAATCTATTCAATGAACTTGCTATTACCACATCTGCTGGAAGACAGTTCCACAGTTTCACCGTTCTCACTGTAAAGAAACCTTTCCTAACCTGAAGATGAATCTTCTTTTCTTCCAACCTTAACCCTTTGAGTGCCAGAAGAATTTCATTTTTTTTGCGTTAAGTGCCAGAAGAATTTTCAGGATTTTGCCCTTAATCGCTTTGGACTAATTTTACAGTAGGAAACCTAGCAGTAAATCAGGAATATTATTAATTGTTTTTTTCAGCACAAAGTGTACTTTAACATGGTAACAGAGTTTTGTAACTTTTCTGGAAATTTTACTGGAATTATGGGTAAAATATGTAAAAAAAAAAAATTTGCAAATTTTTATGGATTTTTCCCATTTTTACTTATAGTTATCTTAAGGTTACACACAAAAATCTTACTGTTTCTAAAAGCTCTGATACTCCCGAGTACAACGATACCAGATATATGTAGGTAGCCCACTTTTCCTGTACAGGAGACCCCCCCCAAACTAAAACTGCTCCTTCAAGAATATTACACCAAATTAAAATGTATAACCACTTCTCACTGTTAACATAAAATATCTTCCAAATTAACTAAAATATCCCCACAAGTGAGATATTTTTAGAAACTACACCCACAAGATTTTATGAGTGAGGTTAGTTTCGATCAAAATGCAGATACCCGGATGCAGCTCTTCGTCCAATTGTAAGTTATTTTATCACATTTTCCTTTTTTTCCTCAACTGTAAAATCAGAGACAAAATCAAATGCGAATTTCAGCTAAAAACTGTGGAGGAAAGTTCAAACGCATCTCAAATATGAAAGCCTAACCCCTCCCGAATAAAACGGTATGCCACATTCATGGGTGTACCCAGAGACATGGCTACCAACTAACCCAGAGCGTGACCAGTGCCAAATGTTAGTAGCAGCAAAAAAAATTAGCCAGTTTTGTATTTGAACAGTCTGCAGTTTTTCCACAAAACACCCCCCCAACTCAGAAATACCCCCAACAAACTATATATTTCTGAAATCTGCACACCTTCAGCTATGTAATGCTGTAGTTCATTAATTCATACCATCAATGGTGTGGGCGCAGTTCTTCGTAGAAATTTGCATTTGTCTGAAAAAATGAACATCAAACAACATTCAAAAAGGTAGAAATCATGCCATAACTCCATGGAATGTAAAAAAAAGTTACCAAATATCAATCTCCTAAATGTCCTGAATCAAACGGTATGCCATATGTGTGGTTACACACGCAGACGTGGAAGCGAATAGCCACAAAGTGAGACAATGCACGATGGCTCACAATAAGCGAAAATATTTAGCCAACTCTGAATTTGAACAGTCTGCATTTTTTTTTACAGAACACCCCCGTAACTCAGAAATACCCCACACAAACTATATATTCCTGAAATCTACACACCTTCAGCTATGTAATACTGTAGTTTATTCATTCATACCATCAATGGTGTGGGTACAGTTCTTCGTAGAAGTTTGCATTTGTCTGAAAAAATGAACAAAAAATAACTTCAAAAGGTAGAAATCATGCCAAAACCTCATGGAATGTAAAAAAAAGTTACTAAGTATCAATCTCCCAAATGTCCTGAATCAAATGGTATGCCATATGTGTGGTTACACAGAATCAGATCAGAAACAGCAAAAATTTTCAGCCAAATCTGAATTTGAACAGTCTGCAGTTTTTCCCCACAAAACAACCCCCACAAACCATATATTTCTTGAATCTACACACTTTTATCTACGTAATTCTGTAATTTGTTTCATGTTTCATTCATACCATCAATGGTGTGGGCGCAGTTCTTCGTAGAAGTTCACAGTTTTAGCAGATTTTCTAAAAAATTTGAAAAAAAAACACTCTCAAAGGTAGAAATAATGCCAAAATCCCATGTAATGTAAAAAAAAAGTTACCAAATATCAATCTCCCAAATGTCCTGAATCAAACGGTATGCCTGTTATGTATGGTTACACACGCAGACGTGGAATCAACTAGCCACAAAGTGAGCCAATGAACAGTGGCCCAATTACAGAAACTTTTCAGATTTGTCAGACTAAACACCCCTCTATATTAGAAATACACCCCAAAACTATATATTCTACACACCTTCAGCTACACAATGGTGTGATTCTTTTATGCATACCACCAATGGTGTGGGCGCAGTTTCGTGTACAATTTCGCTTTCTTACTAGATTTTCAGGAAAACTGTATAAAAATACAATTCAAAGTTAAAAATCATGGCAAATTTCCATGTCATGTAAAAAAAACTTGTCAATTATCAATCTTCCAAATGCCCTGAATCAAACGATATGCCATATGCGTGGATGCACACAGGGACGTGGCCACCAACTAGCTAAAATGGGACACATGCACAAGTGTAATTACAAGAAAAAAATCAAAGTGCTCTGTAATTTGAAACATCCCCAAAACTTGGAAATGCCCCCCACAAATAAAACCCCAACTAAATATCAATCTCCCACATGTTCTGAATCAAATGGTATGCCATATGCGTGGATGCACACAGAGACGTGGCCACCAACTAGCTCAAATATGACGCATGCACAAATGCAATTACAAGAAAAAATCAAAGTGCTCTGTAATTTGAACAGCCTACACTTTTGCTAAGGAAACAGTCCCAAAACATGGAAATTCCCCCCACAAATTCCAGACCCAGTGATCCAAAGAACTCTGTGTTTTTAGGAGGTTTTGTGAAAAATAAAATAAGATGATTCAAAGGTTGAAATCCTACCTAAACCCACTTGACATGCAAAAAAACCCACTAAATATCAATCTCCCACATATCCTACATCAAATTGTATGCCATATGTGTGGGTGCACACAGAGACGTGGTCACCAACTAACTCAAATGGGACGCATGCACAAGTGTAATTACAAGAAAAAAATCAAAGTTCTCTGTAATTTCAAACAGCCCCAAAACTTGGAAATGCCACCCACAAATAAAACCCCCCACTAAATATCAATCTCCCACATGTTCTGAATCAAATGTTATGCCATATGCATGGATGCACACAGAGACGTGGCCACCAACTAGCTCAAATGGGATGCATGCACAAATGCAATTACAAGAAGAAATCAAAGTGTTCTGTAATTTGAACAGCCTACCCTTTTTCTAAGGAAACAGTCCCGAAACATGGAAATTCCCTCACAAACTATATATTATTGGAATCTACACACCATCAGCTACGTTACGGTGCCATGCTTTCATACATACATGAAGAATTCCAGACCCAGTGATCCAAAGAACTCTGTATTTTTAGGAGGTTTTGTGAAAAATAAAATAAGATGATTCAAGGGTTGAAATCCTACCTAAACCCACTTGACAAGCAAAAAAACCCACTAAATAGCAATCTCCCACATATCCTGCATCAAATGGTATGCTATACATATATAGCATACCATGTGCTTACGGCCTGACGATGGCCGTAAGCACAATGGCCAAAACGCGTTGATTCTCATTGAATAAAAGTTATATACTGTGAAGTAAGTCCTGCGAGTGCTCCGAGTTTCGTTGTTATATATATATATATATATATATATATATATATATATATATATACGTGGCCACCAACTAGTTCAAATGGGACGCATGCACAAATGCAATTACAAGAAAAAATCAAAGTGCTCTGTTTTTTGAACAGCCTACACTTTTTCAAAGGAAACAGCCCTAAACTTGGAAATACCGCCACAAACTATATACATGAAGAATTCCAGACGCTGTCATCCGTAGAACTCCGTGCTTTTAGAAGATTTTGTCAAAAATAAAATAAAAAGATTCAAAGGTTGAAATACTACCTAAACCCACTTGACAAGCAAAAAAACCCACTAAATAGCAATCTCCCACATCCCCTGAATCAAATGGTGTGTCATTTGCGTGGGTGCTAATAGAGATGAGGCCACCAACTAGCTCAAATGGGGCGCATGTAGAAGTGCAGTTACAAGAAAAAAATTAAAAAACACCACAACCCACCCCCCACACACACACACTCTCCCCCTTTAAGTGGTATTTTAGTGAAAACCATTTAGTACGGAGAGCCATACATGTTTTTGCACACTTAACCTATCCTAAAAATTCAGTCCGGGCTTTTTTTGGTACCTCTGCAAAGTTTCCATATAAAATAGGCTTACTTTCCCTTGAAATCATACAAATAAGTATCTGCGTTTACTTTACCAATACAACCGGGGAAGCTTGGAGAAGACAAAGGGGGAGATTCAATATAGCCATTTTCCGTCTAAAACCCACGTTAACCCTAAAAAAATTTGGGTTAACGTGGGTTTTGGACAGAATTTCGAGCACAGCGCCATTTCCGAATGTTTTTGGAAATAGCGCTGTGCTAACGATCCAAAACCTGTAGTGTTAAGTTTTGCGCTACTTTCTAGCGTGAAACTTAACGCCACGGGTTATGGAGCGTTAAACTCCCGCTCCTTACCTTTGCCCGATCCCGCGATGCAATAACTGATGTAATCTCGCTTACATCAGTTATTGTATCGTGAGATTGGGCTAAGGTAAGTAACGGGAGAAGTGATATTGTATCTCCCTGAAATGTTTTTTGCTAATTTATAGTTTTAGGTTAAAAAAAAATAAAAAAAGGTGTGTGTATCAGAAGTGATCACGAAATTTTGATCTCTGTCCCCATTTTTTTTTCTAAGTCTTCACTAAGTAGCAAAGACTTAGAAAAAATCCTATTTGTGAATGGAACTTTGAGTTCCATTCACAAAAAGTATAGTAAAGCTGTCACACTGACAGCTTTACTATACCAGGTACTGTACTGTGATCTGAATGGAGATCACAGTGCAGTACCTCAACTAGACCACCAGGGTCTAGTGGAGGTAGCCTCCTACCACTTCTAGGGAAGACCCCGGTGAAGGAGGAAGTTCCGTGACATCACCGGGGTCTCCCTTTCCGCTTCCTCCAACAACTCCACGTGGGACCGGCAGCTCCTATGCGGTCACGGCAGAAAAGGTGGGAAATCTCCCGATCCCCCCCTCAGATTTGGACGAAACCGAGGGGGGATCGAGGGGGCTAGGGGGGCACTTATATGCTGCCCCCCGATCGCCCCTAGCAGGGGGCAATTTTTGGGGGGAGGTAAAGCCACAGATCATATATTCACGATCTGTGGGAGTTTGTGCATTCTCTGCACAGATCGTGAATATACGATCTGTGGCAGTTTAGGGGTTAAAGGATGTCCACGATTCCTCTGATATGACCTATTAGTAAACAATTCACCAGGGAGTTCATTGTATGGCCCATTAATATATTTGTATAAGGTTAACATGTCCCCATGCAAACGTCGCTTCTCCAATGTAAACAGCCCTAACTTGTGTAATCTGCCTGCATATTCAAGCCCCTCCATTCCCCTTATTAATTTAGTTGCCCTTCTCTGAACTTCTTCAATTTCCAAGATGTCCCTTTTGTATATGGGATTCCAAAACTGCACCGCATATTCCAAATGAGGTCTTACCAGTGCTTTGTAAAGAGGGAGAATAATATTTTTCTCTCTATTCCCCTCTTTATACAAGACAATATCTTGCTAGCTCTAGCCGTTGCTGCCTGGCATTGTTTGCTGTAGCTAAGTCTGTTATCTACCAGAACCCCCAAATCTTTTTCCATTACAGATGCACTTAACACAGAGTTATTTATGGTGTAGGTGGCACAGGGATTATTAAATCCTAAATGCATCACCTTACATTTATCAACATTGAATCTCATCTGCCATTCTGCTGCCCATTTTGATAATCTATCAAGGTCTGCTTGCAGCACTTGCACATCATTTTGAAATTTCCAAAGCTCTGCATAGTTTAGTGTCATCAGCAAACACTGAGACCTTGCTCTTAATGCCCCCTTCTAAGTCCTTTATAAACAGATTAAACAGAAGCAGCCCCAGTACAGAACCCTGAGGCACTCCGCTTAGAACTTTAGCCCACATAGATGTAGCTCCATTAACCACCACTCTCTGTTTGCGATCCAATAACCAGTTCTCTATCCATGAACAAATGTTTTCTTCAAGGCCAACAGTCCTCAGTTTATACATTAGTCACCTGTGTGTACATTTGGCACAGTACCAAAAGCTTTTGCAAAATCCAAGTATACCACATCCACTGCTGTGCCTAAATCTAACTTCTTACTCGCTTCTTCATAAAAACCAATTACATTTGTCTGGCATGATCTATTTCTCATAAATCCATGCTGACTACTACTAATAAGATGAGCTCTGGAGACAAAGTAAAGGATATGATTCCGTAACAAAGTTTCCAGCACCTTCCCTACCACTGATGTTAGGCTTACAGGTCTATAGTTACCAGGCTGTGAATGACTACCTTTTTTGAATATTGGTATTACATTGGCTTTTTTCCAATCCAGCAGCACATCCCTAGACCAAAACATGTTTGATTTGTATAGTTTGGTTTTCGGTAACCCTTAAATTTATCTTTCGGAAACTCTCAAATTGGCGATAACCCTCAAATGTAGCATGCAGAAACCCGATAATTGCCGATCGTGGGGGAAAATAGTGTTTAAATGCGTTTTTGGTGATATGTGCGTGTTACCCAGACCATTTCCCAGGTGCCAAAGCCATTTACAATAAGTTACCATTGCTATTTTATTTGTAATTTCTCCAATTGACTTTAATGGGTTAGTTTCCGAACAACCGAACTTCCAAAATTTTACTGGAAGTTCGGAAGTTCTGAAACGAACCAAACTTCAAGAAGTTAGGCCATGTTTATTCATTATTAGAGATGGCCAAAATTACATAGTATTAATTTTCGAAAATAGCTTCGAACGTTCGATTTTCGAAAATACGATCGGAAGCTCGAAAGTTGTCTCTGATTGTATTTTCAAGGATTTCCGAACATTCAAAGATATTTTCAAAAATTAGCGAAAATAGCTCCGTACATTTGAAAATCTTTGAAAATTTGTTCCGAAATCCTGAAATCCGAATTAATACAAAGTTCTTAAATGAGAAATATGGTAACACTGTTGGCAGGAAGGACTAAATAGACAATTATCCATTGTCTATTACAATCAGAAAAATATATTAATAAACAATAACAAAACAATATCACAACCAGTGTAAGCGCTGGGTATAAAGCATAAAGCTACTTTCTATTGCCAGACTAGTTTAAGCAGCCTATTCCCTTGTGCTAGGTTTTCTGGGAACATAAAGTTGGATGTAAACCAAACGTAAAATTAATAGTAGTTTTTTTTTGTTGTTGTTTTTTTTTTAGAAATTGCCAATTATTGCCTTCAGGCTATTAATAAATCATTATATATTTTTACATTTTTATAGCATTACATTAAACATTTATTTAAAAATTAGTTGGAGCTGTTTTCTATCATTAGATACCTGCTCTTTTGTTTTGTTTCACTTTATCCAAATTCAAGGTTATTTTAGTCTTTATCTCTGTGTAGCTTATGGGGTGAATGAATAGAAATATTGTAAACTCCAAAGAGACCCTGGGGGACAGTGAAATGTGCAATATAACAATCTGATTAGAGGTTTTAATTAAGAAAATTATTAATAATACCTGTAGGCTAAATCTAACAATAAATGAGAAATTCATCTCATTTACCATTTAATAAAGACCTGACCTGCTGTATTTTTAACTTTAAAGGACGTGTACACCCTATTTTATACAGGCCTTATATCTTTCTACTAACTAACAAAGTTTTCATTTTCCTTGTTAGTTTTTTTCCTGTCATTTGGAACTAGACTGCAAAAAGTGATACAATTTACAATTGACAAATGACAGGAACAGAATGAACAAGGCCAATGAAAACTTTGAAGAAAGAAATAAGGGAATATATACACAAACCTGCGGTACTGGAAACATCCTATACTGTGAATTATCTTTAATGTATGGAATTGGTCATACATTTACAGCCCTGGTCATACATTTATGATCGATCGTCTATACAATACCATGTGGTAGTAGGGTAGTAGCCTACCTCAATGGTTTTGTATAGGCCAACGTACAATTAGATCCTACGATTATATCAAAATCGTACTTTTGTGATGGCGATGTAATTGTTAAAGGTATAGCAAAATGTGATAACATGCCTTTATACATATGGCCCAAGGTGAGCAAAAAAAGGGTGTACACATCCTTTAAGAATGCTGTTTGTTTTTTGTTTTTTATTTGGCAGCTGCTCTTTTTCATCTATCCAAATTCCTCTGCTGCTGGCAATACCTTTCAGTTGGCCAGCTCTCTATATAGCATCAGACCCATTGACTTAAAGGACAACTAAAGCCTCAAAACACTGAATCAGAAGACACCCTTCACTGCCCCTTTAAATAATGAGATGAAAACAGTCAATTTATTTTTTTGTTAGGAAAGTTTAATCAGCAACTTACATCATCATATATGTACATTGGTTACATTCCTTTTAAATTGCACATTACTGCATCAATTTGGAACAACAGTCAACCATTACTTTAACTTTATTAGCATAAATAAGCCTAGGTCCCTGTCAGACACCTTTGCCATATTCTTCCCAAACTCCGCCGTGAATTGCTAACCTTTGGACCAGAGGATGGCTAAACATATAGCTTCCATTTTCTACCTTCACCATCAGACCATCCACCTAGAGTTAAACATGTAGCGATTGCGACTTGTTCTATACTTAACATTACATTTGCTGTTGGCCGACTGACAGGAACCAGCCACCACTCACATGTGCCCAACACAACTAGGGCTATCTCTAGAACATTTAGTAAGATCAAATTAAACAAGTCAAGACCCACCTCTGACAAATGTACTCGTTTGAGTGAAAAATAGCAGTCGTGGTGTCCAGATGACAGATAATCTCCACCCAATCAGAGACAAGAACACAGATTTATATTCTTCACCCTATCCCTTTCAATGGCCGTAATATTAGTAAAACACATGGGAAGATAGAACACATGTGAAGGCAATCCCATTTTATGGTCTTATTTAGATGCCTCATTTGGGTGTAAGCTAAATCATTTCCTCCCAAGTGCATCAGTATTTTACTTGGGGACAGGTCAATTTTGCCTGTTTTATGACCGTTGGGACCAATTCGTCCCAAATCATGTCTCTAACCCAACCAAAGAATGTGTGGCTGCTGTTGCAGGATGGTTAACTACAACCCATTAGAGAAAATCGCCACTCTTCCAATAAACAAGTGAACCGCCCATAAGCCACACAGAGCATTGGGAAGAACCTGGAAAAACAAAACAAAATAAAGGACTAGATGCCCTATCAGCTAATGGCTTTGCCTCACCCCCTCCCTGCAGCACTCAACCCTGTGTGTGTGAATATAAGTACCAAATCAATCAGACTCCCACCTTCCTATATTTTTGTATAACCTTGTTAGATAGGCCCCAATGGGCTGCTTCCGTAGCCACTCTGATGCGAAAGGAGTTAGTGCCGTAATCCTTGCCTGTGAAACCTAACCCTGTTGTACTCTTTTTTGTAAGGATGTAAATTGAAATAGTTATAAAGAAGAGCTGTCTTCACATATTAGGGAACCGCCCTTCGTGGGCCTAAACTGGCAGTATCTATTTAAACATCAAACTGGGCAGGTGTGACAAATTGGGATAGCAAATAGGGAAATCCTAAAGCTCTGTCCTGTCTTCATCTACCTTATATTATGCCATCTATTCACCCTGAGTCGATACATTCTGAAATAGAATACCCCCTGAGCTATGTTTCTTAGGACTAATTCCCAGATCTGAAGGCCCAGTAAAATGCCCATGGGAATGCTAACTAAAAAAAGAACGTGCTAACTCCAAGATGTTAAGTGTAAAGGTCTTTGAAACCTTTTGCTGCAAGTATTACTATGTTTTTTTTGTATGGCCAGACCAGCCCATGATTTAAGGAGGAAACTGCTGACAGTTGACAGTGTTTTTTATATCTTACTCACTGACACTCCCTCATCATACAATTTGGTCAAGTAACATACTGTAACAGGATGTTCAGCCTCTGACCTTTCACCCTGTCGCCACCCACATCACTTTCCAGTTGCCACATTGCGCAATAACACTGAGTACGCCTCCCACTAGGATTGGGTTAATAATCTTGTAATCAGCACCGACATAATTCTTAATTGATGTTCAATGCTTCTGGCAGTCCTCCCCCCCTGTACTGTGGCCATTGGGGAAAGCTGGCAAAACAGATGCAGACGCAAGCTGGTGGAACACACTTAAATTATGCAGACGCTGCAGCCGGGCTGGCACTACGCCAGCAGTTGCTGGTGATGATTTAGGTGCTTTAGTTGTCATGTCTGCCTCAAACTGTGCCAACCTCCTTGTGCCCTATTACATTCCGCCTCCTGTCCCGAATCTGATTCTTGAGGGAGCAGCTGCTGAAGCCAGCCCTTACCTCGCTGTTGTTACAGATGGTCATGTCTACATGTCTATCTAAGACACAGAGACATTGCATAATAGGTAACTAGTGAAACTTTGAATGCCTATTGAATGCTTGTTTGAAAGGTATGAAAGCACTTTTTTCATTGCATTGAGTGCACTTGTTCCACTTGTGACTACAGTTCCCCTTTAGGAATGTTAAGGGCAGTATATGCCATGGTTCTAGAAATAAAATTCATTGAAAACACAGAATTTTAATGGTAAATCTATATTGTAATATGGGGTACACACTTAAGCAACCCTTACAGACCCTTAGCACATTACAGACAGATCCTATTGACTTTCGTTTGTAATCTGCTACAGATTGCCAGCTGCACATTCCCCTGTAGTCTGTATAGGCAGGATCACTCATTCAATTGTCTTAACATATAAAAAAAATCACTTTGGGCTTATACTATACTCCCTATACTAAATTATAGGGAGCTAATAGCAGATGAATGAAATTTGTAATTTGTCTGTGTAAGATTAAATATTATCCTTACAACCGTTCCATCTCTTCGAAGATGGAAGCGCCCAGGGCACTGACGTCATCACGCAATGTAAGTTAAGGCACACGGAATTGTGCCAGGGGCATGAACATTCAAATTGAGCTGGATCTTGTATGCTGATGCCTGAAAATAGCATTGCTTTTGCTGAAATTGCTGTGCTGGGTTTTATGTTCCTGCTTTGTTTATGTTCCTTGCTTTGTTCCTTGCAGTTCATCAAAGGATTCTCCTCCCATATTGCTTCTAACCTTGCCCTATTTTCTTACCCTAATTCCTGGACTCCACAAGCCTTTAAATCCCTGAAAAACTCCTTAACTTCAGCAACAATTCTCAGTCAATCCTCTTCCTTTTTTCATTAACGTAGAGGCTTCTAATTTTGGAGCCGCTGCTATCTTATCTTAACGCCTCAATATTGACGGGAAACTTCACCCCTGTACCTACATTTCCAAAAAATTGGCCTTGGACTCACCTTGCCATAGACTTTGTTGTTGAACTTACCCCTTCCAGGGGTAATACGGTCATTTGGGTTGTCATGGATAGGTTCAGCAAGATGGCACATTTCGTCCCTTTCCCTAAATTTAGTTTAGCTATTAAACTTTCTCATCTCTTCATCTTCCATGTTTTTCACCTTTATGGTCTCCCAGACGAAATTGTCTCCGATAGAGATACTCTAAATTCTGGAGATCCCTTTGTAAAATCCTTGGAATTTCACTTTAATTCTCTTCTGCTTACCACCCCAAATGTAATGGAGCAATAGAGTGACTCAATCGGGCTTTAGAACAATTCCTCCGATGGCATTTTTCCCTTTGCCAGGATGATTGGTCTGCTTTGTTAACTTGGACAGAGTTCGCCCATAATAATATTGCCCATTACTCTACTGGAAGGTAACCTTTTCTTACAGTGTATGGATAACACCCATTAGATTTTTCCAAAAAGTTTCTCCTTACAGATGTCCCTGCAGCTAATGACCACATAGCCCATATGCCCGCTATCTGGAATGCTACCTAATGTTATTTTGAAAAGAGTCCTTTTATACAAAAGACCTATAATAATAAAAGACAAGTATAGCTTTCCACCAAAAACATTAACCTCAAACTCCCTTCTCCCTTTCCCTTTCATCAAAGTCATCATTGCAGCTCCCTCCTGAGATGAAGATTCCCAATGTATTTCGTGTATCTATTCTGGAATCTGTGTCTACTAACTATGGACCTTTGTGCCAAGATCCTGTTTGTGGATGCCATTCCTCGTTGGTCCTGACTTCTTCTGGTCCTCTGAACAGGTAAAACATTACACCATGGGATCAGACAATTTTTTTTGCCACACATATAGGCAATAATCAGATCAGATCTTATGGGAATATGTGAGCACCCAGACTAAATGACATGTCCAGACCCCCATTCAAAATTGAATTCCTACTGTTCCTTTCACACCCATCAAACCCTAAGACTGCAATACATTACATTTAAGTTAGGCACACACCTAGCGATTTTTCCTCCTGACCGACCGTTCGATAATTTCGACCGGTCGGCCAGGAGGAAGGACTGTCAGTCGTGGCAAAAGCAGCCGCATCCAACAGTTACCGCGACCGACTGTGCGGTCCATAGAGGACAACACGATCGGACAAGGTTTTCCACCATGTCTGATCGTCCGATCCGGACGAAAGGTCGGTCGGACATGGCCGCATTCAGATGCGATAATTTCGGTCCGATCAACCGATACACTGAACTATCGGTCGATCGGACCGAAATATCTCATCGTGTGTACCCAGCTTTACATTACTCCCCTCATACAGCAAAAATTTCTGGAGCCCAATATCCAGTATTTTTGTTTTCCTCTTTCTGTTTCCCAGCAATTAATCTTGATTATAATGGCTGACTTCATTTGTTAAATCTTGCTGCAACTGTTTTTTTTTCTTAAAAATGTATTTTCTTAGGTAAATAAGAAGCTGATGATTTGTAGACAAAAGCAAATCTTATTGGTAGCAAATATTATTAACACAATTTAAGCATTTAAGAAAGAAAAGATTTACAGTGTGTTAAGGATTTAGATTTTTTCCCAAACGTATACATCAGAAATACATTTTAGATAATATTTAATTTAAAACTCTCCATGCAGAAATGGGAACAAGAAGAACTACTGTACCAGCTCTATTTTTTTCTTCATCCTCAGGCCAGTAAAAGTATTTGTTATGATGATTGACTGCCATGTAATTGCCACCTTCAGGACTATATTGTATTAAAATATAGAAAAAGGATTTTAATGTACATTATTACCCATTAGTACAACACCAAAATAGCATTTAAAATGTCTTACCATTGTGCATTATCCTTTGCGGTATTGCTTAATAGAATTTTAACATCATTATACGTGTAATGGATAACTCATAAGACTTTTAAAGGTAAACCAAAAGGGATATTCAAAACATTTGAAAAAATAAAAGAATTGTTTATGGTAATTGTTTTACGAAAAAACAAGGCTGATAGAATAGACTACCATACATACTTTAATGATATGGAAATTACATAGGTGTTTTTTGACTAAATTCCAGTAATATTAATCAATTTCTTCAGCTCAGTTTGCACTATATTGGTTATCATATTGAATTATATTTGTAGGTAATGTATCCGTTTGTAACACAATTGCTCACAGATGGTGGGTGAAAGGGCAAAGTCATTAACTGAGACTGAATTTAAAGGACATATCCAACGCCTAGCACCAATGATACATTTTTTAAGCCCCCCCCCCCAAAAAACAATATGCCTGTCATGACTGATGGCTACTACTTGTAAGGAGGACACCTGCACAAAGAAAGGACCATCAGAGATCAGGAGCAGAGATTTTCACAATCTCTGGGTTTGTGGGGATTACAAAATACTGATCATTTGGGCTTAGGAGTGGATATGCCCTTTAAAGGGCATGTCCGTCCCCCCAAACTAAACCCACTACTGGCCCCACTGTTAAGTTTAAGAAATCCTTACCTTACATCTCTGCTCTTTATTGTTCTCCTGCAGTGCTTGTCCAAAGTCCAGGAAAGTGAAGAGTATGAGCTGTCTTCCTGTCCAAAGGGTTCTACCTCTAATCTAGCCTTCAGGAGGTAGTGTGACATGGGCATGGGAGCCCTCCCCCCCCCCTTCCACCCTCCAGATCCCTCCCTGGATGCCCTTCCACCTAACATTAAAACTTTTATCTTTAGTGTAGGCTATCTCTCCTCACCTCCAACCCCCCTGCACTCAATCCTGGGTTTTACAAAAACTTAAAACTTTGCTGAAGCAGTTTAGGTATGATCTGCCCTTTACTAAAAAGGAGGAGGTTTCATCACTTTAAGGGTGTCATCACTTTGACAATAAATAGTGTCAAGCACCATTTATACCCTAATTGTGCAATTGTATTTGGCAATATTTGTAAACAATCGGAATTGAAAAACTCTGATCCTTTGGATCCTTTACCGTTCCTGTGGTCATTTTACACTGCAGCCAGTAATAATTATGATTGTTATGTGTGTCATTAAATGCCCCCAGTATTCAATTAGTACCACAATGTAGTAAAATACTGGCAGTATTGTAACTGTATGTGATGTTGGTAATTTAGGGGTTTCGAATATTCTTTATAAATACCATACTTGGTGAGTTGACCTATTTGTTTATAGTTGTCATTTGAAAATTAGAAAGAATTGGGATTAATTATTTGTAGTAAACCAACTAAAGTAATCCATTTTCAAGGACCAGACACAAAATATTTTTTACCTTTAGAATTTTTCAGAAACTTAATAATGGTTTAAACACTAAAATAGGCTAATGTACTAAGAGGTGCAAGACACTTTCCCGCAATGTATTTAACACTTTGCAACCGTTGATACATCGCGGAAATGTGTTGGGTAAGTTGAAAGTTTTTGTATGGCTTTCAAGCCACAATTGAAAATGCATTTCTTTTCTTGCAAGAAACTAGCGAAAATAACAAAATTTATTGCATTTTTGCGCTAGACTATGTTAAAAAAAACATGGCGCAGACAACATTGGTTAGCGCGAGCTTTGTGCCTATTTTTTCCATTAGTGCGGGATATTGCATCTCCCTGTAAAATAAACTTATGTACTAAGAGATACTAGACAGTAAGGGGGAATAAGGGAATAAGGAAAATATAATTCTTTCAGGGCGATGCACAGAGAGGCGGATATCAGCTCTCCCGTGCAATCAATCTGGTGAAACTACGCATAGCTCCTCTCCGTGTATCCTGAAATGGAGCTTTACCGTTGCAGGACACCAGCCATTAAAAAGTCCCGTAAAAGTGAGGCACTATGCGAATATAGCATCGCTTGGGGCGCCTGCTTGTTTAACTTCCGCTTTAACTATTCAGGCACCGCAATGATGGAGTTTAAGTCACGCTAACCGATACAACATCAGTTAGTGTGTCTTTTAACTCCATTTTCAGCCGATGTGCCTCTTGGTGCATCTGGCTGATTGTATTTAACTTGTTGTGGTTTATTTTTAAAGGAGGGCGTAAGATTTATTTCTCTGTTCCAAACATTGCAGTGCATTTTTTTTATTTGTTGCCTTCATTTATAAAGTAGCTACATTTTTGTACATCATGGTGAAATGTAGTGCACAATTTGAAGTAAATTTTGCTGGTTTTGCTAAATAAATGAAAGAAATATTTGCGTAGGGAGGAAGAAAATCGCCTTAACAAATGTAATATCTGTAGTATTCATATCAAACCGCACATGAAGTTTAGTTCTTGAAGAAGTTTTGTTTGTCATTTGATGGCCCTTTGAATACTAACTGAGTAACACAGATATACCATGACCTGGATGAATGAGAATCTTCAAAAGCACTTAACAAATGAAGATGGATCCTATCCAACAGGACATGTTACTATAAATTAGGTAACACAGCAGGGGGAATTCTCAAAGTAATTAATGTCTGTAAAACACTCCAAACTCATTACTATATTTATGGTTAACGGTTTTTATACATTCAAGGTGAAAATTTAGTCAGAAAAAATATTCAAATGCAACCTGGACACTTTGCTACATTTCTTTGAACAAAGGAACACTCTATGGAATTTTTACATAAATAATAAAATGGTACCTTTCATTTACATTTCATGTAAAATATGCCAGTATTTGCTTTTTGCTGCTATTTAAATACCACCTCAACAATTCTACATAACTTACATTATGAAGCACAGCATTAAACAAACAATAAAATATTAAGGAAAAACAGTAGAAAACCTAAGCAGCAAAATTTCACTTATTCATAAATCTTTTACAAAAAAAGGCTTTAAATTCCTCCATGATGTCGATTCCCCTTTTTATGAAAACTTTATTAAAGGGGGTCATGCATGACAGTGTACAATACAGTTTACCATTAAGTGGTTGGTGTTATCTTTCCACTAGAGGTCTGGCCCATTGGACCCCCCCACCCCCAAAAAAAACTGGTGTTATGGGAGTGGCTCACCTCTTTGATCTTTGGACGTTTTTGGTATAGTCATGTTATGCCTACAACCATTCCTTGCAAAGTAGGGACTCCAGGGGCCATATTTTTACCGCACTTTTAACGATCATAAATTAACAATAACAATCGTAAATTACCGATATCGATCATAAATCTACAATAACGCAATCATAGATTAACAATCCCCATAGAATGCCATTGTGGTAGTTTACTACCGCATTGTATTTTACAACCGAATGTTTGTTAATTAACGAACGTGTGGAGTAAATGTACGACAGCGGCCGTACATTAGCGATACCGTGCAGTATCGCTAACTTGCGATCCCGCACGTTTATGAATATGGCCCTAGGTCTCTTATCGGGAAGAATTTTGAAATTGTGTAACTGCTGGGAATAGCTTTCAAAAGTCAATGCAAAGCAATAGTGGCTTCATATTTTGTAATCTTTCCTTCTGCCTGAGCCTGGTATTCTGTGCAATAATGAATGTTCATTCCAACTGTAATATTATGTAGTTTGCTACATATTGAGCTAGCGCTATTTTTAGCATTTGTATCATCTATTCCAAGTCTGTATTTGAAAACCCAGTTACTGAATGTTAAAGTTCTTTTAGAAAATTTCAAACAGAAACCAGCAGAGAGAATCATAACTCAGTGAGAAGATTTACATAAATATTAAAGAAACCAATTCATTTATGCGGTGTGATTTCAAAAAGAATCTGTTTTATTATTTTATGCAAGTAGCTATTAGGAAATAACATCTGTTTTCTCATCTCCCTGCACACAGTACTGTGATCGATAATGTCTTGGGAGTGGCTGCCTCATTTGTTTTCCCAAATCCATCCATATAGACATTGTATGGCCTTATGTACAGCCAAAGCAAAACTGGCTTAATTATGTTGTTTAGGTTACCACCTTGCTGTTAAAAATAGGAAGGGGGTGGGTGGAGGTGGAAAGGGCTTGGACAAGGCCTCATACCAATTAAAATTATATAGAAATGATATAGAAATCTGTAAATCAAGTAATTATAGCCAATGCTTAAATCGCTTTAGAGAATGACATTTAATTTTAAAACACACATGTTCATTTGTTACTAGTGTGGTTTATTCAATGGAGGGGGGATGTTTGTTTATTTTTTTAAATATTGTCAATTTTATTTAACAAAAATAAATTTGCACTATAACTAGTTTTTTGGCTTTTTACGTTTTTCCTACATCACAAGGCAAATAATTGACTACATAGTCCAAAAAAGTACAACATTTTGTCATTAAAAGTCTGGACATTTTAAGGGCTTGCACACACAATCCAATTTTTTTCCCAGTGTGATATTGAGGATATTTTGGTCAGTCGTGTTGAAATATCAGCCATCATTTTTCAACCTGACCTATTACTCCAAACAGATTTTTTTGGCAAAAATTGGTCAGTCCAGTTGGGAGGCATGAATACCCTTGTGTACCTGGCCTTATGTATAAAACATGCAAGTTAAGTTGCTGTACATTTATAAATATTCCCCACAGACCAAAACATGTAAACATTATGGAATTTTTTTTTTTTTACCTGCTGCAAACAGGCTTTTCTACTTTTAGTCTATTATAATGTGGTGGACAACAAAACAACTCATATAAAGCTTTTGTATCAAGAGGAAGCCATTTTATAAACAATAGTTTAGCTACCTGAACCCAGTTTCACCATTTTAGCCAAAAGCCTTTCTAACATTTGTTTCAGAAAAAGGTAACCCACCCCCCATATCTAAACACACATTCAATATGCACCAGTACGGGAAAGGGCCCTTCTTCTATTACAAAAATCCCTGGATCAATGGAAACTTTATTTTTGCCACAAAAAAAAATCTGGTAACTGCTAATAAAATGAGACCAGAACAAAAACATGCCAGTTGTATCAAAGCAGCCTAAGACTAGGGGAATCAATGAAGATAAAATATTGGCACAGGCAATTTAATGTCCATCTGACAGACCAACTGGTTTAACAATTGGTAGGCCTGTCAGAACTTTAATAGTTCAAACAAACTCTGACTTTTCAGACTTTTCAGACAGGGTCCCGGTTTGAGCTGCGGGACCCCCGAACGGTTGGCCATCCAAGAATTTCTGAACGTTCGAGGATTACCGAACATTCAAGCATTTTTAAAATCGAATGTTCAGAAATTGCAGGAAATGGAAGACCCAAAGTACTGGGTGTGTGCGGGAAGTCTGTTTTTTTCCCTGTTCTTCCGACATATACGTGTTCCCAAGACCATTTCCTAGGTCCCATAGCCATTTACAGTAAGTTATCATTGTTATTAACTGTATCACATTAGTACTATTTGACTCCCATTGACTTTAATGGGTGCGTTTTCGAAATACAGAACTTTAGAACTTTTACTGAAGTTCTATAGTTTCGAAAAAAATCCCTCCTCCCCTTTAAAAAAAAAAAAAAATAAGATCTTGCTGGCTCTGGCTGTCATCACCTGCCACTGTTTGCTCCAGCAAAGTCTTTTATCCCCAGTACCAGTAACCATATGTCCATAAGGTAACATAATTCATGAAATCAAGTTAACGAATCTCAGCCAAACCAGCCCCCTTATATTAATTAAACTACACTTATCAATATAGCAAATAATGGGATTTACCTAAACAACAGCTTGTTAAGAAGTGGAAAACAGTTTCCTTTGGGAAAATGCTAATTGTTATTATAATAAACAGCAAAGCCAGTTCTATTCCAAAACACCATATCAGTTATCCATTACTTAAATAAGTGTCAGGCCCTTACAGCTAAATCTTTCACTATCTTCTATAACTATCTGAAGGATATTTCTATGGTGACAAAGTTATACAATGCGGAATACGGTCAGAAAGCACAAATTAATATTTTGGTTTAAACAACATGAATAATTATGACAACTAAAGAATACTTGAATCGGTATGCAAATTATAAAAGCTATCATAGGATAAAAATAAGAAAAAAAAAATTCTGCTAGAAAAATTATATTCCAACATGTTTAATGGGTTTATGGTTTGGGAGATAATGTCTCATGTTTAGTCTAAACTGCAAATAGTTAAAAACTGCAAGAATTGTGTCATCAGGCTGATAACTTACAGCGGGGGAGTTTGTTGTCACAAATGGATTTATTTAGGATGTGTGTTGATCGGCGTTGTGGGAGTGAAGGTTGCGGGGTTGAAAATAGAATAAATAATAGAGCTGAGATAAAAGTAAGTGAGAGCTGAGGTGTAAATATGCAGGGAAAAAAAAGAATTTACTAGGAAGTTTCCTAAGAAATGAATAGGATTTTAATGCATAGAAAGTGTTTTGCCATGTTTATTGTCACAGGCTTTTAAGAAGACGAAAAGGGTATAAATAAACTGTACTGAGGGTGAGTTTGTTAAAGTGTTCTAGAGTTTAAGAGATATTGTCAGAATAAAATACTTATTTGTGCCTGAAATTAAAATGTAATGTTGAGGAAAGGAAAGAAAGTTTTGGAGTATAAGGGCCCTATTTGTAAAGGCGCGGTATCGTTTTTTTAGTGATACCTTTACGCCTTTAATGATCGGTTTAATATCCGATGGGTTTAGTGATCATTAATTTAGGATTGTTAATTACAGCTAATGATCGTAAATTACCGCTAACTATTGTAAATCTACAATAACGCGATAGTAGATTTACGATCCCCATAGAATACCATTGTGGTAGTTTACTACCACATGGTATTCTACAACCGAACTTTCGTAAATGTATGGCAACGGCCGTCGTAGATTTATTGAGTTGACAGGCCTAGATTATTCTTCTTGGCATCATACTAAAATGCCATGGTCAGCAAAGAACTTTCAAAATATAACAGGGATCTCCTTATTATAAGGTATCAATAAGCACAGGAAAGGGATTAAATCATCACAACCACCATCACAAAGAAGAAAGTCATCAACAAGTGAAAAAAAATATGTGACATTAAGATGGACATTAAAACTGGTGAGGGAGATATATATAACAATAATTGGGTGATTGAGGCTTGATACTTATTTCACTTTTATGAAAATAGCATTGCCCAAATAATCCAAGGAATGATTTCTCACTTCCAGCATTCCCAGAGAAATGTTGCGAGACATGCAAAGTTTCTCCTTTATATCCTCTATCACAGGGTTTCTCAAATGGTGTGCTGGGTGCTGGGGTACACTGGTGACTTCAGAATCAGAGGTGTGCCTCAGAATTTTGCTTATGAAAATTTAATTTAATATAAAGTTTCACTAGTAAAATTTACATTTTTGTTGTTTTGTACTCAAATATATATGATGATAACAGTCAATCTTGTGTAACTTTACACTACAGTACACTGATTTAAATACAATATTCTCTGGAAATTGCATAAAATATGGGTAAAGTCCAACATTAAGAACACAGGTGTGCCTCGAGAAAAATTTGCATGGCCAAGTGTGTCACGTTCTGAGAGGACCAATGCCCCTAATACACAGATTCCAGTCTATCACACATACTATCTATATACATTTTTTTTTTTTTTTTTGATTGGCCAAGACTTCCACATGTTTTACAAAAGCTGAAACCTAACAGACATTTTAGGTTGCTTAAGGTTTTAATTTGTCTAAAGATATGCATAGGTTTTAGCAGTGACAGGGGTGGGGTAATTCGGTGCATTGCCCCCTTTATATTTTAAAAACGGTGATACTGTGAAAATAAATTGTATTTATCATAATACAGTAATGAGACACCACTTTATGGTTTACCCTTGTGGAACTATGGTGGATACCATGAATTAGTAGTAATGTTATTTAGAAGTGCAGAAAACTTTAGACAAAGTACAAATCTCTGCTTACTGTTAATTAGCAAACTCACATTTTTCCTAACATCCCAGACTCTTACCTTGTAAAGATGCCCATGCTGTATTGTCCTATGTAATTACGTATCTGAGAGGGTATAGGAAGGATTATGAATACAAGATTCCATTTAGAATCTCTGAAATTCTCTTGACTGTTGAATTTCTACAATGCATTTACTGCAGTCCTGCCCAGACTGAGTTAGAAATATGTCGTCCTTTGTCCTCAAGCTCATAAATGTTGTTTCATGACAAGTGGATAAGATAATTGAACCTGCCTCATATGGTAATACAGTTTCTCACTGCAGAACACTTTGGAAATGTAAGTTGCATAGAAAAAGCTTTCCTTACACAGCAGGATTATATTCTCCACTATTCAGCAACACCAAGCATGTCAATCATTGTTTAAAATATTTATTGAAAGTGGATAATTTGTCTATGCTGTAAATGGTAGGAATCATTTCTTGGAAGCTGTTTTAAGATATCAGTGCACAGAATTATTTTTCTCCCTGGCTTTTTATTTCCATTTCAGTGTCTCCCCCTCACACATCTTCCAGCAGCTTGTTAGGGTCTTCTCGCATCGTATGTGAAATCCGAGTCAGTGCATTCATCCCATTGGGGATCTGTGAAGAGGCTGAAATGTCATAATAGTAGATCAGCACTGTACTCAAGGGCACAATGAGCTGGCAAACCAATTTGACACCTGATTTAGCCATGGGGAGACCAGTCTCCTGTACACTTAAAAAGTTCTGCTAAAGAAAATGGCAAAGGTCTTATTAGGGGAAACAGGCTCCTGAAAACCTGCACAACATTGATGCTTTAACTGAGCAATATTAATTTAACCATTGTGGATAAAATAGGTGGTATAGCTATATTATTATAACAATAGCCAAAAATTAGACATCAACTTATTAAAATAATGATTGAAAAAGACAGTCGTAACTACTCTAAACACTAACAGGGCTATGTACCGAGAGCCGATATCAGCTATTTGTGTCTTAAAGTTGCATTAACTATTGTACCAAGGGTTAACGTGGCATTAAGACACAAGTAACGGCGGTTTCAAAATCCATTAGCAGCTCTTTAGGACATCTTTTTTTCTGTAAAAATGTACTTTATTGTGACCAAATATATTTAAAAATATAATCCATTTTACATTTAAACATGTACTGTGATGCAGCATATAGTAGCTAGGGGTTTAAATGAACAGTACTCCCCAAGTGCACTTAAAGGGGAACTAAAGTCTCCAGACAACAGAAAGAGCATATTCACAAATATACAAAAAGCTGTGTCTCATCTCTTCCTATGCTATGAATGCTGGGTTATTTATGAAATTAACCTTTGGGTACTGGGGTTCAGCTCCCATAATTCACCTTAGCTGGAAACACTAAGATAAGTGTACGCAGTACACTTCAAAGGAAGCCACAGCCTTGCTTCCTGGAAGCTGACAGCCACCATGTTACAGTTCCGAGATCATTCCTCCCTCTGACACTGAAAACAGATTTAAGTGCAGTTTTTGTGCCTAACAATGATAAATTTAGTTGCTTTTCATACAAAAAAGAAAAGTATTCTTTGCAGTCTGGGGAACTGAATTTGCAAACTTCTGTACTGTGCCTTCTTAAAAAGAAAGCTTTCTACCACTATCCCACAAGAGCTATTAAGTGGGCTATAAATACATGTAGAGTTCTTATCTTTTACTAGGAACAAACAAACAAAAAATTACGCCTGGGGATTTGAACCTGTGTCCCAATGGTCTGTGTTTCTAAAACCAGCACTTTTGGGTACATATAGAATCTTTGGGCCTTATTTAATAAGGGCTACAAATTTTTGTCCATGTTCTTAATTTGCAGTAGCCAATCAGATGTTATTAAATGTTTTTAACTGTAGAAGATCAGTAAGAATATAACATCTGATTGGATGAGGAAAATTAACAGTGCTGGGAAATGTTGCACCTTTTATTAAATAGGGCCATTTATCTTTTCCTAAGAACAACTGTCAGTAAAATCAGTTGACTCTTTTGTATTGCTGTCAGCAATTCATGCTGGTTGGTAAATAAAAATAAGAGCTGCTATATCTAACGTTTGATATGTAGAAACTTTATGATATGTTGATATGTAGAAACTTGATATTTTTCTAGAAACGTGATGGAAACAAACAAACAAAAAGAGCAATAAACTCAGGCAGTAGACTATTTTGTATTTTTCATAAGTAAACCAGGGGGTTTGGACCTGTGACTTCTTGGTCTGTGGTTTTCTAAAAACATGTCATTAATATTTTGTACCCCCCAAAGATACAAGAACACACAGTTACATTTAGAAACTTCCTCTTTCGCTAGAAACAGAAGCTTGAATCTTATAGAGGCAGTGACTAATGGGATCATGCAGTGTGACTCTTGGAAACCTACAAGGGCTGTAAGTTGTATTGGCAACAACATGGAAGCCTTCTTAGTTACAGAATCTATTACTTACATGTACTAAATGCAACTTACTAGAGAAGAATCTTACAATACATAGTGTTCTGGGGAGAAAAGCTTTCACAAGTACTACACATAGGAAATATTTATGAAGGAGGGCTAGTTCAATTTTCTTTTCTGCTGTATTTATAAAGTGGTTTATATTTTCTTGCATTACTTACTAGTGACAAATAGAGATGGACTAGAACTCGAACCCGAGCTCAAGCCAAACTATTCGAGTTCGAACGGACTCGGACTTTTCGAACTATCCCGGACCCGGATTTCTCGGACTTTCGATATTTTACGAACTTCGATAATTAATGAATTTTCGAACATTGGAGGCACGCGAATATGCGAGTAAAATGTCTATTATACCAATACACGAGTAAATATCGAATTATCGAATCCACGAGTAAAATGTCTATATACAATACGAGAGTAAATATTGAATCCACAAGTAAAATGTCTATTATACCAATAAGCAAGTAAATATCGAATTATCGAATCTTCGAATAAAATGTCTATTATACCAGCATACAACGTTTCGGGACACTTGGCCCCTTCCTCATGTATACCTGAGGAAGGGGCCAAGTGTCCCGAAACGTTGTATGCTGTTTTTGCACTAAAATAAAGAAGTTTTCACTGATGTAGTGTGCTCCTCTGCGTTACACCTTGCTTGGTTTATGGAGCCCTGGAAGTAGGGGGCTGAGAGGACTGCACCTACTTATTTGTCCGGCTAACCAGCCAACAGCAGTGTGCCACAGTACATTTGGATCTTTTTGGAACTATTATACCAATACGCGAATAAATATCGAATCCGCAAATAAAATGTTTATTATACCAATACGCGAGTAAATATCGAATTATTGAATCTGCGAGTTGTTCACGGGATAATTATCGAATGTTCGAACGTGAGCCCTCTAAAGTAGCGTGTGTGAGAGTAAAATCGATTTTTCGAAGGTCCTGGATATTCGAACATGTTCCCTAGACCATTTCCCAGGTCCTACAGCCATTTACATTTAGTTACCATTGATATTTTAATTGTATTTCATTCAAACTTTTCAAACTATTTGACTTTAATGGGTCCGTTTTTGAACTTTCGAACCTTCGGCCATCTCTAGTGACATGCAACATTAAAAACAGTGAAATTGGTTAAATACACAAGAAAAAAGCATACCACCCTGTAAAAACTCATTTCAGGGAGGTACTGTACCCCACCAACACCCAACCAAAAATCTAACTGCAAGAACGCAATTTCTGATAAGTCTACATATCAATAAGAGAAACAAATAAGGAGCAATGCTCCTGGCTGTCTCTAGTACTCTATTATTACCATGCATGGGGTGTGTAGAAACAAAGTGCAAATACTCCAGTACTGGAAGTGTTGCTCTAATTTACAGAGATTGTATATAATTTCATAGCAATAGTTGAGGTTTGTACCGTGTTAGCCATAAACAAGAGAAGAAAAGTAGAGTGTGATACCTTTAATGGCTAACTAGACAACAACAAAAAATATAGCAAGCTTTTGGGAATCCTAAGCCCCTGAAAAATCACAAACTTATATACACAAAGGAACAGTCAACATCAAACACTAGAGATAAATTGAACAAATGACCAGGTACAAATGCAGACTGAGGAGGGGGGTGAAAACTGTGAAGGTGTGATGAACAGTGCCCTTTGAAGTGCATAAAGCATTACAATTGAGTGTCCTAGTGAGTAGGAGATTGTCCTAACTTGCGAACAATCGGTCCGCGCGAGGATCCCGCGGATTTTCGAAAAATCCGTAAATTCGAAAATCCGCGACGTACCCGTTAAAACGTATTAAATTGAAAGTTCGGCAAAATCCGCATTAAAAGTGGTCTAAATAGCCTTGGTAATGTTAACTTAATCACTCAGGGACCGGGGTAATGTCCTTGAAACACGTATCATGCCTACATACCTAAAAATTACAGTCCGCTAGCGAGAACAGTATTTTTCGAAAATACGAGGATTTCCGTAAAAACGAGGATCTCCGTAAAACCGAGGATTTCCGTAAGTCCGCGAATCTCCTTAAAAAACGAGGATTTCCGTAAAACGAGGATTTCCGTAGTCCGCGAATCCCCCGTAAAAACGAGGATTTCCGTAAAAACGAGGATTTCCGTAAAAACGAGGAACCGGAACTTCCTGCCTATCAAAATGGCCAGTGCTGCAAGGCAACTATATGCCCTGAACTACCTCCTGCTCAGGGGTATGATGATTTCCCCCCGGCACCCATCAGTGCGGCGCCGGAGGCGCAGATAATGGAGGGCTACAGCGCCGCATCCTGCGACGCTTCGATACCAGACCACTGTCTCTACCCTCCAGAGGCAGTGGTCAGACCTCAAGAGCAGAGGCCTCAATATGTGGCTGCCGTTCGGCAAATGATAGAAGGCAAGTATACTTTTTTATTATATTACTGTATTATATACGTAGAAAATATTTTAATTCACTTCTGACAAAAAACATATTTATATATTATATGTTTTTAAAAACATCAATAATCCTTAAATTTGGCTTGAGAGAGAGAGAGAGATCCAAGTTCTTTGATTTCTCATTCACTGGTTATTATTACATTATTATTATTCTTGTATTATTCAATATCAGCCCTATTTAAAGGGTAAGTAAAGTCAAAAAATAAATCACTTAAAAGTGACTTTATTTAACATAACACCTATAATTTAAAAGATACCCACACATAGACACACTTGGTGGCCCACCCTTCCATTTCCATGGCAGCCTTATTTAAAGGCTAGTAAGTTAAAAATGAAATCGATCATTAAAAATTGATTTCTTTTACTTATAAATGCACACTGATACCCACACATAGACACAGTTAAACACACTTTACTGGCCCACCCTTTTAGTTACATGGCAGCCCTATTTGAAGGGAAGTAAAGTCAAAATAAAATGTTTGATCAATTATTAAAAATTGATTTATACACTCCAAAATTAAAATGTTGTGTTTACCCACAAAATCTATACAGATACAGTACACACAGCTACTGATGCTCCCCACACCCAACCAACTTTTCCCTTTCCGTGGCTACAATACACCAATAAAAATATAAGTACTTAGCCAGAATAAGGTTGAAATCATTGCCATAGAAATATGATTGACTTTTAAAAAAGAAACTAAATATTGGCCTTATTTAATCTGTATTTTCAAGCAGAATTCAAAGTATATAATTAAATATTTCCTTTAGATTATCATTCATTATGTTTTTTTTTATTTAATTTGCAGGGGAATCTTCCTCGGATACCCACCCCCACCCCCACCACCGTCCCCGCCAGAGAAGAATGTAGTGCAGCCTATTGAAAAAAAACACATTTTTCTAAATCTTTCATTTGTCCAAGGCCACATTACACAGCGCACACGAGCCCCTCCAGAAACAAGCGCGTGTTTTCCGTGTGCTCATGTGTATTGCCATGTGAGTGCAGTACGATAGCATAATTGTGCAAAAATTGAGGATCACATTAATTGTGCCACACTATGTGTGGCGTTTTTAACACGTGATATGTCCAAGCCCTTTATCAAAATGTTTGCATAATTTTTGTCAACTCCTCCGAGAATTTTTTAGTAAATGTATTTGAACATTTAATGACATTGAGAGTTAAAATAAATTTCCTTTTTTTTTTAGCACTACCACCAACTAGCCCTCAGCTACGGGCAGCCCATTGCCCCCTCCGGGCAGTCCCTTGCCCCCTCCGGGCTCACCATCCCCCCACCGGGCAGTCCACCGCCCCAAGAAGAGGAGGAACCGGGGACCAGCCAGACACGTAATGCATCCTAAGCAATTTTTTAATCTTTTTATTGACCTTGATTGTCACAAATAATTAGTGAATTATCATTGATAATTAATTGAATTTTATTATTCACTGATAAAATTTTCGAAAATAAAAGGAAACAAATCTATTAATTTGGCTTGAGAGAGACCAGAGCTTCTCATTTCTCATTCCCATTAATTGTCCCAACTCCCATTGTTGGGCTGTAACTTGTCCCTCAGTTTTTAAGTTAAGTCACAAATTCGGTCCAAACGTCCAAAATTATCCAAGAAATGTTCACTACATAGCCTTTTAGGAAATGTTCTTATATATATTACTAATGGATTGGACGGTGATTGTTGAAATAAAACTTTTTTTTTTCTAGAAGCAGGACCACCTCTACAGGCCCTCCACCCTCTCCACCCCCTCCACCCTCTCCAGCCCTCCAGGTCCTCCACCCTCTCCAGCCCCTCCAGCACCTCCTGCCTCTCCAGTCACTCTGGCGGCCATGCTTAGAATCGTAAGTAAATCATATCTAACGTTAATGAATGTTATATCAAACTATTAATATCTGTATTTTCCCAGTGTAAAATCCACGCTACATGATGCAACATTGGGTACTGTGGTGTTGACAATGCTTTATGGGGGCTGCACCCACTTCCAAAAAATTTTGTATGTAGCACAGTCCTAGTGATACAAAACCAAGAATGTTCTGATACAATTTAGCATAAACGTAATGTTTAAGCCAGCATTACCTCCTGCTGTTTATCATTGATCCCCCATGATGCAATAATATCGCTTTAAGTGGAGTTCAGTGATAATATATACTTTTAAGGAAAAAAGAGCAGTATTTTATCCATCCCATTACCTTAATCTGCCCATTCAGCATCAGCATTGTGTCTGTGTATAATAAATGCAACGGAAATAATGACTTCCTGTTTGCAGGACCCCTAATGAGACGCGTTATGTCTTGCCCTTGACCCAGCGCCTGGGTTGATTCAGTTGCTCAGTAGAGATCTGAGCATGTGTAACCCATCCCAACAGCCAATCAGTAGAAAATCACTGTTACCATAACTAGGTATGCATAATATAAACTAAGAATTTTAGAAATAATGATATCTTATACTGAGCTTTCCTTTTATCACAATACCGCAACATTATAGCATTGCAGTACCATGTATGTGTGTAGTTATCAGGTGCAAAATTGCATCTACCGGCATGGTGCTTTAGGAAATGTGCTCGAACATCTCTCATTTTCTCAATATCTTCCTCCACAGAACTACAGAGCATGCGGTGCGGGAGATGCGCCACATGGTGCGGGCGCCTGGACCGCCGCCTGGACACGCCGCCTGACCAGACTGGAGAGGAGGGCACCCCAGTAACCCCCTTTTTTTTTGTTTGTTTTTTTTTGTAATATTTTTTTTTTTTAAATTTCATATATATATATAAACAGTTTCTGAAAAAAAAAATGTTTTTGGGCTTTATTTTTCGATATATCAAATTATTAGATAGATTCATAATCAATTTTTATTTGAAAAATTACAATACACATATCTATTTAGCTAGCTATATGTCTGGTACTTATAATTGTATATAACTTACCATTAATGCCATTACAACACACCACATTGGCCACATTCCCCTATATAGTAGTTTGCACACACAAGGCAAAGAAGGCGATGGGGTACTGGTTTACATAATGTCCCACTGCGGTTTGCCACCATTGTTGTGGGGCCAGGCAGGCTTGGCCCCACTGGACATACCCCTCACCCCATTGGCTACTCTCCCTCAAGATATGCATCATTGCTAGGGAAAGCAGGTGAAAGGGTAATGCTTCGTAGGAACAGCAGCATTGAGTTACAGCAGGCCCACTGCAGTTTGCCACCATTTGTTGTGGGCCAGGCAGGCTTGGCCCCACTGGACATACCCCTCACCCCATTGGCTACTCTCCCTCAAGATATGCATCGTGCAAGAAAGCAGGTGAAAGGGTAAGGCTTCGTAGGAACAGCACCATTGAGTTACAGCAGGCACACTGCAGTTTGCCACCATTGTTTGTGGGCCAGGCAAGCTTGGCCCCACTGGACATACCCCTCACCTCATTGGCTACTCTCCCTCAAGGTATGCATCGTGCAAGGGAAAGCAGGTGAAAGGGTAAGGCTTCGTAGGAAACACACCATTGAGTTACAGCAGGCACACTGCAGTTTTGCCACCATTGTTGAAGAGCCAGGCAAGCTTGGCCCCACTGGACATACCCCTCACCTCATTGGCTACTCTCCCTCAAGGTATGCATCGTGCTAGGAAAGCAGGTGAAAGGGTAAGGCTTCGTAGGAACAGCACCATTGAGTTACACAGCAGCACCGCAGTTTGCCACCATTGTTGAAGAGCCAGGCAGGCCTGGCCCCACTGGAACATGGAGTACTGCTCTCGGGCCAGGCAGGATTGACCCCGAGCTGAAAACATTAGCCACAGAGTAGCTGTTGCGGCTGTATGAGATGGTCAGAGTAGGTGACACCACAAAGGTGCCTCATTGGAGAGAGAACGAAGATCAAATATGGAGTACTGCTCTCGGGCCAGCAGGATAGACCCAGAGCTGAAAACATTAGCCACAGAGTAGCTGTTCGGCTGTATGAGATGGTCGAGTAGGTGACACCACAAAGGTGCCTCATGGAGAGAGAACGAAGATCAAATATGGAGTACTGCTCTCGGGCCAGGCAGGATAGACCCAGAGCTTGAAAACATTAGCCACAGAGTAGCTGCTGCGGCTGTATGAGATGGTCAGAGTAGTGACACCACAAGGTGCCTCATGGAGAGAGAACGAAGATCAAATATGAGTACTGCTCTCGGGCCAGGCAGGATTGACCCAGAGCTGAAAACATTAGCCACAGAGTACTGTTTCGCGCTGTATGAGATGGTCAGAGTAGGTGACACCACAAAGGTGCCTCATGGAGAGAGAACGAAGATCAAATATGGAGTACTGCTCTCGGGCCAGGCAGGATGACCCAGAGCTGAAAACATTAGCCACAGAGTAGCTGTTGCGGCTGATAGATGGTCAGAGTAGGTGACACCACAAAGGTGCCTCATGGAGAGAGAACGAAAGATCAAATGGGATACTGCTCTCGGGGCCAGGCAGGAGATACCCAGAGCTGAAAACATTAGCCAACAGAGTGCTGTTGCGGCTGTATGAGTGTTCAGAGTAGGTGAACACCACAAGGTGCTCATGGAAGAGAACGAAGATCAAATATGGAGTACTGCTCTCGGGCCAGGCAGGATTGACCCAGAGCTGTGAAACATTAGCCACAGAGTGCTGTTGCGGCTGTAGGAGATGGTCAAGTAGGTGACACCACAAAGGTGCCTCATGGAAGAGAACGAAGATCAAATATGAGTACTGCCTCGGGCCAGTAGGATCGACCCAATCTTAGAAAAATTAGCCACAAGTAGCTGTTGTCGCTGAGCATTTGTTATTTCATAACCTGAATCAGTAGAGCAAGTAGGACCAATATGGCCCTGCCAATAAGAAAATTAGCCATTTGCCAGCTAAGCTGGCATCAGCTAAGCCTCTAGGTGGAAAATGAGGCGGAAGGAGCGATATGGGGGCCAGGGGCAGGAGGCCTTCAGTCACGGGCATCAGCAATAGGGGTGCTGTATTGAGATGTGATCCACGCCTCATTCATCTTGATGAATGTAAGCGGTCCACATCTCAGTGGAGAGACGGTCCTCCTCTCCGTTACAACACCCCCTGCTGCGCTGAAGGTCCTCTCCAAAGAACACTGGATGACGGGCATGAAAGGACCTCGATGGCATACTGTGCCAACTCGGCCAGATATCAAGCCTCGCCACCCCAGTAGTCCAGTGGATCCTCATTCTCTGATGTGGCTACACCACGCCCTGGATCCGATGTAGTCGGTGACCTGGCGACTGAGGTGTTGCCTGGTGGAGTTGCCAGTGGATGGGCCTGGCAACTTGGCTGGAAGAACAGCCTGAAGTTGGCCGCGAGGCCGCCTCACATTACTGCTGCTCCTCCTGTCAGGCACAGGGGACGTGAGCCCTGTTGATCCCCACATCAGGTGCTGTAGGCCTGCCACACCTGGGAAGGCAGAACAAGAGGCAACGTACAGTGTGGCCTCTATTGCTGCATTCTATCTCCTCCCTCTGATAGCGGGGATAAACTCCGACACTTTACCCTTATACGGGGATCTATAAGGGTGGCCCACCCAGTACTGCCCTTCTCTTTGATGGCCTTAATCCTGGGTCCTTGCGAAGCATTGCAGCATAAAGAGCCCAGGCGCCGCAAACTGCCTGCCGCGAGGACCCCATGTCCTCGTGTCACTGAGGACAGTAGTGTCGGGCTCAACCTCTCCCCACCCACGATGACATGTGGTACTTGGGAGGGTTGAGATGTCCCCCTAGAGGAATGCCCCATTTCCCCTTGGTCCAGGTCACCTAAATCCCCCTCCTCATCATCGGACGGCTGCTCTGCACCGTGATGTTCGGGCTGCGAACCATCACGGTGTCGGCGTCCTCCTCTTCCAGTGCCTGCTGCTCGACAGCGGTGCCCTGTCGAGTATGCCGCGCAGATTGTGCTCAAGGAGGCACCAGTGGATGTTAATCCGCAATGGGTGGCATCATTGCGGCTTACCATCCTGGTGGCCTCCTCAAATGGCGCGAGCACACGGCAGGCATCTCTAATCACAGCCACTGCCTGGTAACAGCAAACCCAGGTCCCCAGCCTGATCTTGCCTCTACTCGTACAGTAGTCTATGATGGCTCGCCTCTGCTGGAGCAGCCTCAGCAGCATCAAAGACTAGAGTTCCAGCGGTGGGGTGTCACAAATCAGGCGGTTCTGCGCAGACCATTCTGCTGCTGAAACTCGGCCAGACGAGCTTGTGGCCGTGTATGAACCGCCTGAAGTGACTGGACACCCTCCTAGCCATCCTCAGTACCCTCCTGTAACCAGGTACTTGGTGAGAACCGCTGGACGACCAGTTTGAGACCGTGTGCCAGGCAAGGAACATGTGTGACTCTGCCCATGCGAAGGGCAGACAGGATATTGGTGGCATTGTCACACACGACCTTGCCTATTGAGAGGTGGTGTGGGGTCAGCCACCTCTCAACCTGCCCTTGCAGTGCTGCCAGCAACTCGGCCCCGGTGTGGCTCCTATCACCGAGGCACACAAGCTGCAACACTGCATGGCACCCGTCTCGCCTGGCACGAAGCATAGGCTCTGGGGGGCACGGAGCTGTCCGGGAGAGGCTCACCGGATGAGGAGGGGGGGGTGGAGACTGGCGTATCACCAATTGCTGGTGGTACCACCATCTCCCCCACTTGCGCTCCGTGCCGCGTCTCTGCCGCTAGCAGAGTGACCCATTGGGCGGTAAATGACACATACCGCCCCTGCGCTTGCGGACCACGCGCGCCATGTGAATGTGGACACACTTGCCCACACTGTGGTCCAGCGAAGCAGATATATTGCCCTGCAGATGGTCGTGCAGGGCTGGTACTGCCTTCTGGCAAAGTACCTACGCCAGGGACCTGCCCCTGTGGTGTGCCAATGGCCCCAAACTCCCTGAACGCTCCCACTGTCTACAGGCTGAAAGGTAGCAGCTGCACCGCCAGAGTTTGGCTAAGCCGGCATGTGAGACGCTGGCTTGGGGGTGACTGGGGAACAGTTGTCTGCCTCCGCTCCAACAACGGGGGAAGAGAGACCTGCCTTTTAGCTGACCTGCTCCAGCAGCAGTGTCAGAGGCCTCTTAACATAACCTACGCGTGCTGGGCCAAAGGCTGCCTCCTCCCTTAACTTCCACCGATGAAACGCTGATGGGGCCGGAGGGGGAGGAGGGAACGGTGGCTACCTGGGCACGAGGTAGGGGAACTGTGGGTGCCTGCACGTTCCCTGTCCGCTGCTCCCACCGGGCAAAGTGGTGCAGAATCATATGCCTCCTCATAGAGGAGGTGCCCAAATGTGAGGTGGTCTTCCCACGGCTAACACGTGCAGGCACAACCTTGCACACTGCAACTGTGCTGTCACCTGGAGCCAGTGAGAAGAACCCCACACGCTGAGCCCACCGACACGACTCGGAGCAGAGGTCCCACCTGCTGCTGTTGGGGGCACTGGCACCAATCTCATTGGTGCCGTACCTCCACGTGCACCACTAGGTCACTGCCTCTGCCCCCGCCCCTGCCCCCAGTCCTGCTCTGGGTTCAGGATCGTGCTCATGCTCTGAGGGACATCCCTCAGAGACACTATCCTCCTCCTCTCTCACAGAGGGCACCATGGACGATCGGTGACCTCATCGTCCACTTCCACCTCCTCAATACTGGAGGCTGCATCACTAACAGCAGCAGCATCTGGAACCACCCCATGCATTAGTTCCCTGGCTGCTCACAGACTGCTGCGTGACATCGTCACCTCCTGTCCCCCTGTCACTGAGCACTTTCCTCCGCCTCGGGCGACAGGAAAATTGTGCATCATGCACAGCTCCTCCTCAAGCCCACTAGCCCCACACATAGTGTGCGAAAACATATCCTGAGACTCCTCTCCGATCCCAAGGTACGGGCCATGTGGCAACGAACTCCTGATAGAGCGATCAGGTTCCATGCCCACAGTAGTGAGCCTCAGGTGAGGAAGGAGCAGGCACAATATCTACAGTAGCAGCTCGGCTGCTCTGTGCCTGTGAGGAGGTGATGAGGAAGGCGGGTAATCCACTCTACTACTACCCCCCGCCCTTCCTTGATCAAGAGGATAGCCCTAGCCCGGCTACCCCTAAAAATATCGGGCACGGTAACCCGGCTGCCCTGCGAAGGGCCAGGTACTCCTGGCCAGAGCCTTCAGTAGGCTCTCCTCTGCTCTCCCTCTCCCTCTCCCTCCACGTGCAGAAGCACCCCTGCTCCTGGGTCTCCCTCTTGCCCTGCCAGGCATTTCCTCTCCCAATTATCCCCCAAAAATTAATATATATATATATATATATTACAACACACACACACACACACCAACACAAAAGACAAAGCAACAAAACAACAGAAGCAAACAAATAAACACAAAGCTTTTTTTTTTTTTTTTTTTTTTTTTACACTAAAAGCACAAATAGGACACAGACACAACTGACAGCAAACCAGCAGATCAGAACAGCAAAAGCTGCTGATTGCTGCTAGGGCAGCACTGTCAGCTACACAAAACACACAGACACTGACACACAATACAGAAAGACAAACAAAAACCAGGACACCTAGACCTCTAAAAGGTCTAACACAAATTTGTCCAAAGACTTACAGGGGGTTAGCCTAAAAGGACTTTTGGGTCTCACAAAGTTAGTCCTTAAAAGGACTGTTGGGTCTCAATGTTTTGAATACAGGGTGGGTAACAACAGTGCTAAACCACCACACTGAAATCCCACACCAGAAAGCTCAAAAAGCTCAAAAAGCGCAAAAATCTCTCTCCAACTCTACACTGTCAGGTCTCCCACTAAACACACCCAACACACTGACAAATGTCGCCGTGAAGCAGCTTTATACCCAGGGGCTGGCAATCAGTTTAGCTGCCATTGGCTAATTTGGGTCATGTGGCTTGCTCCGTCTTGAAATAAAAGCCCCAAAAATTCGAAATTTACAAGAATGTCTCGTTTTTCCGAAAATTCCGTAATTACGAGAATCCCGTAATTACGAGGATCTTCGCGTTTTCCGGGCCCCGGAAGATGCGGATTCTCGTAATTACGGAGATACTCGTATTTTCGAAATTTTTCGTAAAAAAAAAATCCGCGGTTTGAAGTTCGGAAGCGGAAAATCCGGAAAATCCGGAATAATCCGCCGTTCGCGGACGTGATAAATCCGCGGCGGATCCAGGTTCGGGTCCGCGAACCGGCCATCTCTACTAGTGAGTGAGTTTAGTTTGGGTGGTAATGTAAAATGAGTTAATATTTGGCCATACAACTAATGTCCCTATTAAGTCTGCAGTTCAGTGAATTCAATTTCTGAAAAAACTTGTATTCCTACTCCTTCCACTGTTTTTGATTATAAAAATTGCCCATAAGAATGGTGATCTGGTTAATCAGTGTATGATGTTGAATCAATGAGAGTTTACACAGTTTGTCCTGTTTCTTCCACATAGAAACCTGTGGTAGGGCACTACATGCAAAATTATTAGATACACCATATTAGATAACCACAGGAGAATGACCCTTTAATTTGGTGACCCTGTTTATAATGAGGCATATATACTGTATCCGGCCTGTTGTGTGGATGTGTGCGCAAGTTCCACATTTAGGATGTTGGCAGGGGGAAGTGCCATTGAAAGTCTGGAACTAAGATTGCAATCGTAATTGTACAATCACATAAATTGCCATTCGTTTAAAGCGCGGTATCGCTACTTGATATTGTGCCTTTATAAATAGGGCCCTGGGTGTGATAAAATCCTCCCTGTGGTGAAATATTATGGTGAAAGTTTGAAACTCTATAAATTGTGTTTTTTTTAAAAAAGTGGTTAAAAGCAACTTTATAAAATCTGCCCTTTGATCTTAACGAAAAGGCAATGGTTTCTTTGCATGTGCTATTATTGATTTGACACTCTTCTCTCTCATGCAGCCAAATCCAGAATTAGTGTAATGTTTGATCTGGCTGTGTACGATGAGAATGTCGATGTGAGATCATAGAAAAGTCCTCCGATCCAACAAATTTCCTGTTTGTTGTATTTATCCGGAGCTGTGTTGGACAGAGAAAAAAAATCTTTGAATGTGAATACATGTCGTTTTTTTCATTAAAAAATCTTTATAAAACATGTCTGCATGGCTGGATACCTTATTGTGATACTAAGACTTTTATCAGACAGAATGCTTAGTATAAGGTTTAGCAATAAATGTGGCTTACTCCATTGTGATGAAATTACTTGTTAGTCCTCTTGTTTGTTACATCCCCTGTGGCATTGCAGCTTCCATGCTAGTTATTCTGGGACTAAAGCTCTGTATTTGTGTGATCCCAGTTTGTGGCTTCCCAGCATTTCCATTTCTGCCACCTGCTCATTGTACTGAAGGTGCCAAATTGACTTTGTAATAAGAATGGTAGAAACAAACTGCTGGAAAATACTGTCCCATAGCAAATATTACTTTTAAATAGAATTGTCCTGTGCCAAGTATCTATTCATTAGCATTGCTTATTGATCTCTTGCTAAACTATAGTACTCACTGCTCTGAGTAAAATAGTGAGCCAGAAACAATCCTAGCTAAATGGCTGTACCATTTAAAAGCACCGTGCATGGAAATCTGAACTAAATTTTTTAATGTTTTTTTTTTTTATAACTGAAAATGTTCTACTATTTATTATAGTTTACAAATTGAATTGCTCTTAATTTTCCTTTTTTAATAGGAGTAATGAAAGTCTCTTTTAACCTAACTTTTAGGAGATAAAGCAGCAATTTTGCACCCTGGAGTGGTGCCCTAAACATTTAAACAGTTATGTTTTTAGGGGAGAACTAATAAACAACAGTACCCAGGCAGGCAATATAAACCACATTAATTTTACCTCTGGATACACACCCTAAAGCTAAATAACATGGGTAGAAATGTCTACTTTTGTCCAGATGTTAGAGGCAGGAATGTACCGGCTATTAGATGGGGTGAGCCTCAGGTATAATGTAAGTTGTGATAAACAACTGTAGAAAAGATGGGCGGTAGAATGAGACCACATATCTGCTGTAAAGATGCTTTATTCAGTGATCCTTAGAACACAACATGTTTTGTGTAATAAACACCCTTTCTCAAATTTTTAATGTATTAGTGCTTCTAACTATAAATACCTGAATATAGGCAGTGGTTTAACCTTGGGGACCAAACCACATCTCTCCCCGCCAGGGATGTCAGATGTCTTTATGTAGAGAAATTAATTCCTGGGTCCTGCAGTCAGAGCTTAAAGGGCAACTGTGGTCTCAAAACAAGTGAGGGTTAAATGAAAGCCTGCAGTATATTCTTTACACTGAGCCAACAATCACATCTCTGGCTGGAGCCAGTGAGAAATTACATTGGGGTGAATGTTAAACTTCCTACTTCCAGTAGGTTGAGTGACATCACCTGACCTCTGCCGGCCCTTTTCCCCCGGGGGAGAAGCATGCTCGGTTGAGACTTATTGCTGGGGAAATCAGGAAGTACCTGAGGAAAACATTGACAGTTGAGAAGGGGAGCCTATTAATGCAGACAGGCTGGTCACATGGCTAAAAACAGGAAGAGCTCAACCAGGAAGTTACATTGCTGAACCTTTCCAGCAATAACTTCTCACAAATTTTATCTAGAGATGTGATTTAGGTTTTATTTTGAAGGTGTGATGGAAGGCTTTTTATAAATTCTTACTAGTTTGGAAGAATTTGAGACCGCAGTTACCCTTTAAAGGACAACTAAAGCCTCAGAACAACAATGTTTCAGAAGGCAGACCACCTTGACATAAAAGTAATCTGTGTCTTAACTCTCATTTTTAGGATTGTGCCTTATTTTCCAGCATTCCAGCATCACAAGTTTGATCAATGACCATTATGTTCTTAACACACGCTCAGTCCTACGCTACTGCAGAAATTTGATATGGATGGCCCTAACCCATAATAGTCTCTAGCTTTTACAGGTCAGGAGCTGTGACCAGACATTGCTTATACAAAATTATTTTATCCAATTCTTAAGGGTTGTATATTTACTTTAATGCCATTTTCTGTGGTGGGATTTTATAATTTATTGATGTTTTCGGTGGGGATGTTTTTTGATTTTGGAGTATAATAATATGTTTAGTTTCCCAGTCTCAGCCTAACTACAGATTTTTGAAGATATTTCTAAAATACATTTGCCAAGTGGCCAACACTAGTGTGCACTTTTTAACGTGTGATCGGATCACAATCATGATCGTATCATGCGTTAAAATTATGTAATGCGCTCTACCCCTTATTGTGGCTTTGTGCAAGTGTTTCCCTACAGCATTATTATTATTATTATAGACTAGTGTAAGTCTAGTTTAACCCTTTCGCTGCCAGCAGAATCCACCACTTTGCATGTGTTAAATGCCAGAAGAATTTTCAGGATTTTAGACACATTTGGTTCAAAGTTTACAGTAGGAAACCCCCCAGTAAATCAGGAATATTATACATTGTTTTTTTCAGCACAAAGTGTACTTTAACATGGTAACAGAATTTTGCAACTTTTTTGGAAATTTTCAGGAGTTATGGGTAAAATATGTTAAAAAAATGAAAAATTTGCAAATTTTCATGGATTTTTCCCATTTTAGTTATAGTTATCTTAAGGTTACACACAAAAATCTTACAGTTTCTAAAAGCTCTGATACTCCCGAGTACAACGATACCAGATATATGTAGGTACCCCACTTTTCCTGTACAGGAGACCTCCCAAACTAACCTGCACCTTCAAGAATATTACACCAAATTGAAATGTCTAACCACTTCTGACAGTTAACACAGAATATCTTCCAAATTAACTAAAATATCCCCACAAGTGAGATATTTTTAGAAACTACACACCCGCAGGATTTTATGAGTGAGGTAAGTTTCGATCAAAATGCAGATACCTGGGGGCAGCTCTTCGTCCAATTGTAAGTTATTTTCTCACATTTTCCTTTTTTTCCTCAACTGTAAAATCAGAGACAAAATCAAATGCGAATTTCAGCTAAAAACTGCAGAGGAAAGTTCAAACGCATCTCAAATATGAAAGCCTAACCCCTCCCGAATAAAACATATGCCACATTCATGTGTATACCCAGAGACATGGCTACCAACTAACCCAGAGCGTGGCCAATTCCAAATGTCAGTAACAGCATAAATAAATTTGCCAGCTTTGCATTTGAACAGTCTGCAGTTTTTCCCAAAAAACACCCCCCAAATCAGAAACACCCCCCACAAACTATATATTCCTGAAATCTACACACCTTCAGCTATGTAACGTTATAGTTTGTTCATTCATACTACGAATGGCGTGGCCGCTGTTATTCATAGAAGTTCGCACTTTTCGCAGATTTTCTTTAAAAAATTAACATCAAACAACATTCAAAAGGTAGAAATTATGTCAAAACCTCATGGAATGTAAAAAATGTTTACTAAATATCAATCTCCCAAATGTCCTGAATTAAACGATATGTCATATTTGTGGTTACACATGCGGACGTGGAAGCGAAAAGCCATGAAGTGAGACATTGCACGATGGCTCAGAAAAAGCGAAACTATTTATCCAACTCGAATTTGAACAGTCTGCAATTATTTTTCAATAAAACAACCCTGTAACTCAGAAATACCCCCCACAAACTATATAAAACTGAAATCTACACATCTTCAGCTATGTAACACTGTAGTTCGTTCATCCATACCATCAATGGTGTGGGCGCAGTTCGTTGTAGAATGTTGCACTTTTCTGAAAAAATTAACAAAAAAAAACTTTAAAAGGTAGAAATCATGCCAAAGCCTTATGGAATGTAAGAAGAAGTTACCAAATATCAATCTCCCAAATGTCCTAAATCAAACGGTATGCCATATGCATGGTTACAAACACGTGTACATGGAAGCAAAAAGCCACGAAGTGAGACAATGCACGATGGCTCAAAAACAGCAAACATATTTAGCCAACTCCGAATTTGAACAGTCTGCAGTTTTTCCCACAAAACACTCCCGTAACTCAGAAATACCCCCCACAAACTATACATTCCTGAAATCTACACACCTTCAGCTATGTAACACTGTAGTTTGTTTATTCATACCATCAATGGTGTGGGCGCAGTTCATCTTAGAAGTTCACACTTTTCAGAAAAAATAAACAAAAAACAATTTCAAATGGTAAAAATCATGCCAAAACCTCACTAAGGGCTAGGCCACACTGCTGCGTTTTTTTTTTGCGCTTGCGTTTGCGATTGCGATTTTCCAAAATCATTGAAAACGCGGCAACGCAAAAAAACGCGCGTTTTTCGGTGCGATTGCGTTTTGCGTTCTGCATTTTTAATCGCAATCGCATGCGTTTTCCTATACTTATTGAAGAAATCGCAATCGCAAACGCAACGAAAATCGCACATGAAATCGCATGCTATTGTGTTTGCGTTGCAGTGTGGCCGTGCCCTAAATATCAATCTCTCAAATGTCCTGAATCAAACGGTATGCCATATGTGTGGTTACACACGCGGATGTAGAAGCGAATAGCCACGAAGTGAGACAAACTATATATTCCTGAAATCTACACTCTTTCAGCTATGTAACACTGTAGTTTGTTCATTCATACCATCAATGGTGTGGGCGCAGGTCTTCGTAGAAGTTTGCACTTTTCGCAGATTTTCTGGAAAAAAATCCACCTTCGAAGGTAGAAATCATACCAAAATCCCATGAAATGTAACAAAAAGTTACCATATGTCAATCTCCCAAATGTCCCGAATCAAACGGTATGCCATATGCGTGGTTACACATGCGTACGTGGAATTGATTAGCCACAAAGTGAGCCAAATCACGGTGGCCCAATTACAGCAACTTTTCACATTTATCAGACTAAGCGCCCCTCTATATTTGAAATACCCCCCAAAACTATATATTCTTGGAATCTACATGCCTTCAGCTACACAACAGTGTCATTCTTTTATGCGGTGCACACAGAGACGTGGCCACCAACTAGCTCAAATTGGACACATGCCCAAGTGCAATTACAAGAAAAAAATCAAAGTGCACTGTAATTTGAACAGCCTATGCTTTTTCAAAGGAAACAGTCCAGAAACTTGGAAATACTCCCCACAAACTATATATTTTTGGAGTCTACGCTCCTTCAGCTATGTTACGGTGTCAGGTTTTCATACATACATGAAGAATTCCAGAGGCAGTAATCCAAAGAACTCTGTTTTTCTGAGATTTTGTGAAAAATAAAATTATATGATTCAAAGGTTGAAATCCTATATAAACCCACTTGACAACCAAAAACCCCCACTAAATGTCAATCTCCCACATGTCCTGAATCAAACAGTATGCCATATGCGTGGGTGCATACAGAGATGTTGCAACCAACTAGCTCAAATGGGACACATGCCCAAGTGCAATTACAAGAAAAAATCAAAGTGCTCTGTAATTTGAACAGCTAACGCTTTTTCAAAGGAAACAGTCCCGAAACTTGGAAATACCCCCCACATAATGTATATTTTTGGAATCTACACTCCTTCAGCTACGTTACGGTGCAAAGCTTTCATACATACATGAAGAATTCCAGACGCAGTAATCCAAAGAACTTTTTGGTGAAAAATAAAAATATTATTTCAAATATCTGTGTATTCATTAGATCAACTGGACTTGAAATGTAGTTCTTGAAGACGTTTCGTATCATCGACTGGCTTTCTCAATTCAGAATGACTTGTACAAGAATCGTGTGGCAATTAGTACCCTGGAAAATCCCAATTAGCATATCACAGCCAGGTGTTAAGGGTGTGATTAGATAGTGGCTAAGAGGTGTTATAGGAACACCCAGAGTAAGGTGTTAAAACAGCATTGTACATGGCAGACAGTTGGTGTCGAACCCCCCCACCTCTATTTGGCTTGGTTCTTTATTTCACATAAATGGCCTCCTTAACACCTCTCTTGAACCAGTCAAGTTCCTTCGCCAGTATGTTAACATTACAATCTCAAAGGTATGTCCTTTATCCTTAAGATGCAGATACACGGCTGAGTCCTGACCCGAGGAATTGGCTCTTCTGTGCTGGGCCATACGTTGATGCAGTTGCTGTTTGGTCTCCCCCACATACAAACCAGAGCATTCTTCACTGCACTGCACTGCATATATGATGTCGCTTTTCTTGTGTTTTGGTATTGGGTCTTTCAGATGTACCAATTGCTGCCTCAGTGTGTTGTTCGGTTTAAAGCAGACAGGGATACGATGTTTTTTGAAAATTCTTCTTAATTTCTCGGAGACCCTGACCTACATATGGGATGACCATGTTCTTCCTCCTGTCTTGCTTTTCCCCTTCACTGTTGGTATTCGTGTTCTTTTCTTTCCTTCTACTTCTTTTGACAAAGGCCCAGTCTGGATATCCACAAGTTTTAAGGGCTCCTCTGAGATGTTTCATTTCTTTAGCCTTCGCCTCTGTGCTAGTGGGGATGTTCTCGGCTCTGTGTTGCAGGGTTCTGATGACCCCCAGCTTGTGATCTAAAGGGTGGTGGGAGTCAAACATCAAATACTGATCTGTGTGTGTTGGTTTTCTGTAAACCTCTACTTCCAGTTTACCATTTTCCTTAACTTCTACCAAGCAGTCCAAGAAAGCCAGTTTGTTGTTTTGTACCTCTTCCCTTGTGAATTTAATGTTTTGGTCCACCGCATTAATGTGTTCTGTGAAAGCTTGTACTTCCTTCTGGTGGATTTTAACCCAGGTGTCATCAACATATCTGAACCAGTGGCTGGGTGCTATGCCCTTAAAGGTATTAAGCGCCTGTGTTTCTACCTCCTCCATGTAAAGGTTGGCCACAATAGGTGAAACTGGAGATCCCATAGCACATCCATGTTTTTGCTTATAGAACTTATCCCTGTATTTGAAATAGGTGGTATTCAGGCACAAGTCCAACTGTCTGCCATGTACAATGCTGTTTTAACACCTTACTCTGGGCGTTCCTATAACACCTCTTAGCCACTATCTAATCACACCCTTAACACCTGGCTGTGATATGCTAATTGGGATTTTCCAGGGTAAATAATTGCCACAGGTTCTTGTACAAGTCATTCTGAATTGAGAAAGCCAGTCGGATGACTAGCGAAACGTCTTCAAGAACTACATTTCAAGTCCAGTTGATCTAATTGAATACAACAGATATACCATGACCTGGATGAATGAGAACCTTCACAAGCATATATTATTCAAAGGTTGAAATCCTATATAAACCCACTTGACAAGCAAAAAAACCCACTAAATGTCAATCTCCCACATGTCCTGAATCAAACAGTATGCCATATGCGTGGGTGCATACAGAGATGTGGCAACCAACTAGCTCAAATGGGACACATGCCCAAGTGCAATTACAAGAAAAAATCAAAGTGCTCTGTAATTTGAACAGCTAATACTTTTTCAAAGGAAACAGCCCAGAAACTTGGAAATACCCCCCCACACACTATATATTTTTGGAATCTACACAACTTCACTTACGTAACGTTGTCATGCTTTCATACATACATGAAGAATTCCAGACATAGTACTCCATTGAACTCGGTGCTTTTTGTAAAAAATAAAATAAGGGGATTCAAAGGTTGAAATCCTACCTAAACCCACTTGACAAGCAAAACAACCTGGTAAATGTCAATCTTGCATATGTTTTGAATCAAACGGTATGCCATATGCGTGGGTGCACACAGAGGCGTGGCCAACAACTAGCTCAAATGGGACGCATACAAAAGTGCAATTACAAGAAAAAATCTAAGTGTGCTGTAATTTGAACAGCCTATTCAACTTGGAAATACCCCCCACAAACTATATATTTTTGGAATCTACACACCTTCAGCTACGTAACGGTGTCATGCTTTTGTATATACATGAAGAATTCCAGACGCTGTTATTCATAGAACTCCACGCTTTTAGGATATTTTGTGAAAAAATAAAATAACAGGACTCAAAGTTGAAATCCTACCTAAACCCACTTGGCAAGTAAAAAAACCCACTAAATGGCAATCTCCCACATGTCCTGAATTAATCGGTATGCCATATGGGTGGGTGCAAACAAAAACAGGACCACCAACTAGCTCAAATGGGACCCATGCGCAATTGCAATTACAAGAAAAAAATCAAAAAAACGCCACAACCCACCACCACCCCCACATACACTCCGCCTTTTAGTGGTATTTTAGTAAAAACCAGTTAGTACGGAGAGTCACACAAGTTTTTGCACACTTTACTGATCCTAAAAATTCAATCCGGTCTTTTTTTGGTACCTCTGCAAAATTTCCTACTAAAATAGGCTTAGTTTCCCTTGAAATCGAACAAATAATGATCTGCGTTTACTTAACTGATATCACCAAGGAAATTGGGAAGCTTGAAGAAAGCAAAGTTTTTTGTTAATTTACAGTTTTAGGGTAAAAAAAAGGTGTGTGAGCGCATTTTCCCTTTTTTTTGGATCATTCCCAAAGACGATCATCAAATCATCTTAGGGAATGATAACAAATTTGGAATACAAGCATAAAATGCCCGTTTTCCAATTCGAAATCTGATCAGAAAAATCACTTCCCGGAAATCATTTTCCAGCAACTGATTTTTCATTCATTGGCAAAGATCAATAATTTGGTGATCAGCCCCTGAACATAGTAGCCCCTGAAGGTAAACATATACTAGTCGTTTTTCTGATAGATTCAATTGAGTCATGCTTGTGAAGGTTCTCATTCATCCAGGTCATGGTATATCTGTTGTATTCAATTAGATCAACTGGACTTGAAGTTTGGTTCTTGAAGACGTTTCGCTAGTTATCCGACTGGCTTTCTCAATTCAGAATGACTTGTACAAGAATCTGTGGCAATTATGTACCCTGGAAAATCCCAATAAGCTTATCACAGCCAGGTGTTAAAGGCGTGATTGCATAGTGGCTAAGAGGTGTTATAGGAACACCCAGGGTAAGGTGTCATCAGAACCCTGCAACACAGAGCTGAGAACATCCCCACTAGCACAGAGGCGAAGGCTAAAGAAATGAAACATCTCAGAGGAGTCCTTAAAATTTGTGGATATCCAGACTGGACCTTTGTCAAAAGAAGTAGAAGGAAAGAAAAGAACAGGTATACCAACATTGAAGGGGAAAAGCAAGACAGGAGAAAGAACATGGTCATCCTATATGTAGCAGGGGTCTCCGAGAAATTAATTTTCAAAAGAAGAATTTTCAAAAAACACCATATCCCTGTCTGCTTTAAACAAAACAACACACTGAGGCAGCAATTGGTACATCTCAAAGACCCAATACTGAAACACAGGATAAGCGACATCTAATACGCAGTGCAGTGCAGTAAAGAATGCTCTGGTTTGTATGTGGGGGAAACCAAACAGCAACTGCATCAACGTATGACCCAGCACAGAAGAGTCAATTCCTTGGGTCAGGACTCAGCCGTGTACCTATATCTTAAGGATAAAGGACATACCTTTGAAGATTGCAATGTTAACATATTGGCAAAGGAACATGACTGGTTCAAGAGAGGTGTCAAGGAGGCCATTTATGTGAAAATAAAGAAACCAAGCCTGAATAGAGGTGGGGGGTTCGACACAACTGTCTTCCATGTACAATGCCCTGGGCGTTCCTATAACACCTCTTAGCCACTATGCAATCACGCCCTTAACACCTGGCTGTGATATGCTAATTGGGATTTTCCAGGGTACATAATTGCCACAGATTCTTGTACAAGTCATTCTGAATTGAGAAAGCCAGTCGGATGACTAGCGAAACGTCTTCAAGAACTAAACATCAAGTCCAGTTGATCTAATTGAATACAACAGATATAATCATTAGAAAAGGATTGTTGCCGCATTGCAGGAGGGAGGAAGTGAAGAGGAGATCCTTAAAGGACAACTATACTGAAAAAATTTACTTTTTAGAAATGAAAAGAACTTGGGACAGTGAGGTAGGATTGATTATTCCTATCTCCCAATATTGTTTCATTGAGGAGCTATTAAAGAGTATTAAAGATAGTGTTGAAGCACCCAGGAAGCCTAGCAGAAGCAGTGTTCTTTATGCTGACGATCCTCATATATCGAGTATAAGTCGAATTTTTCAGGCTTTAAAATTAGCCTGAAAACCTAACCTCGACTTATACTCGGGTCAAGCCCTAATTTAGCTCCAAATTCTGCAATTGCAGATAGTAACCAGTAGGTGGCGCTGTGTTAACCTGCATAGAAAGTTACAGGAGCTGATCTGCCTTTACACTTCCTGCTTCCTGTAGTCTGGCTGCTGGACTCACTCAGCACTGTCACTGCTCATCTGGATGCTGTAAATCTGATGGGTCTCCTCAGTTTGGGGCAAAAAACAGCTGCTAGTACAGTGCAAATGACAGCTTGAAACTACAACTCTCAGGTGACATTTTTAACTATTGGGGTCAGAGAGTCCTTTACTATATGGGGGTCAGAGGGCTCTTTACAATATGGGGGTCAGGAGAATTGTAATGATGGTAAGTTTAATTAAAAGTTTACTGAACCTTGCCACTCCACATGTTTAGAAACTGAAACTCCCAGCAACAAAGCATGCTGGGAGTTGTAGTTTCCAAACATATGGAGTGCCAAGGAATTGGAGGTTACTTGTACTGGATTTGGCTATTACTGTATGGGATTCACGTATGGGAATTCTGCTGTCCATTTAAAGGGCAACTTAAGCCTAAAAACAACACAGAATCAGAAGGCAGTAGTGGTGATAATTTCTACCCTCGACTTATACTCGAGTCAATCAATTTTTCCAAAGTTTCAGGTAAAAATAGGTACCTCGACTTATACTCGGATCGACTTATACTCGAGTATATACGGTAACAATCCTATCTCCCTGCCCCAGGTATTTTTCATTTTAACTATTTTTGAAAAAAAGATTATAGCGCTATAATTCTCCTTTAAATATTCTATAATGTAATGATTGAGAAACTCCAATTGTTATTTTAGTTTTGGCTAATGGATTTAGTTTTGGCTAATGGATTTCAGCATGCAAACAATCCTATTGTACAAGAACTGTTTTATCAATGTTCACTGGATTTAGGAATGTATACAGCTGCTTCAGCATAGTAAACACAATGATACTGTTATCCTGATTTAACAATTTATGCTAGCAGCAATAAATGATTTTCTGTAGCCAATGATAAGTTTTAAAAGTGCCTTGGCATGTATCCCTTATTATAAAAGCTTTTAAAAAGGTTTGCTGAAAGTTAACCATTGCCAGCGTTATTAATGATAATTAGAAGATTATGCGCCATGGGAAATTTGATTTTTAAAAACTATTTCCAGCCAAAAAAAATACCCCCCAGATGCCTATTAGCCACTACAGGTTTGGGGAGATTTACTGACCAAATTTAAGAGGTTTTGATTAGTACCTCTATAAGACATGTAATAGGTGCCAAATTTTATCAACTGGTAGAAAAAGTATATATTACCTTTTATAACTTTTATAAATTGCCTCTGTAGATATGGCTTACCTGATACTGAGGGACGCAATTGATTTGAAAACCAACCTTCACTACTGTGGATGATAGCAACAGTAATAATAATTTACAGTATTCATGCTTTCTATTTCTAACTAAAAAATAAACTATCATTCTAAATATTACACACACAATTGCTAGTAAATATTGCTATTGCTTTATTGGGACAATCCTGCATAGCTTTTAGGCAGGTACTTTCTAGAAAAATTACCAAGTGTGGGATGACTTCTTCATCCAAATACAACAACAAACTTTAATAAGTGTAAATCACAGCATCAGTGGTACAACAGTGGAACAAAGAAACAAACGCTCTGACGTGTTTCGTGACTATGGCAGTCAGTTCATCAGAAGGAACGTGAAACCCAACCCACTTCCCACTATTTAAAGCAGAAGCACACCAATAATATTAAAAGTGAGTATTAAAGGTGAAGTGAAATTGTGAATGCAAAAATTCTAATTATGGTGTTGTGACATTGTACTCTACTGTATGTTGTCTTAGATAAAATGGTTGTAGCCGTATTAGTCCAGTAGCATATACTAAGAGATGAGTACTGTAGGATAAGGTGATACCTCTTTATTATGGACTAACAGTTCATTTTTACAGACAAGCTTCGAGAGATACACTTCTCTCTTCCTCAGGTCAAGCAGTACTAAGAAACACAAGGTACATCACATCTTTAAAGTTGATAGAAAGAAGGTGTCGCTGTTGATCTGTGCTTCCTTCTTTAATACAATGAATATGCACATGACCATATCCATTATAAGTGTATATAATAATACAAGACAAACAGAGAGCTAGGTAATACTCTCCAATAACATCCTATTATATTCATAATTTTAACATTTCTAAACATAATATCATATCTCTGAATATATATATATATAAATATGCACATTGATAAATATGAGAAGTATTCATGATCAGTGGCATAGCTACAGATCCATGGGCCCTGATGCAACATTTGTAAATGACCCCCCCCACCAAATGCTTGTCACACAGACATTAGTAAAAACACTTAGTACACGGACACTGATAAATTGGTTGGAAAACTGATACTGGTAAATGGTTGGCACTGCTGGTAAAATGCTTGGCACACAGATACTGGTAAAAATGCTTGGCACACAGATACTGGTAAAAATGTCCCAGGGACATGAGATAGTGACCAAACTTTTAAAAAGGAATGGGATAAAGAACTTACTGAATATTCCTTGAAATTGATGAAGATGATAATAATGGAGGATACCAGGAGATTGAATAATTTAAATGAGGTAGTGGAGGAATTAAGAACTAAAATGGAAGAGTTTAGGGAGGATTTAGAATTTAAGACAGCAAATGAGCTTTTGAGAAGGGAAGAGGATGTGATGCAAAATGAGATAAAAAAAGAGGAAGAAGAAAAAATTCGCTAGGGATAGCGAGGACTATAGAAAAGACACAGTGTATAGATGGCACAAACTTGAAAGGGAATATAGATCGGATACGGATGATGACAGTCAGAGACGGAATATCCGTTTAGGAGAGTCAGGATAAGGACAAGAAGGAGTAAAGGACGTAAGAAAGAAAAAGACAGGGAAAGATGGGGGCTCCCCATGATGTTTGAGGATCAGAAAGAGAATAATAACATCCTTGAGACAGAAGTAAGGGGTGACAGGGATAAGTCCAAGGGGTAAGGCAAATTTTGAGCTCCCTAACCTAAAATGCAAATCTACCTGGTTTCCTTCAATAAGTTATTGTGCTAACATCAACTCCTTTGTGAAATTGGTTTCCAACAAAATAAGAGAATTGGTGGTTAATTCTAATTTCCCCCCTAATCTGTCTAAAGAAGAGATACGGGAACTAAGAACTTTACAAAAATGACCAAAATTTGGTAATTAAAATAGCCGACAAGGGGGGAAACATTGTTGTAATGAATAGGAATCAATATGAAATGGAGGTGATGGGACATCTTTCGGATTATAATCAATAAGAAAGAATGTCATGAACCCAGACCCTGAGATACAAGAGGGGATTAGGAATATTATAAATAAAGGTTATGCAAAAGGGCTCATCACTTAGTAAAAAGGAAAAGGACTATCTATATGTTCAACATCATAGGTGCCCAACCTTCTATATAATCCCGAAGGATTAAGAACAGAAGTAACCCTCCGGGGAGGCCAATCATGTCAGGGATCGATGGACCCACTGAACATATTTGCCATTACGTGGATCAAGGTATTGAGACCATTTCTTAATAATCTGGATTCTTTCATTTTAGATACTAGCGATATCCTACGTAAACTAGATGGGATCACTATTGACCCTCAGGCTATATTGGTCACGTTGGATGTAGAGAGCCTTTATTCATCAATCCCCCACACCATTGGCCTGCAAGCATGTGGTACTTTCCTGGATATCAGTGGTGAACATTTCAAAGCACATACATCATTTACTTTGGAACTTCTCCAGTTTATATTGGAGAACAATATTTTCTTATTCAATGGTCAGTATTATCGCCAGGTGAGAGGCACATCGATGGGCGTGGCTTGCGCGCCTACGTATGCAAGCCTCCACCTGGGGATGTGGGAAAAAACGGAGGATTGTGAAATTATAAATGAAATGGAGATTGAACAATGTGTCACATTATGGGTCCCCTATGTGAATGATGTCTTGGTGATCTGAAGTGGGAGGGAACAGCTTTTAAAACAATTTATTGACAGGCTAAATACTAATAACAAAAATATTAATTTGACATTTGGGATTAGGATTTGGTAACCTTTCTCGATTTAAATATTAAAAAAGAGAATGGATCAATTTCAACAGAGACTTATAGAAAAGAGACTGCTGTTAACTCCCTACTCCAGTCATCATCCACAGAACCTTCTCAAGGGAATTCCAGTGGAACAGTTCCAACGATTGAGACGGAACTGCTCCACAGAATCTAACAAGGTTATTCAATAAAAGGTATTATCATTTAAAATGGTGTTAATTTTGCCCCAACCAATCAGATGTTAGCTTACAAATGTTGAATAAGATCTGATTGGTTGGGGCAAAATTAGCACCATTTTAAACGATAAGAACTTTTATTGAATCTCCCTGTAAATTTCTTGAACAATCGGGGGAAATGATACAACCTTTTTCTGGATAGAGGGTACAAGAAAAAGGATGTAAAGAGGGGTTTTAGAATTGCCCGAAATAAGAATAGATCGGAATTGCTGTACAAAAATGGCGGCATAGTCCAGAATGGGGCGGATAAGGTAGTGGAGGAACCGATTAGGTTCATTACCACATATAATACGGATAGGAGATGTGAGGAAAATTCTTGAGAACTACTGGCCCTTTCTCACAGAGGACGATGACCTCAAAAAATCAGTGGGTCATTTTACCCATATGATGGCGAGGCAAGGGAAAAATTTAAAAGATATAATCTCTCCTTGCCATTTTAAACAAACTCCAACAGGAATTCATAGGTGGCTGGGTATAACCCCAGCAATTGGGGTTACCTCTTTGTTCACATGCCAAAGTTTTTAAATAGTTTACTTATTAAGGTGTAAATGTGGGATGAAATACGTCGGACAGACTAAAAGGAGGTTGACAACAAGAATTTCTGAGCATGTAAGGGCAGTCAAAAGGGGCTATATTGACAAAAGTGCGATGGTAAAGCACATAATTGAAAATCATAACTGCAATGAGGTTTTATTTACATTCATGGGTATCCAGCAGATTCTACTTGGCCAGAGGGGGGGATGTTGAGAAGAGGCTCCTTCAGGCTCATTCACCGCTAGAGGTCACTGATATTTCCTCTTGCTTCACATTATATAAATAGCACGGTGCACTTTATTGTTATAATGTTGTCTGAAGAAGGTACCAGACAGGTATCAAAACGTTACACGTGTTAATAAAAACACTGGATTTTCTAAGACTGGAGTGCGCTATATATCCTCTTATTATGTACATTTGATTTTGCCATTGGCTATGGCCGTATAAGGAATTCGTTAAGTGTGGCTAACACATTTCTTGCGTGTCAATCCCCACAGCGCGTCCGCTACACGCTATACTCCAACTGGAACCAAAACAAGTGCAGGGAGACACAAGCAAAACATAGTTTTGCAATCAATATTACTGTTTATTGCTGCTTCAACAGGGTCACAACATATTTCGAACGCCCAAGCGCTCTTTCTCAAGTGTACACTTGAGAAAGAGCGCTTGGGCGTTCGAAACATGTTGTGACCCTGTTGAAGCAGCAATAAACAGTAATATTGATTGCAAAACTATGTTTTGCTTGTGTCTCCCTGCACTTGTTTTGGTTCCAGTTGGGCTATGGCCGTATAGTAGACCCAGCATATTGTTTCATTAAAGGGGCCTGCGGAGATGCACAACTACACTACTTGGATATATAATTTACACACTGAAGCCCCTTTTGGATTGAATGATAATATCCAATATGGATGCTTTTTATAATGCCCGTATCTACTAGTCACCTTGTAATTTTGAAAGAAAAATTTAATGACAGCCAGTAATTTCTGATACATGTGTAGGTATTATACCATTAACTCTACACCTAAGGTTTAAGTCATAATGATTCAGCTATATTTATCTTAGGATTATCGAAGTACTTTTAGTTTTTAGTTAAGTTTAATTCATGGAGGGGGAGAGCCGTGCTGCTGTAATACACCCCTATTATATTGGTATAAAGATGAATTGTCCCTTTAATTCGCACCTGCAGAGTAATCCGCTCTTTAAGCAGGTCCAAATGGATAAATGGAGGTCTTGTGGAAAGTATCGCAATACCCTGATGAAGTCTGCTCAAGAATGATGGCAGATGACACACGCACCAGATTGTGAGGCAGAGACGGGAGACTGGATGTTTCAGACTGATTACCAACAGGCATTGAGTTGTTAAGAGAGAGTGTGGGAGCCATTTCCCGAGCACCAGGTGAAGAGCGGTATGTAATCTTCGCTCCAGTGCTTGGAGCGGTCGCTATCTCTTCAACTTGGTATTGCTTGTGGACCTAGGAAGGGGGTGATGCCTACCGCAGCAAGTCCCGGGTAAGACTGTTTCAATTCACTCTGGAAATTTCGATACAGATTGTGATCTCCTGGGAGCCATCTGTTTTGTAACGGTTATTGTATTCGGCACCTTTAGACACTCAGACACTTTATTACTGAATTGAACAAGTATACCTGAAGTAATTCATCCAGTCTCGTCTGGGGCCGCTTAAAGGGTAACTGTGGTCTTAAATTCTTCCAAACTAGTAATAATTATATAAAAATCCTTCCATCACACTTTCAAAATAAAACCTAAATCACATCTCTAGATAAAATTTGTGAGAAGTTATTGCTGGAAAGGTTCAGCAATGTAACTTCCTGGTTGAACTCTTCCTGTTTTTTAGCCATGTGACCAGCTTGTAGTCATGTGACCAGCCTGTCTGCATTAATAGGCTCCCCTTCTCAACTGTCAATTTTTTCCTCAGGTACTTCCTGATTTCCCCAGCAATAAGTCTTTACTGAGCATGCTTCTCCCCCGGGGGAAAAGGGCCGGCAGAGGTCAGGTGATGTCACTCAACCTACTTGAAGCAGGAAGTTTGAACATTTACCCCAATGTAATTTCTCACAGTCTCCAGCCAGAGATGTGATTGTTGGCTCAGTGTAAAGGAAATACTGCAGGCTTTCATTTAACCCTATCTTGTTTTGAGACCATAGTTGCCCTTTAAGAGACCTTTTAGCTATTTATCACTGGGGACGCCCTGTGTTTCATCTATCTATCTATTTATATTATACATATGCTAATTTTATGGGCGGGTTGTGGGTGTTGGGGCTATGTATTTTTCTGTGTCAATAAATTGTAGCATGATAATTTGGATGTCAAGTGCGTGAGTGCTTTTAGGGTTACTTGAGGTTTTCCCCGTTTACTTTGTTTTGCAATTTTCTTGATCCTTAGCACCATCTATTTGTTATAGATAGCACACATCCCATTTTAGAGTAGTGCATCCTATGTTTACTATCTATTTATAGGTAAAAATGCTTGGCACACACACACTGGTAAAAATGCTTGGCACACTGACACTGGTAAAAATGCTTGGCACACTGACACTGGTAAAAATGCTTGGCACACAGTCACTGGTAAAAATGCTTGGCACACATCACTGGTAAAAATACTTGGCACACTGACACTGGTATATATGCTTGGTACAGACACTAGTAAAACACTGTCACTGGTTAAAATGCTTGACACACTGACACTGGTAAAATGATTAGCACACACTGGTAAAATGGTTGGTAAATTTGCAGTGATAAATGGTTGGCAGCTGAGATAGCACAAAGACACTGATTTTAAAAAAAAAAAGCTGTTGATACTACTTACCACCTTTTCCCCCTTGCCCTTAAAAGTAGCTCAAGTTACAACATTTACAAAATTAGAGGAAAGCACTGACAGGTGGCAGCAGGTGGAAATCACTTACTGTATGTGTGGTGTGCGATGCGACCCTTCCCCCTGCTTTACTTCGTCTTCTAAGTTCTACCTGATAGAGGAGCTGTGCGTGGGTGCACTGCGACAGCGGCGCGAAGTTTAGGCGGGAGGAAGTGGCTAACTGCACTAGGTTATTCACTGCATTTAGATTACTGATGCGGGGCCCCCTAAGTACCCCCCTTTGTATCCAGTTGTTACTTGTTCAATACCCATATATCAACAGTTGTTAATCATGGTGGATTCTATACTGTGGGTTCCTAATTCCGTTTACAGTATTTGCATGTTCATATAGAGGATATTTTAGTCTGCATTTAATTTTTCTTATGTATTGGGCACTACAGGTTTTGGGAAATTTACTTACCAAATTTTAGGATAGTTTTATTAAAGGGCAACTGTGGTCTCAAAACAAGTTAGAATTCAATGAAATCTTGCAGTATTTCCTTTTAAAATGAGCTGACAATCACATCTCTGGCTGCAGCCTGTGAGAAATTACATTGGGGTGAATGTTCAAACTTCTTGCTTCCAGTAGGTTGAGTGACATCACCAGACCTCTGCCCCACCCCTTCTCCCCGGGGCAAAAGCATGCTCAGTAAAGACTTAATGCTGGGGAAATCATGAAGTACTTGGGGAAAAAAATTGACAGTTGAGAAGGGGAGCCTATTAACGCAGACAGAGGCTGGTCACATGGCTAAAAACAGGAAGTGTTCAAGCAAGAAGTAATATTATTGAACCTTTCCAGCAATAACTTCTTATAAATTTTATCTAGAGATGTGATTTAGGTTTTATTTTGAAGGTATGATGGAAGGCTTTTTATATTATTCTTACTAGTTTGGAAAAATTCAAGACCACAGTTACCCTTTAATACAACTATGGTAGCAGTTCCTCATAGAAATAATATTGGGAGGTAGAAATTACCAATCCTGCCTCCCTTCCCCAGGTATTTTCAATTTAGTGTTCAATAAAATTTTTATTTTTTAATAAACTATAATCATATATAAAAAGTCTCAAGAAGTCATTGTTTACCGTATATACTCGAGTATAAGCCGAGGTTTTTAGGTTTAAAAATCAACCTAAAAACCTTGCCTCGGGACAATAGACACTTACCTTCAATCCAGAAGCAGCCGCGAGTCAGGCCGGCAGTTCCCAGTAGTTCTTCACGGTTGCGCGATGATGTCATCGCGCACGCTGGCGGGATGACGTCATCGCGCAGCCGCGAAGCAGTACTGGGAACTGCCGGCTCTGCACAGAGCGAGCGGCAGCCGGCAGAGAGATGAAGACCAGGTACGGTAAGTGAGGGGGGGGGGGATGGGGGGGAGGGCTGGGGGGGACAGGTAGCCATGCAGTAAACCCCCAATACCTTTCTACTATAGGTGGTTGGAAACTACAACTCCCAGCAACCAAGCATGCTGGGAGTTGTAGTTTCCAAACATCTACAGTGGAAAGGTATTAGGGTGGGGGACAGTATGCCATACAGTAACCCCCAATACCTTTCTACTATAGGTGGTTGGAAACTACAACTCCCAGCAACCAAGCATGCTGGGAGTTGTAGTTTCCAAACATCTACAGTGGAAAGGTATTAGGGTTACTGTATACCCTCGGCTTATACTCGAGTCAATCATGTTTTTCTAATTTTGGAGGCAAAAATGTGTGCCTCGGCTTATACTCGGGTCAGCTTATACTCGAGTATATACGGTACATATCAAGTGTACTTGGTCAAAGTAAAATGAAAAGGATCTTGAATATTATCATTGGTACACTGTATGTTTTCTTATAAAGAATAGCTTTCTTCTTGAGTCACTTGTTTTTAAAAGGTTTCTAATCTCTGATTATTTTTAAAATGTTAAAAAGTTTAACCTTGGCTGTTGTCTGAACAAATTATAGGTCAGCATGCAAACAATCCTATTGTACAAGAACTGTTTTATCAATGTTCACTGGATTTAGGAATGTATACAGCTCTATCAGCATAGTAAACACAATGATACTGTTATCCTGATTTTCCAATTTATGCTAGAAGCAATAAATGATTTTCTGTAACCAATGATAAGTTTTAAAGGTGCCTTGGCATGTATCCCTTATTATAAAAGCTTTTATATGGGTTTAATGAAATGTAACCATTGTAGGCATTGTTAATGATAAATAGAAGATTATGGACCATGGTAAATTTGATTTTTAAAAAGTATTTCCAGCCAAGAAAATACCCCCAGAAATTCCAATTAGCCACTACAGGTTCGGGGAGATTTACTGACCAAATTTAACCAGTTTTTATTAGTACCACTATTAGATATCCAATAGGTGCCAAAATTTGTATCAACCGGTAGGAAAAGTGGTGAAAAATGTATATATCACCTTTTATAACTTTTATAAATTGCCTCTGTATATAAATGAATTTCCTCAAATTGAAGTATGCAATTGATTTGAAAACCAATCTTCACTACTGTTGTGTCAGGTCTCCGCACTTACCTCCTCCACATTACCATGGTGGACGGCAACCTCGGGAATCTCCAGTGGGGTCCATCGCGTCTTTGGGCCATGATGTCATCAGTCAGCGTCCATCGGCTTCTGGTGCACGTGCCCTCTCCTCTGGTTGTGAGCTCGGTCAGTTCTCTTCTGGTGCTGCGCGGATGCGCGCGGACACCTCTTATTTCCTCCGTTCCTGCAAACTGTAGACAGGATGGAGGAGATCCAATTGGATTCAAACTTGGCTTGTTAGCCAATCTCTTTATCAGAATCAGTTACTCCATTTCCCATTGGTCTCTCTGCCTTGTTTAAACCTTGTCTAGGCAATTATCCCTTGCCTGTTATAGTTTTTGTTAGCCAAGCTAGAGGTCCATGCTATTTTATTAGTAGCCCAGTCTTGCTCATTCTTCTTGATCATTGTTCTTGTTCTTTTCATTGTACATTGTATTCCCGTTTTCTTGTTCATTTCTTTGTCTTCCAGTTCCTGTGATTTCCATTGGTGTTCCGGTTTTCCAGAGCATACCTAGCCTCAGCGTCTATAACTTGCGCTCTAAGACCTGGGGGTAACCTTGTACAGTGAGGCTCGACAAGTCTCCTGACGATTGGGGGCTTGTCTATAGGTGAAGACAGCGGCTGTAGATTGGGGTATAGGCATTGAAGGTATACTTGGGGGACTCTGGGCATCACATGTGGATGATAACTACAGTAATAATAATTTAACAGTTTTCATGCTATTTCTAAATTTTAAAAAAATCTTGTATTTTGAACTATCATTCTAAATATTATACACACAATTGCCAGTAAATATTGCTGTTGCTTTATTTGGACAATCCCGCATGGATTTTAGGAAGGCACTTGTTATAAGTGTAGTAAATCCTTTGCTCTAAATATTTAAGTAGCTTTTAGTTAATTGATCATTATAATCTACACTTTGTTTAATTGTGTTTGGCTTCTCGTTGTCTTATAAATGCTTTACTAGCCAAGCAAGAACTTTAAAGTCTTTTTCTCCGGGCAGTAGAGAACATGCTTATGTGTTGTGAAATTGCTTTATCATTTATCCTGTGAAGGTTCTCATTCATCCAGGTCATGGTATATCTGTTGTATTCAATTAGATCAACTGGACTTGAAATGTAGTTCTTGAAGACGTTTCGCTAGTCATCCGACTGGCTTTCTCAATTCAGAATGACTTGTACAAGAATCTGTGGCAATTATGTACCCTGGAAAATCAGAACCCTGCAACACAGAGCCGAGAACATCCCCACTAGCACAGAGGCGAAGGCTAAAGAAATGAAACATCTCAGAGGAGCCCTTAAAACTTGTGGATATCCAGACTGGGCCTTTGTCAAAAGAAGTAGAAGGAAAGAAAAGAACACGAATACCAACAGTGAAGGGGAAAAGCAAGACAGGAGGAAGAACATGGTCATCCCATATGTAGCAGGGGTCTCCGAGAAATTAAGAAGAATTTTCAAAAAACATCGTATCCCTGTCTGCTTTAAACCGAACAACACACTGAGGCAGCAATTGGTACATCTGAAAGACCCAATACCAAAACACAAGAAAAGCGACATCATATATGCAGTGCAGTGCAGTGAAGAATGCTCTGATTTGTATGTGGGGGAGACCAAACAGCAACTGCATCAACGTATGGCCCAGCACAGAAGAGCCAATTCCTCGGGTCAGGACTCAGCCGTGTACCTGCATCTTAAGGATAAAGGACATACCTTTGAAGATTGTAATGTTAACATACTGGCGAAGGAACGTGACTGGTTCAAGAGAGGTGTTAAGGAGGCCATTTATGTGAAAATAAAGAAACCAAGCCTAAATAGAGGTGGGGGGGTTCGACACCAACTGTCTGCCATGTACAATGCTGTTTTAACACCTTCCCTGGCGTTCCTATAACACCTCTTAGCCACTATCCAATCACACCCTTAACACCTGGCTGTGATATGCTAATTGGGATTTTCCAGGGTACATAATTGCCACAGATTCTTGTACAAGTCATTCTGAATTGAGAAAGCCAGTCGGATGACTAGCGAAACGTCTTCAAGAACTACATTTCAAGTCCAGTTGATCTAATTGAATACAACAGATATTTATCATTTATCAAACTGTTAAAAGGCATTAGTATTATCAAAAAAGGTGCCACTTATGGCTAGGCCACACATTTTTCAATTCCAACTGTGTTTTGAAATGCCTCAATCTCAGGTCCCTTTTCCGAAATACAGGGAATTAGTATTTCAGCAGATCTGCCAACACCTCTTACTACGTGGTGTCCGATGGACCAAACAATTGATGATTATATCTAGAAACCAAACAGACATTAATCATTACTGATTAATAACTGGAAACAATATTGTTGCATGTATGGCTAGCCTATGGCTGGGTACACACAATTTTTTCGGCCCAACCGATTTCCGTTGTTGGTCACCTGTTTGCCTGGATCGGACGACTAGAGATTGATCATTTTGGTAAATCATGGACTCCTTTGGACCACACGTTCGGTCGCGGAAAACTGTCGTCACTGCCGACAATTTGCTAGTGGCGAATGGTCGGTCGGGATGAAAAATTAGTTTGTGTTAACCCAGCCTAAGAGATGACAGGAAAGGAAAAAGGGGGGAGGGAGGGGGAGAAGTGTAAGCAGAGCAGTGTCCATGGTGAGGTTGTGCAGAACTTAAAAGGGTCGCAGACACTGCAAGAAGGCAGTGAGTAAGGGAGGGTGGGGGGAATTAGGAATATTCACTAAACATTAATATTTTCACGACAAAGCAAGCACATATAAATATGTGAGCACCAATCTGAGTACTCAAATGAAACTGAAACTATTTACTGTAGAAACCCCTATTTTTATATAGTATGATACAATTTTTTAAACATTGAGCTGTATTGCAGACCACCTAAAAACAAAGACAAGGGGGCATATATAACAAGACAGGACAGACTACTGTAAAAAACATCCCTGTATCAGACATCCCACCCTGCCAAAACTCATTTCGGGGAAGGTACCCACAGATTTCAGGGAGGGTACCCACCTAAAGCCCCATCGCATAATCCATGCATACAGACACACACATGTATACAGTCAGACACTTTTGCACACAAACACATGCATCTCAACAGACACACACTCATGAAAACAGTCAGACACACATGCATACAAGTCATGTCACTTTTAAGTGTTTCTGTCACTTGTTAACCACTAAAAGACACTGACATCATTGTTCTCCCTCACTCTAATTCACAACAACACATTTCAGGGAGATTGTATATTATTTCAGGGAGTCAGGGATCTGCCATTAAAATCAGGGAGAATCCCTGGTGGCAGGTGGGATGCCTGCTGTATAATATCTGTCCATCCTTTTACTAAAGGGTCTAAACAATATTATTTGCCTTGCCACAAATGTGTATAAATTACAGATGATTTGGATGTTTATTAGAAACAAGTAAGAGTAAAGGACACTGGAAAACCAGAACTAAAAAACAAACACAAAAATTTAAATTAAAGGAAAGCACTTACATTTTTTGCATACAGGGAAAAACCTGAACACAGTGTACTATATCTTAAAGTTGTGATGAGCCGAGCAGAGTGGTAAAAAAGAGAGCAGAAAATGAGGAAAAATAGCAGTATAAATATGAAAAAAAGTTGGAGCAGAATGGTTTAAAGAGAATAAAAAGGTTATGGGCAGAAGAAAGCAATGGGGAGAATAACCCAAATTATTGCACTTCGGTCAATTGCATACGGTAAGTGCTATCTGTTATGGCCAGACTACTAATTTAAAAACTAACCATCCAATTGTGTTTAATTGTGAAAAATGTCTCTCTATGCTGCATCGTAGGGATGGACTTGAACCCAAGTTCGAGACGGATTTTATGAGTTTGTACAAACTCTGCCTTTATAGAACTCTCCGAACTACGAACTTTCAGGTAGCTAATTTGAAGATTATCAAAATTCAGAATCAATAACCCTTGACTTTAGTGCTCCATAACCCCTAGAATATACTGCATTCTAGGTGTTATAGAGCACTAAATTTGAGGGTTATTGATTCTTAATTTTGATAATCTTCGAATTAGCTACCTGAAAGTTCGTAGTTCGGAGAGTTCTAAAAACTTCAAGGGTTATGGCTGAATCAGAGGGTTAGCGAACGTTACTTTCGAGTGTTAAAGACTAATTTGAGGGTTACTGAATGCCGCATTCAAAGGTTATGGCTGAATTCGTCAGTGAACAGCGATACCACTCAAATGTATTGTGCTCTAACTCTTTGGCCATAACCCTTGAATGCAGCTTCCTGTAACCCTTGAATACGGCGATAACCCTCAGATGTAGAGTTCACTAACCGTCGAATTTGGCCATAACCTTTGAATGTGGTGTAAGATGTAAGTAAAGTGGGGGTACTTAATTTGCTCCAGAGACCTAGAGATCAGCCTTAAAGGGCATGTCCACCCCGAAATTTAACTTTTGATATGTGGTAGGGCATGCTCCCCCAGCCCCAACCGCATTAATATAATTGTTAGAAAGTCCCCCAATCTTTAGTTACCTTCCCTCTCTCCTCCGCTGTTCAGAACTCCCGGCAGCCGCAATCGTTATTGGCTGCCTCTCAGCCAATCACGGATGCGGCTGCCGATCCCGCCCCCTGCTTGCAATCCCATGAAGCAGAGGGCAGGAACACTGCGGCGGAGGAGAGAGGGACGGTAAGTAAGTATTGGGGGACTTTCTAACAATTATATTAATGCGGTTCCCCCGATTCTTACTTACCTGCCCTCTCTCCCCTGCTGCAGTGTTCAGGCCCTCTGCTTGCATGGAATTGAAAGCAGGGGGCGGGACTGGCAGCCGCGTCCGTGATTGGCTGAGAGACAGGGAGGGCTGCACTGAGCATGCCTCAACCTTGATGAGGTTGAGGAAGTCTCAGGCACAGCATGAGTCACACACTGCTCCTACACAGCAGTTTCCTGGACTTTGGAGGGGCACAGCAGGGGAACTATTTTGAGCAGGAATGTAAGGTAAGGATTGTTTTAAACTACTTGATGTGGCCAGTAAGGGGTTAAATTTTAGTTTTGGGGGTGGACATGCCCTTTAACCAAATATTATGCACAAGACTCTAATTTATCAGAAGTGGGCCCTTGCATATGTTAGAGGCAGGGTGCTGAACTACCACAACGTAAAATGCAATAAATGGGAGACAGTGGTTCTTGAACTTAAGCAGTATCTAATATATTAACAGAACAATATTAATAAGGCATTGCAATTAGCAAAATAGAGGTGACATAGCATACAGATATCACATAAATACTCACAAACTAGAGAAAACAGAAACCGCATAAATAACAATCAGTTTGTTAATGCCACCCCAGCTCTCAGGCCACTGTAGTTGAATCTTCTACCCCTATGTCTGGCACTATGTCACTATATGTACCCAGGACTCTAGTCCTTAATAAATCTCCATGTTGGAGCTCAGGATGCTCACTAGCTACCCTACTCCTATTGACCAGTCCTGGAGTGATCTATAACAAAATCTAATCTGATATTAACTGGGCCTACCAGTTATCTAGATCCTAGGCTCGTCCCCTCTCCTCTGGGGAAACTCCAGGAAGTCAGAAAGAGACAGAGAACATGGTTGCTTTCCCTTTTATACTTTTGCACAGCAGAACAAGAAGACTAAAGGGTAACTAGTTTATAGTTCCCTGCAGTGGAATTCAAAGCAATGGAGGTAATCCCGCAGAATGACTGCACATGCTGAGTGCCCTGGTAGGCCCAGGTAGGTGGTCTGATAGCAACAGACAAAGAAACGCCAGGCACATCTGTCTTTGCAACCTATGTATTTAATACTTCATACACAGGATATACATACAGTGTAACGTTTCGGTTGCACCTTCTTCAGACATCAAGAACAAGAAGAAGGTGCAACATTGCACCGAAACGTTACACTGTATGTGTATCCTGTGTATGAAGTATTAAATACATAGGTTGCAAAGACTGATGTGCCTGGCATTTCTTTGTCGGTTGCTATGAATGTAGCATTTGTTAACCCTCATATTCAGCGATAACTGAATGTGTCAATCGATTTCGGTAATCTTAGAAAATTCAATGCGGAAGCCAGACCATTGCACAATCGTGAGGAAAGTTAGCGTTCAAACAAGTTTTGGTGATATTTATTTGTTCCCCAGACCATTTCACAGGTCCCAGAACCATTCACAATAAGTTATTATTGTTATTTTAACTGTATTTTATCAGAACTTTTCAAACAGTTTTTCCCTATTGACTTTAATGGGTCAGTTTTTGAACTATAGATCTTTACTGAAGTTCTATAGTTCTAAAAGGAACCTGTAACATCTACATGTTTAGTTAATACTGTTTCTTTAAGGCCAAGAGGCAAGCTGGGAAAAAGGGCGTACCAGGGAAGTAAAGCTAGGGAATAGCATGGGAGAGAAAGTGTGAGGTACCTGTGCTCTGTGTGAAATAAATCAAGTTCCCTCTACATCCAGTGTATTCTGCTCTTGAACAATATAACAAGGGAGACATAACACTGGCGACGAGGATTAAAGACTTTAACCTGTGAGTACCAGCATACTTACCATTGTGACTACCTGTACCAGTCCTCCCACATACAGGACCCAGTATACTCACTTGCCTGTCACTGTCCACTACGCAGGACTGCACAGCTCTCATTCTACTTTCGCACTGTTCAGTTTAACTCTATCCACTGCTGCTTCAAAAGTAAAGTTAATATGGATCTGAGCAACTCCACACCTTCCCCAACTTTGATTGTCTGATACCAATAATCTTGACAGAACTGGAAAAAATGGCTACTCCGTTTTGACATTTCCTGGAGGCCATGGCCCATCAAGAGGATAAGAAAAAGAAAGCTTATTACTTCATTATGCTGGTTCTGCTGTTTATGACATTACTGCACCTTACCTACAGACAGCACTACTGACTACTCAAAATGCTCTAAAGCACTAACTGATATTTAATCCTAAGCAAAACATCAGATATGAAAGATACAAGTTCAGAATTGCTAAACAACTACACCAGGAGACCATGGACTCCTTTGTCACCGTTTAAGATAATTAGCACAAAGCTGCAATTTTGCTGATGTTGATGAGTGAAATCACATCACAAATCATTGTATCCTGCACATCATCTTAGCTACGGCGCAAAGCTTTACAAGCAGATTGTTGCTTGCAGGATCTTCTACACATGGCAGGTCCCCTGGAAATTCTGAGACTCAAGCTGCTGCCATAGAGGAGGGCACTGATGACAGGTGTGCAATCTTGTGCACACTAAACGCAAAATACAGGCACTGACACTCAAAGATGTGTGCTACAGCTGTGGCAAACATTTCCCTCATAATGGTGACTGTCCTGCTCTAGGACGTAAATGTCTAATTGTGGAAAACTGAATCATTTGCAATTGTATGTAAATCTGCTCCTAAGTCATCCCTACCGACATCAATACACTGAGCTCAGACACAGCAAATACATTCAGCCAAATTCTGGAGATGAGTCACCTACTGTTTGCAGTGAACTATGTGTTTATACATCCACTGCACAAACTGTACATTCCCCCATCATCACAATATTCTCTCAACACTGCAGTTGCTTTTACTATTGAAACAGGAGCCTCTGTGAACATTATAGACAGTGTACATATTGCCAACTGAATACTAAACCTGCTTTGATACCTGTACAAACCAAAATTTTCCTTATGGCTCTCAAACTTTTGCCGACAATAGGTAAATTTGATTCAGATATTTACTACAAAGATAAAACCTTACTACAACTTTCTTTGTACTACAAGGCTCTGGGGGTGCCTTCTCAGCTATCACACAGCTTTAACTCTTGACTCATCAATATAGTTCACACTGTAGCTACCCAACAGTCTCTGATGTACAAGCACTAGTTGACAAGTACTCCAATCTTTTTGTGGGCCTGGTTAAACTAAAGAATTTTCAAATTCACCTTCACATTGATGAAGACATTCGTCCAATTTCACAGCCCACAGACGAATTCCTTTCACTTGAGGAAGCAAATTGAAGACGAACTAAAGTCTTTAGAGGAACAAGACATCATTGAAACGTTTCAGGCCCCACTCCATGGGGTTTCCCATAGTGGCTGTACCTAAACCCAAAGATCCAACAAAATAGAATTTGTGTAGACATGCGTCTTCCAAACACTGCTATACAGAGAGAGAGACCCTCTCTCCAACTCAGTGATGTTATTCATCTCTTAATGGAGGCCACCGTGTTCTCTAAACGGATCTCAATAAGGGTTATCACCAACTGGAACTTAGTCCAGAATCCCGATACATAACTACATTTTCCACAATGTTGCTTGCGAAGATACAAACGACTAACATTTGGTGTTTGCTCGGCTGCTGAGATTTTTCAAGAAGCAATAAGAAACTATTCAACATATTCCTAATGCACTCAATTACAGTGATGACATACTAGTTTTTGGAAAAACACAAATGACCACAACTCTGCCCTACACGCAGTATTTGAGTGCTTATCATCCCAAGGACTTACACTCAAACAAGACAAATGTGAATTCAACAAATCTACCTTGGAATTCTATGGCCACATATTTTCTGCTGCTGGGATTGCAACCTGATCCTAAAAAAGTACAGGCAATAAAATCAACTACAATCCCAAATGATGTTAATGAAGTTCGCTCTTTCTTGGCATGGCCAGTTACTGCGCTAGGTACATCAAGGACTCTCCACTATCGTGCACCTTTGCGAGACCCACCCAAACAAGGATGTGCATTTCAATGGTCATCAAAATGCAAAAATCATTTGAGACAATCAAAAACAGAACTTAATTCTGCCACTATCATGGCTTATTTTTGATCCTGCGCTAAGAACTGAACTAATTGTGGATGCCAGTCCAGTTGGACTCTGAGCTATTTCTGTCCAATATAAACCAGAAAACCCATACCACAAGCTATTCTTATGCAAGCAGAAGTCTGACAGTTACGAAAAGAAATATTCTCAGCCAGAAAAGAAAGTCTAGCAGTTGTCTGGGGATGTGAAAATTCCACTATTTTTATATGGAGCACCATTTACAATTGTTACTGATCATTTGGCTCTTATTACCAATATTGAAATCCAAGAGCAAAAATGCCTGCTCGAATCGAAAGGTGGGGTTTACGACTACAGGATATAATACACAAATAATTCATGTCCAGAAAATATAACAATCCTGCTGGTTACATTTCACGACATCCCACACTTCAGATGAGGCACAAAGTCTATTGCAGAAGAATATATTAACTTGTTGCTGCACACGCTGTGCCAAAAGCACTCACATTGGACATGTTTATAGAGGCAACCAAACGGGACAAAACTCTTCTTGCATTAATAACATAATTGAAACCAACAGGTGGCATGAATCCAGAGAGCTACCTTTCCTGATCCTGAAGTAATCATCACTGAACTAAAGGCATTTGCAGCTGTCAAAGATGAACTTTCCCTTGCTAAGGACCATCTCATTCTAAAAGGAACCAAATTAGTAGTACCTCAGGCCCTTCGCCAAACTACTGTAAATATTGCCCATGAGGACATTGTGGCATTGTTGGCACTAAGAAACTTCTCAGAGAAAAGTTTGGTTTCCAAACTTGGATCAAATAGTTGAAAAAACTATACAGCACTGTTCCACTGCCAATAGTAACAAATTCTTCCAAACCTGAACCACCTCCATATGTCTTCCTTACCCTCAACAGTTTGGGATGAATTGCTGTGGACATTTATGGTCCTCTACCCGATGGACAATACCTCTGTTGTTTGTAGATGAATATAAGATATCCTGATATTTCATTCATTACATCCACATCAGCTACCACATACTACCTGCGTGGACAGCATATTTTCAGCATATGGCATACCCGAGTGGTAAAGACAGACAACGGGCCACCATTTAATGGACATCTGTTTCAACAATTTGCTGCAATCTTGGATTTAAACACAGAAAAATAACTCCTTGCTGGCCCAAGCTAATGGCATTGTAGAACGGTTCAGAGTACTCTAGTAAGAGAGTTAAGGCTGCTTATCTGGACAAATTCCACTAAAGAGCATTGTACAAATTTTACGCAATTACCGAAACACTCCTCACTCAACCACTAATGTTCCTCTGCAAAACTTGTCTTTAACAGGCCAATTCATACACTTCTTCCAGAAATCCCTAGTGCACACAATCCACCACCTAGTGACTCTTCTATTAGAGAAACAGATTCTCAATCCAAACAGAAATGAAACAATATGCGGACCAAAGACGTCATGCTCAGTCCTCCCATGCATGTCTAAATGATAGGGTGGTTGTTTTACAAAAGAGACATAACAAAACAACCTCTGCATACAATCCAAGCCTTACCATGTCATAGCCAAAAAGGTAGCATGATTACGGCACAGCGAGATGGACATAGCATAACCCGGAATGCTTCATACTTTAAGTGTTCTCCCCAGTCTGAAAACATACCACAGACAGACAGGAGTCAGAGAGTCTCCTCAAACATTAGGAGGCCAGTTCAATCACCTGAATGCATCCATGTACCTGCTGATACTTCAGTATCACCAAGAAGTGGTGGTCAGTCTCCGATTCACGATGAACCATGTTCAAGGAGACGATACCCCTGCCGACCACGAAAACCCCCACCAGGATTATTGAGGAAATATAAGCTCTTTCTATATATAAACTGATCTGTATTTTAATTGCCAGTGTTTCATTTATTTTTTCATTACTATTTGTATGTTTTGTGTTTAACCTTTTAAAAAAAAAAAAAAAGAGGGATGAGGATGATACATCTACAGTTTAGTTAATACTGTTTCTTTAAGGCATAGAGGCAAGCTGGGAAAAAGGGGCAGTACCAGGAAGTAAGCTAGGGAATAGCATGGGATGAGAAGTGTGATGTACCTGTTGCTCTGTGTGAATAAATCAAGTTCCTCTACATTCCAAGGTATTCTTGCTCTTGAACAATATAACAAGAGGAGACATAACAGAACCGAACTTTAGGAAGTTCCACCATCTCTACTGCATCCTATTGATACATGAATGCTGAGATCTGTGCCCCAATTGAATTGTTGATTAAATGCTAAATGCTGTACCTGGATTTTCCTAATGCTAGCTACACACAAGTAGACTTTCTTCCAATCGGATTTACGATGGAGGACAAGTATCGGAAGGGATCGGAAATCCCAATGGAAGAACAGATTGGGGCCTCAATCTTTTTGCAGATTTGCAGCGAGATTGGGACAGAGGATGGGGTCAGCAGAAATTTTTTTGCCTGGCCCAATCTTTGTTTTTCCCATAAACTTCTCGACATTGTCAAGTGGTCAATCCGAAAAACGGTAAAAGGGTTTAGACAGTTTGAGCGATCCAATTGAAATGTCAAAATCGCTCCAAATGTCGAGCCCGTGTATAGGGTGCTTAAGGAACAAACTTGTTATCTTTGTCATCCTTTTACTTCAAAGTTATTGATCAATCAGCCAATTGTGGCTGGCATTTTATCAAATCCAATTGCCATTTAGATGCTCTTTAATTACACATTGTAGTTTACAAACGGGATATGAACTGAATTTTCACAAATTCAGTCCATTTGGACTATACTAGTCAGTAAAAGATGTGTCAGTAAAAATAAGGAAGCTGTACACATAATAGATGTTCTATTCAAATCCAGATATAATCATTTGTACTGAAACCAGTGATGTTTTTTAAACTGTGAACAATCATTTCATGCAAACTCCCAATAATTATAGTTCAGCATCACCATTAATACCCGCTATGCAGATCAGGTGGTGTAAGTAGTTATAAGTAATTGTTCTACTTTCCTGTGCTATACAACTAAAAGGAAACCTACACTGATATTACAAAGCGTGCTATGAAAAAACATAGATGCTGTTGTCCTTAATGTCATTTAAATCAGTCCATTTTCTTAGAACTCTAGAAATAGCATAAATTATGTATTGTTTCTTATTCCACGGAAGACAATATAGCCATGCTTTACAGATATTTGTTGACATTTTATTGTATAGTAAACAATCAACCATTCTAGCTTATTTCATTATAATTTGGTCCCTGGGAGATCTGCCTTATTGGAATCTGCAGGCCACGTGTTATTGATGCATTGATCCAATGTTAGGCCAAGCTGTTGTTTGATCCAACATGATTATCATATTGGTGTAATGCCTGGTGCAGTGGACATTTTTACCTTCTGACGTTCCCACAATTTCAGCCCGGATCATGGTTTGCGACCGACATTACAACCATATCTTCTTAATCCTATTTTATGGACAAATCAAGTCACACTACCATTAAAGTTTAAAGATGACAGACAGATACCTTTGCAACAAACTAAATTTAACCCCACAGTATAAAGGGTAAGTGGTCCTAGTAGGGAATTAGGAATATTCGCTAAACATTAATATTTTCACGACAAAGCAAGCACATTATAATATGTGAGCACCAATCTGAGTACTCAAATGAAACTGAAAACTAATTACTGTAGAAACCCCATTTTTATATAGTATGATACAATTTTTAAACATTGGCTGTATTGCGACCAACCTAAAACAAAGACAAGGGGGCATATATAACAAGACAGGACAGACTACTGTTAAAAACATCCCTGTATCAGACATCCCCACCTGCCAAAACTCATTTCGGGGAAGGTACCCACCAGATTTCAGGGAGGGTACCCACCTAAAGCCCCATCGCAAATCCATGATCAGACACACACATGTATACAGTCAGACACTTTTGCCCACAAAACAATGCATCTCAACGACACACACTCATGGAAACAGTCAGACACACATGCATACAAGTCATGTCACTTTTAAGTGTTTCTGTCAATTGTTAACCACTAAAAGACACTGACATCATTGTTCTCCCTCACTCTAATTCACAACAACACATTTCAGGGAGATTGTATATTATTTCAGGGAGTCAGGGATCTGCATTAAAATCAGGGAGAATCCCTGGTGGGAGGTGGGATGCCTGCTGTATAATATCTGTCCATCCTTTTACTAAAGGGTCTAAACAATATTATTTGCCTTGCCACAAATGTGATAAATTACAGATGATTTGGATGTTTATTAGAAACAAGTAAGAGTAAAGGACACTGGAAAACCAGAACTAAAAAACAAACACAAAAATTTAAATTAAAGGAAAGCACTTACATTTTTTGCATACAGGGAAAAACCTGAACACAGTTTACTATATCTTAAAGTTGTGATGAGCCGAGCAGAGTGGTAAAAAGAGAGCAGAAAATGAGGAAAAATAGCAGTATAAATATGAAAAAAAGTTGGAGCAGAATGGTTTAAAGAGAATAAAAAGGTTATGGGCAGAAGAAGCAATGGGGAGAATAACCCAAATATTGCATTCGGTCAATTGCATACGGTAAGTGTATCTGTTATGGCCAGACTACTAATTAAAAAATAACCATCCAATTGTGTTTAATTGTGAAAAAAGTCTCTCTATGCTGCATCGTAGGGATGGACTTGAACCCGAGTTCGAGACGGATTTTATGAGTTTGTACAAACTCTGCCTTTTAGAACTCTCCGAACTACGAACTTTCAGGTAGCTAATTTGAAGATTATCAAAATTCAGAATCAATAAACCCTTGACTTTAGTGCTCCATAACCCCTAGAAATACTCATTCTAGGTGTTATGAGCACTAAATTTGAGGGTTATTGATTCTTAATTTGATAATCTTCGAATTAGCTACCTGAAAGTTCGTAGTTCGGAGAGTTCTAAAAACTTCAAGGGTTATGGGTGAATCAGAGGGTTAGCGAACGTTACTCGAGGTTAAAGACTAATTTGAGGGTTACTGAATGCCGCATTCAAAGGTTATGGCGAATTCGTCAGTGAACGCGATACCACTCAAATGTATTGTGCTCTAACTCTTTGGCCAATAACCCTTGAATGCAGCTTCTGTAACCTTGAATACGGCGATAACCCTCAGATGTAGAGTTCACTAACCGTCGAATTTGGCCATAACCTTTGAATGTGGTGTAAGATGTAAGTAAAGTGGGGGTACTTAATTTGCTCAGAGACCTAGAGATCAGCCTTAAAGGGCATGTCCACCCCGAAATTTAACTTTTGATATGTGGTAGGGCATGCTCCCCAGCCCCAACGCATTAATAAATGTTAGAAAGTCCCCCGATTCTTGCTTACTGCCCTCTCTCCCCGCTGCAGTGTTCAGACCCTCTGCTTGCATGGAATTGAAAGCAGGGGGGGGACCGGCAGCCGGTCCGTGATTGGCTGAGAGGCAGGGAGGGCTGCACTGAGCATGCCTCAACCTTGATGAGGTTGAGGAAGTCTCAGGCACAGCATGAGTCACACACTGCTCCTACACAGCAGTTTCTGGAATTGGAGGGACACAGCAGGGGAACTATTTTGAGCAGGAATGTAAGGTAAGGATTGTTTTAACTACTTGATGTGGCCAGTAAGGGGTTAAATTTAGTTTTGGGGGTGGACATGCCCTTTAAACCAATATTATGCACAAGACTCTAATTTATCAGAAGTGGGCCCTGCATATGTTAGAGGCAGGGTGCGAAATACCACAAGGTAAAATGCAATAAATGGGAGACAGTGGTTCTTGAACTTAAGCAGTATCTAATATTTAACAGAACAATATTAATAAGGCATTGCAATTAGCAAAATAGAGGGACATAGCAACAGATATCACATAAATACTCACAAAATAGAGAAAACAGAAACCGCATAAATAACAATCAGTTTGTTAATGCCACCCAGCTCTCAGGCCACTGTAGTTGAATCTTCTACCCTATGTCTGGCACTATGTCACTATATGTACCCAGGACTCTAGTCCTCTAATAAATCTCCATGTGGACTCAGGATGCTCACTAGCTACCCTACTCCTATTGACCAGTCCTGGAGTGATATATAACAAAATCTAATTTGATATTAACTGGGCCTACCAGTTATCTAGATCTAGGCTCGTCCCCTCTCCTGGGGAAACTCCAGGAAGTCAGAAAGAGACAGAGAACATGGTTGCTTTCCTTTTATACTTTTGCACAGCAGAACAAGAGATAAAGGGTAAACTAGTTTATAGTTCCCTGCAGTGGAATTCAAAGCAATGGAGGTAATCCCGCAGAATGACTGCACATGCTGAGTGCCCTGGTAGGCCCAGGTAGGTGGTCTGATAGCAACAGACAAAGAAAACAGGCCAGGCACATCTGTTTGGAACCTATGTATTTAATACTTCATACACAGGATATAATACAGTGTAACGTTTCGGTTGCCACCTCTTCAGACATCAAGAACAAGAAGAAGGTGCAACATTGCACCGAAACGTTACACTGTATGTGTATCCTGTGTATGAAGTATTAAATACATAGGTTGCAAAGACTGATGTGCCTGGCATTTCTTTGTCGGTTGCTATGAATGTAGCATTTGTTAACCCTCATATTCAGCGATAACTGAATGTGTCAATCGATTTCGGTAATCTTAGAAAATTCAATGCGGAAGCCAGACCATTGCACAATCGTGAGGAAAGTTGCGTTCAAACAAGTTTGGTGATATTTTTTGTTCCCCAGACCATTTCACAGGTCCCAGAACCATTCACAATAGTAGTATTATTGTTATTTTAACTGTATTTATCAGAACTTTTCAAACAGTTTTTCCTATTGACTTTAATGGGTCAGTTTTGAACTATAGATCTTTACTGAAGTTCTATAGTTCTAAAAGGAACCGAACTTTAGGAAGTTCCACCATCTCTACTGCATCCTATTGATACATGAATGCTGAGCTGTGCCCCAATTGAATTGTTGATAAAATGCTAAATGCTGTACCTGGATTTTCCTAATGCTAGCTACACACAAGTAGACTTTCTCCAATCGGATTACGATGGAGGACAAGTATCGGAAGGGATCGGAAATCCCAATGGAAGAACAGATTGGGGCCTCAATCTTTTTGCAGATTTGCAGCGAGATTGGGACAGAGGATGGGGTCAGCAGAAATTTTTTTGCCTGGCCCAATCTTTGTTTTTCCCATAAATTCTCGACATTGTCAAGTGGTCAATCCGAAAAACGGTATAAAGGGTTTAGACAGTTTGAGCGATCCAATTGAAATGTCAAAATCGCTCCAAATGTCGAGCCCGTGTATGGGTGCTTAAGGAACAAACTTGTTATCTTTGTCATCCTTTTACTTCAAAGTTATTGATCAATCAGCCATGTGGCTGCATTTTATCAAATCCAATTGCCATTTAGATGCTCTTTAATTACACATTGTAGTTTAGAAACGGGATATGAACAGAATTTTCACAAATTCAGTCCATTTGGACTATACTAGTCAGTAAAAGATGTGTCAGTAAAAATAAGGAAGCTGTTACACATAATAGATGTTCTATTCAAATCCAGATATAATCATTTGTACTGAAACCAGTGATGTTTTTAAACTGTGAACAATCATTCATGCAAACTCCCAATAATTATAGTTCAGCATCACCATTAATACCCGCTATGCAGATCAGGTTGTAAGTAGTTAAAGTAATTGTTCTACTTTCCTGTGCTATACAACTAAAAGGAAACCTACACATGATATTACAAAGCGTGCTATGAAAAAACATAGATGCTGTTGTCCTTAATGTCATTTAAATCAGTCCATTTTCTTAGAACTCTAGAAATAGCATAAATTATGTATTGTTTCTTATTCCACGAAGACAATATAGCCATGCTTTACAGATATTGTTGACATTTTATTGGATAGTAAACAATCAACCTTCTAGCTTATTTCATTATAATTTGGTCCCTGGGAGATCTGCCTTATTGGAATTTGCAGGCCATGTGTTATTGATGCATTGATCCAATGTTAGGCCAAGCTGTTGTTTGATCCACATGATTATCATATTGGTGTAATGCCTGGTGCAGTGGACATTTTACCTTCTGACGTTCCCACAATTTCAGCCCGGATCATGGTTTGCGACCGACATTACAACCATATCTCTTCATCCTATTTTATGGACAAATCAAGTCACACTACCATTAAAGTTTAAAGATGACAGACAGATACACTTTGCAACAAACTAAATTTAACCCCACGTATAAAGGGTAAGTGGTCCTAGTAAATTCACAGCAATTGCTTTATTTTTATTTTTTAAAATTGCAATTATTTTTGGAATTTACTTTCATTGTTTGTTTTTTTGGGGGGGGTTTACATAGTTTTGAAGATTTTTAGGGGTGGGGTGGGTCTGAGGTGTGAATAGAGGAGGGTACAAGGGGCCCTATGAGGGAGGGGCAAAGGGGGCCCATGGGTGGGGGTTGCACATTCACTTCTCCTTCATGGACAGCACAGGAGTATCTTGCACATTAAAGGACTTTACCTGTCAGTATATTGATGGGAGGTGAAGGGCTCCGGTTTCTCAGGTAGGACTCTAACGGCAGATAAATAGCTTGCGTGTAAAGGAATGCTTAGGAAAGAGTCCAAACTACAGATAAAAGAGTTGTGAAGGAATCCATTTATTTCAAAAATAAGATGAAAAGCCTAAATAGAAGTCTGTATAAATGCTGTTTTAATCCTAATCCTGAGGTTAATAACACTTCGAAGCTACAATGCATTCAGTTGCAGTTGCTGGATCTTATTAATAATATATACAGGGTAATTATCCGATAAGTTTTCTTGTACAGGTCATTCTGGATTGAGAAATCAGACAGGTGAAGACCTTGACCTCCACAACCTTCTAGGATCAATCATCATTAAATTTATTTCTTCCTTTTTCAAATTTAAACAAAGAAGCCTGTTTATATTTATTATATCATAAACTATACATGCTGTTCAATCATCAGTCTGCAGCATTTCTTTTTTCTTGACAGTTAATTTTAATGTTAGGCAAATTTTATGAGTATATCCAGCACCCTAAATCACCTTTTGCCTTTCACGAACAGACAAGGAGATGCAACTGTTCCTAGGGGGGCTAGACTTTGGCCTGGGAATATTTTTACATTTATGAAATTTAAAAAATGCTCTTGTTTTTTTCAAACTGATTTAAATTAATTAGAAGCTTTAAGTACACACATTTTTTTCCCTCACTCACAAAAAAGAAAGGGATGTTTGAATAACTTTGCATAAACATAGAAAAGTTTTCCAATCAGAACACTGTAAAATTGTTTTCCATTTCTAGAAATAAGCGACCTAGGCCAAACTGCTAGGACACTTAAAATGGTGAAGGGTGCCATTGAAATGTTTTTTCTTTCAATGATAGGGATCCTTATCAGCAGAGAGCAACAAATTACAATGGTGTAACTAGGAATCACTGGGCCCCCCAGCAAAATTATGATGGGGCCCTTACCCATGCTTCATCCACAGGGGTTTCTGGGAGGAGGCTACATCGTCATAGGAAAATAAGAAGATGGGGGCCCTTGGCCCCGGGCCCCCTGTAGTTGCTCCCACTTCCACCCTGGTAGTTACACCCCTGACAAGTTGTTACCATCTAGTTCCCTGTAGCCCTCGCAGCATGCATACAGTATAATAATCTTGGCAATGTTCAGACACTAAGGGGCATATTTATAAAAAAACGTTATTAGCGCAAAAAAATTACCGCCGCACATCGATGTCCTGCGGTAATTTTAAGTCCCTTTGCGGCGATACTGCACTTAGCGCAATGCGCTAAGTACAATATCGCACAAAGGGACTTAAAATCCCTTCCCGTCGCTAAGGGGACGGGGCATACACCCACCACACCTCTAAACCCCCGCGCCACGCTTCCCAGCAGCCCCTCCCAACCCCTTCCTCGCGGCAATTCGGAAACGGAGGCTAGGAGGGGCTGCCAGGATGGGGCCGCAGTGGGTGGTCGCGCACCCTCCCCAGCAGCCCCTCCAAGCCCCCTGCCCGCCGCTGGCAGGGAGGGGAAGGGCCCGCTGGGAGGGGTGGAGGGCCGCGATGTGCTGCGGTAATTTTTTTGCGCTAATAACGTTTTTTTATAAATATGCCCCTTAGTGTCTGAACATTGCCAAGATTATTATACTGTATGCATGCTGCGAGGGCTACAGGGAACTAGATGGGTAAAGCTTGTCAGGGGTGTAACTACCAGGGGTGAAGGGGGAGCAACTACAGGGGGGCCTGGGAGCCAAGGTGCCCCCATCTTCTTATTTTTCCCATGACAGATGTAGCCTCCTCCCAGAAAACCCCTCTGGAAAGTCTGAAATTGATTGGTTAATGTAAAGCATGTAAACCAAGCATTAAAAATTGCCAATCAGAAATGGATTAGGGTTTTCTGACAAACCTATATAAAGAGGTGCACTCCGTGCGGAACTCAGATGCCATTGCAGTAGATGGCTGAAAATAGAAGAAAGAAGCGGCTGGCAAACATCGGCGACCTGATTGGGGTTGGTGTCGCCAGCCCGAAGACATGGGTCGGATCAAGACGCCGGCAACATCGGCCTCATTGAGGTCGCCGGCGACTGCCGGGGGTACCCCTGGCGGCCACAGGGGTACCTCTCAGGGGTCGGCGGCCTTAGCCGACCTGGTGTAGCCGGGACTGGAAGAAAGAAGACGCCGCCGAGGGCTCTTTTAAGAGCCGCACACTGGGTAACCTCCGCCAAAGGCCCTTGTCAGTGCCGCAAGGGGCCTTATAAGGGCCGGGAGGGGGGTCCTGGTTCGAGCTGCGGGAACCCTTAAGCCCCAAAAGGCCCTCTCAGGGCCCCACTGGAGGGTGCTCCACCCCTCCCAGGCCCCTTCCAGGCCCTTCCTGTGGGTCGCGGGGGGGGTGAGGGCGGGGGGGTGTGCCTCCCGGGGCGGGTGCGACCGCCGCCGTGGGTTGCCTGCCCATCCCGCCGGAGGTAGGCTAGGATCGGTGGAGAAGCAAAACAGCCGATACTAGCAGTGCGAAAAATAATTATAAATAGAAAGCAGCGGGTAACAGGTAAGTATCGGCACGAAGAGTTAACGCCTCGTTAACTTTTCGCAGACGTTTTCAGACATAATAATCACGTTAAACGCGATTTATGTGGAAATGTCAGGGAAACGGGCCGCGAAAACTTAAAGAAGCTTTATAATATGCCCCTAAGGATACACTTAAGCATAATAGGATATTCTTACCACTAATATTACAGCTGTAATGTTAATTAAAATTTAATTGTGTAAACTTCAAAGGGTGTATGGCCAGAATAACTCTCAGATGCTAAAGTGGTGGTTGGACCTTGGCTTCAGAATTCCTGGGAGCCCAGTTCCCTTGTGCTTTAGTCAAACTAAAAGAAGAGATCTACCTGAAGAAGATAAATATCTCATTTCATGAGCCCTGATGACACAGGTAAGTATCAAAAGATCAGTATGTAATGTAAAGTCTACAGAGACCTTACTGCATCCACTTGTGTGGAAGCTATGTTGGTTTTCCATAGGCTGTCCAACAATTTTGGTTGCATCATGTGGGGATTGATATTGGCCTCAGAATCTAATCTAATTATGATGATTGATTTCCAAGGCAAATCAGTTTTTCTGAACAACCAATCAGCCATGTTGGTAAATCACAGTCAATGGTTACTAGTTTAATGGGCAGAAATATTATATGTGACACTTTCCCAATAAACAGATTTCAGATTTAGTAAATTGATCAGTAAATCTTTTGAGGAGGAGATATTAGAATGAAATCAGCATATATAAATGCTAAAGTGTGTACACATACCATTCTGGTATATTATTAAATGTAGAATTTACACATACATTGTTTGCTAGTGTAATCCTAATTCCAAGTATTTGGAAGTATGTATGTATGTATATATTTATAATTCCAGAATGTAATCAATATAGCTGCACTTGCAGTGCTGTAGAACATTACAATTCATAAAATACAGCCTAAAAAATGATGACATAAATACATAATAAATACATGAATTAACACAGAGAAGATGTAACTAACGTGCAATATGATTTAAGATATGATAAAAGTGGTTCCTATACCAGAGATTGTACAACTGAATTTCTTCTTTGTGGATATGTTAGACGTGAATTATTTTATTTGCAGAAGGCATACATATGAGCTTAGTAGAGACATTCTGAGTCCAACCTTCCCATCTGGTTAACATTTGTAAATGAATCTGCGAGGGTGCGTTCATAAGTTCCCATATGCTACAGCTCTGTATGAAATAGATGTCTTTCTATGGAAAAACTGGTCTCTAACATTACTCTTTATATTCCATAAATATATCAATTGTCTACCTGGTTTGGGCCACAATATACATTTTTATGGCCCATTTTACACTATTACAGTATTATTAATTTAGTTTTTTTGGTATGGTCTTTTTTTTCTCTTACTTTGTGTGAGTAAATAGACATTTACTGGGTATACACATGCATGATAAAAAGTCTTATCAATTCTGACATTTAGCTCATTGCTGATCATATGTTTGGGTCATTTTGGACTGACAATTAAAGTTGGTTGGTATTGGGCCTCTGCTTTAAGTAAAGAGCATTCCATAAGAACTGTGGTAATGTGAATCTCCTGAATGGCCTGTCACACTACTATAGTATAGAGTGAATTGATTTTTATATCAACACAAATTACCAATATAGTCTAATGAAATCTGCCGTGTGATCTGTGAGGAAGGTCGTATTTGTAAAAGCAGCATTTGTATGCTTACTATATTGTGAATAAATATCTATATGTGATTGCATAATGGACTGCTGTAATCCAGTGCAATTGTAAATAAAAACACACATAATTAAGCTATTATACTTTTTCTCAACTAACTTTTGTGCACATTTACAGTTATACATATGCAAACGCAGCCAACTCATCCTAGGTGCTGTAATACTATATTCATAACTAAAGCCCCTTAATTCACTAAAGCCATTGTCTGCTGATCTTAATCTACAAGGCTGATTTGTTTAATCAATTGTAGGTCAATAAAAAGATGGATGCTGTTGGTGGCGTGCATACTAATAATGAAGAATAATCCAGGAGAGCATTATTTGCATTTAAAATAATTTCTAGAACAGTCAAATACTATCTTTCATCAGCCCTTGCTCATAAATGTATGTATGATTTATTACATTAATTGCTCATTTTGACAACTATTGCCAAACAATTATCTTTTGCTTAAAATTAAAAGTATTACTCAAACACAAGTTTATTTTGTATGACAAAGGATTTAGTGAAGTTGACAAATGCACCAATATATAATGTTTTCAGAAATATGTATTCAGAAAATGATTCTAGTAGTTTAGACGTGAAAAAGAGAGAAATAAATTAATAAATTTAGAACCTTATCACCCATTAGGACTATACTTACCCATTATGGTTATGTATTGTTGGGAATGATGTCTGTTTCCCAAAGAACTTTTGTACAAAAGGAGGCACCATCAGGGTTGGTAGATCCAAAGGGGCAATCAGAGCATTTACACAGGCAGCATATTACTGACAGTGATGTGGAGAACAAAGGAGTTCTGAGGTAAGAGGGACTCAGCAGGAATTGTACCCAGGGCTAGATTGCTGTTTGTTTGTTTGCTTTTTACAACCCCAACCCCGGGCCAGCTACCTTTTATCCCCACACCACCCATGGTTGACAGTCCTGATTAGGAGGAGTATGCAGACTGCAGCCAGAGTAGCCTGGTAGTGATGTGACAATATCATAAAATGGTTGAGACGGGGGTGTCTAAGCAGAAATCAGAACACTTCTTCTGTATACATAAATTTAAGGATTTTTTTTAAAAAACAGAATGATCCATTGATACATAATTCTTCATGCTCCTACGTGTTTTCAAAGTTATCCACAATGACATTTACCAACAATGACTTTCTTTGTAATTTTTAGTCACCTGTGTCTGATGCACATTAGAAGGAAGTCATTTAAGTAGTTTTGGGGGTTTCAATTAACAATACACATAAAATGTGTCACAGCATCTGGCATTTAAATTAAGAAAAACATTTCTTTGGAAGGTTGCAAAACAGTTACAGGGCGATGCACCGAGTGCCGCTATCGGCAACCCGGTGCAAACAGCCCAGTGATGTTATATGCCAATAGCAGCGATCGGAACATCGCTACCTGGCGATTTTCTATTCCGGTATTTTTAACGCCAGCTATTAGCTGGTATTTAAAGTGCCGCAATCAAATGCCGATTTCGGCATATGACATTGCTTGCAACGGCTGCACTGTTAACTTTGGCGTTAGTCACGCAGCTGCCGCAAGGAAGGAGTTTAAGTCACGCTAACCGATATAACACAAAACAGGAGCAATGAGCACGTTGGTGCATCGCCCTGTTAGTTGGTAGAAATTAAGACAAGATAAAAAATTCTATTGGACTTGATAATGCCCAAGAACTGATATAACATCAAATGTACAGATAATGGAGCATTTAAGAGAGAGAGAGATCACAGCATGACACTGGAAATAGAAAAATAATGAATTTTAGAAAGTGTAATTCTAATCAACAGAGAAAAGCTTTCAAGAGGATGAATTAAAGAAGAGTATCTTTAACAAAAATAGAGCCATGAAAAAGGAGCCATGATATAAAAAAATATATGTTGAATACCTTAACAGGAACAAAGTATAAAAATAGGGAAAGAAAATCAATATGGCTAAATAAACAATTTTAGATTTAATCTTCATTAAAACATATATTATTATGTTAATACAGTATATTAATTAATACTGTGATTAAAAAAAGTTGATCTTTATATGTTTAGAATGAAACTCTTTTATTTCACTTTATAGACTTGCAGAGAAAAAAATAATATACTTATCCTCCTCCTCTATCCAACAGTCACTTATTTATCTGTTTATTATATTACTCTACCAATGAAAATAGAAAATCTATACCGCAGAAGAAGCAGACAATCAATTTTCCACGTGCTGTTGGAGTTTGGCTACATATTATATTCAATGTTCATTCACTTGCACTTGAAGCAAGCGTCTGAGAATCCCTTCCTTAACTCACTGTGTACCTCAGCCTGGTTGGATGCAGTTTGGCAGATGTCACTTTGGGGGCAATGTACCAAGAGCAGCTATGGTTAATTGTCATCTTAAAATCACATTCACCCTTTTGCAGTAAAAGTGCCAAGGGTTAGCATAACTAAGGAGCATATTTATAAAAGAGCGAAAAGTATCGAAATGTTTTCGCATTCGCTTTTCGCATGGGGTTCGCCAAAAAGACAGTTAACTCTATTTATAAAGGTAGCGTTAACGAATGGCGAAACCGTTTCCGCAAGCTATCGCTAAACCCTTTTCGCCTTACTTCGCAATGGTAATTTTAGCGAAAAGGGAGCAAAAAGGCATAACGCGATTTATAAAAGAGCGAAAGGTGGTTTTTGCGTTAAAAAGAACGAAATATTAGCGCGACCCTGAAGGTGGTGAAAAGTCATTGTTTGAGCGAAAAGGCATTCTAATGGGTAATATGCCTTGAAAAAGCGAACGCGCATTAGAAGGGCGATCACGCATTAGAATGAAATATGCCTTGGAAAAGCGACATTAGAAAGGCGAACGCACATTAGAAAGGCGAACGCACATTAGAAAGGCGACCGCGCATTATAATGGAATATGCCTTGGAAAAGCGAACGCACATTAGAAAGGCGACCGCGCATTATAATGGAGTATGCCTTGGAAAAGCGATCGCGCATTAGAAAGGCGAATGTGCAGTGCAAAAGAAAATTGTATTCCAATTGAGAAATTCTAAGAAGATTGACTAAATAAGACATGGCTGACTTCTTGGTAAATGTGAGGTGGCCATTTTGAACTTGACATCATTTTCTAGTGGGCTTTTCTGGTTTCGAATGGTTTTCGTAATGCAGTCTTCTTAGATGCGTTAGGTTTTTGCTGCGATACTTTTCGCTCTTTATCGCGCCCGTTCGTCTTTTTCAGCCGCGAAGTGTGTTTTTTTCGCTTTTTTATAAATAAGGCGAAACGAAGCCCCAAATGGCGCTATTTTCGCTGCGATGTGCTGCGCTAATTATTTGGCGAAAAAAACAATCCTTTATAAATATGCCCTTAAGTTAAAAAATGGCAGCACTTAATTTGGTTTCTAAAAAACATCACCCATGCAATCCCCTTATAATTTTAGGCTATGGTACATACGAACGATAATAATACCCATTATCGTTCATGTGTATGGGCTTTTCACGACCAATCGGAGTGCCAACGAACAACTGTAGTCGCCACTACGGTCGGTCAGGAAAGATGGAAAATTTCTGTTGACTGTTATCGGATCCCTTTACTTTAGTAAAGGGAGCCGATACAATTGTACCGTGTATGGCCGCATGACCGACTGATCCCCATACCTCGTAGGGGATCGGTCAGGTATGTGTATGTGGTTCCCACAGCATGTGTGCCGACAGATACCAATGTGATCTGTCGGTACACATGCTGTACAAATCGCAGGTGTTTGGCCACCTTAAGAAATACTGTACAAAAGGCATATAAAAAGTTAGTATGGGCCCTATTTATAAAAGATCGGTATCGTTATCGTAAAATACCGATCGTTATCGTAAAATAACGACCGTTTTTTTACCGATAACGGCCGTTATTTACCGATAACGGCCGTTATTTACCGATAACGACCGGTATTTACCGATAACGACCGGTATTTAACGATATCGTTAAATACCGGTCATTATCGGTAAATACCGGTCGGTATCGGTAAAAAAACGGTCGTTATTTTACGATAACGATACCGATCTTTTATAAATAGGGCCCTATGTGTCTTTTAGCATGTGTGAAAACATTTGTGTTTGCATTTGTATGTGTTTCGTAGTGAATTTGTATGAAGATGCGCTTTAGTGCATTTTAGGTAAAATGGCAAAAAAGAATGCATTTAACTGCAAATGTGTTTTTATGCATTTTTATTGCATTTATATGTGTTTTGTTATTGCCACATACCCCTTGCAGCAATACATTTGTAAAATACTGTACACTGCATAGTGTGAATGCTATTACTACATACATGTTTTAAGCTCTGGTAAGGCCTCATTTGAAATATGCTGTGCAGTTTTTAAATCCTCTGTAAAAAAAGGGCCTCCTGGAAAAGGTCCAGAGTAGGGCAACTAAATTAATAAGGGGGTTAGGGGAGCTTAAATATCAAGACATATTGGATAAGTTAAAATTATGCACACTAGAGAAAAGGTGTTTGCGGGGTATATGATCACTTTGTATAAATACATTAATGGTCCATACAATAAACTATCTGGTGCACCAATAGTACATGTCAAAGGACACACAAACTTCCCTTTAGACTGGAAGAAAAGAAGTTTAGTCTTCACTGTGAAAAAGGTAAAACAATGGAATTGTCTTCCTTTGGACGGACTGATGGCAGGTTCATTGACTAGACATTAAATCGAACAGAACTACTTAAATTCCAAAGCAGCACTGCGGTATTGGGTAAATCTGGCCATAGGTGTCTGTCTTTGTCTTTGCATGTATGTCTGTCGGTATGTCTGGGTATGATTGTGTCTGCCAGTGCTGTTAGCAGCATTTAGCAGCTTTAGCTGTCAGCCGTTTTTGAGTTCTGTTCTTTTTTGTTGTTGTTCTGTAACAAGGGCGAGCAGGTGCTACTGCTAAGAATGTACATTGGCCTTCGAGGGGCAGGGTGTTAACTTTTCCTTCAAGGGGCCTTCTCTTCTCTTACACCTCCTTTCAACTTATAAGTTATAAGCCAAGGTAGAATAGTAATTTCTGCTTGCAAAGACATACAGACATAAAGCAAAGACATCCAACTCGGAACCTTGTCTAACAAAAATGAGATGCAATGATGACAAAGTATGAAGAGAAAGATGAGTGAAAGGAAATATGTGACAATCAAGCTGTTGTTAAAAGCAACTCTCATCATTTACTGACAGCCATTGACTAAGAGAACATGTTCAGCATTCTAGATTAGCAATGAGATATATATATATATCATTTACCTACTTTCTATAAGGACCTTTCTTTAGTTTGAACATCGGGTGGCAAACAACATAAAGAAATTATTGTATTAGTTGCAAAACTAATTTGATTAAAGTCATTCATAATATACTGGATGTTAAAGCTTAAGAGATCTAGGGGGCTGATGCAGAGGTGCAAATGTTTTCCAGTGTTATTCAGTTGCAGCAACCAATCCAATGTTACTGGGTTACTGCAGTAAGCAATACAATGTTCTTTTTTACTGGGCTACTGCAGTTATACAGCATCTGATTGGTTGCTGCAGATTAATAACCTGGGGAAAACGTTTCTAGCTTTTATTGCATCAGCACCTTCGTTTTCCAATATTACAGATGCTTATTGGTCCTGAAGGCTTAGCAGTAATCACAGATGGTAAAGGAATTCAATTTGCTTCCACTTATTTCTTGTATCCAAATAAATTTATTGATGACAGCTAAATCTAACACTTGCCTGTTCACAGAAAAAAGGTACAAGGTTACATTTTGCTCTTCAATACATATTTTGCATCTAACTGAAATGGGGCTTTGGTAAATTCTGTAAAATATGAAACACTGCTGTGTTTTCCACATAATGTTGCTTTCATATTGGTTAAAAGGGAAGAATTTAGGATAACTATTCCAGCTAGTCATAGAATTGAATTCCAGTAGGCAATTACCACAAAGTGCAATTGCTTTTTAGCCCAGTAACATATATTTATACAAATATGTTCAATGACAATCATCCCAATTTCTAGAATACCATGCTTTTGAGTTTATAACTGTAAATTGAGCAATCTATTTAGTTCCATAATCAGGAATGCAAAAGAGCTGTGTTATATATTAATATTCACCCTCAAATAGCTTTATCTATTACTAATGGATATGTTCACGCCAGACATTAACTATGGAACATCATCACTTGCCGTGACTGAGCAGGTGCCCTAAAGTTTGCAGTTTTGTTTTGCAGGAACATAAGTAGATATGAAATAAGTCATCCTGGGCCATATTTATAAAGCCGCGGCATTGCTTTTTAGCAATACCGCGGGTTAGTTAATTTACGATAGCGATTGTACATTTACGACCGAACATTTGTTAAATAATCAACTTTCAATAGTAGAATAACGTGTGGTAGTAAACTACAACAATGCTATTCTATGGGGATCATAAATCTACGATTTTGTTATCATAGATTTACGATCGGTATCGTAAATTTGTGATTGTTAAACCGATTGTTAATCTCAGATTAGTTTAACGATCGTAAATTTACGATGCCCATCGTTAAAGGCACGGTATCGCTAAAAAGCGATACTGAGCCTTTATAAATATGTCCCCCATGTGCTATTTGTAGTCTTCTGAACTATAAAGCCGCTATTGCACTTGCAATGTTATGAACTAATAGCAGCTCCTACTGCATTATGTCCAGGTGTTAACCTTTTGCAGGACGTTAATGCCAGCCATTAGCTATCAGTATGTCAGTGCTTGCAGTCAGTGCAAACCCAGTTTTACATTCACGCTAACCTTTATTACATCGGTTGGTGTTACTCCTTTTTTGTCTAGAGCAAAATTCAGCTGCGTAAGGGTATGTAGACAATATTACTATTATGGTGCAAAGAGACAATTATAAGGTTGTTTCTGAATTAGTAAGTAGCATATAGTTACAATTATAGAGCTATAGTTAGGGAGCACAAGAGGCCGCCTGCACCATAGCAAAGAGAGGTAGATAGGAAGTACTATAAAACAAAAAATCAAGTCAGCAAGATCCTTGCTTGGAATTATGCTTATACCTTGAACAAATCCCTAATGTCATTGCCTTTTTTTCTCACATGGTTTCTGTTATGTTCCATACCTCTGTTTACACTTTTACTGTGTCTTGTTTCTTTCTATTCTCTGCTTCACTGCATTAAAGGCAATCAGTTCCCAGGTGAGTAGCCATATCTCACTTGAGAATGCTTCAGGGCTGGTAGTCATAAAGCAGACGGCACCTCCTCAGCAATGCATCAACGCTGATTACATTATGGTTTGTTCGGCGTGGAGGATGTGAAGGAAGTGAGTGTTTGTGAGTTACAGAGAATTATAGAGTCCATTAGTATTAATGTCACTTACAAAACAGTTCTGCTCAAGAACAGAATCCCAGTGTAGACATTCTGTTTCTTAACACATTCGGTGCATATACTACTGTCTGGATTTATAAACAATTTAAAACATTGGGGGAGGTATTTTAGAAATCTTTTTAATATCCTCAGTATTACCTTTCTCTAAATCTGTGGTTTTCAAACTTTTCCATACTGTGGCACACTTGACAATGCAATTTTTTGGGGGGGAAGTACATCTATGTTCTTATTATAGTTAATATTGTAGCCCCTACTGTAAATTTAAGGATATTAAAAGTCATCAAGCTGTTCCGTAACCAGGTAACTTCCGATATCCTTATAATTTATTGTAGGTACAATATTCATTATAATTCACCCCATTTCATTTCCACCTCCCATTTAAAAGCAGACTCCCCCCTCACTTTTTCTTTAAATTTGTGCCTCACTGTATTGTCTCTGAAAACCCAGCCTACTGGTTTACAACCCCCTCTCCCTCTCTCCATACTTTAAATGTCTGCCTCACGTTCTGCTAACTCAGCCCACCGGAGGACCACACACCCCATCCTCCTCCCTCTACTACACATTCATGCATGCATTCATTCTTACTGGCCAGCAGTGAAATTTTCAATGTTAGAACTTCTGGTGGGTCACCGACAGTCTGCAGGTGTAGATTGCCTAATCTCTGCCAGTCCTCTTCCTATCGCGGCCTTCAGGAGAAAGGTTCACAGGTATGCGTGCACAGGAGAGAACTGCAGGGGTGAGTCCATTAAGAAAAAAAAATACTCGAAAATTCAATATTTCTAGAATCTGTATCTGAATCTCTTAAAAAGGGGTGTTCATTATTATACAAGATGAATCATGCCCAGCATGGAGTGGCAACAATTATTTTTTTTTTAAGTAAAAGTTCAGTGTAAAATATCATTTTTTAAAATCTTAAAGGACAACAAAACCCAAAAAAACAACATCTCCCCCATTACATGTCCACACTTCCAGCAGCTGAAATCACTTACTCTCATTTACAACCTTAGATATCACCCAGCAAAGATGAGTGCTAAGAGCCCGCCTCTTAGACAGCCCAGGGCCATCGTTAACATATCACTTGTCATTGGCTGGTGGGAATGTCTGTTATAACTTCTCTCCTCCTCCTCTGCCAGTCAAACAAACTTGAACCGTCCTGTTGCTAGAATACAGCCTACATAATCAAGCTAATCAAGAGTGGGTACAGGAGTGTTTTCTTGCATGCTAGCTTTGAGTGACAGTTAGAGGCAGACAGAATCGTTATGCCCCCTTCACAGCATGGCTAATTGAAGGCTAATTGAAGGCAGAGAGAGGCTCGAAATCAGGAAAAAAATGTATAGAGAGGGCTGCTTAACGTTACTCTTTTTAAAGCAATTTTCTTTTTTTTTAAGTAGGGGTTGTATGTAAGTTGGTTGTTTATAACCCAGGGACTGCCTGTATTCAAATTTTGACAATCTCCATTACTATTTCTGAACTTAATTATTGCGTTTTGGCCCAGGCAGGGGGCCAGCAAGAGTATCCAAATAGAAGAAGTAGATTCGGTTAGTATGTGCCATTGTTTTTAACGTCGACGTGTTGTGTTTCCAGGTAAAACCGGGAGGTAGGAGTATTGACTCCTACCTCACTGGTTATCCTACCTTCATAGGCTTTAAACAGTTTATAACACCAATATGAAAAATAAAGTTTAAGTAACCCTTTTAAGCCTGGTAATTACAGGCATGGGGTTTGACCTGACTGGTAGGAAAAACTAGGTCAAATTTGTTGCAGGATTATGTTCAGGAGAGTTTTGGGAAATTCTGTTAGTAGTGATCAACATGTATTTTAAGAAACAATAGTCATGGATGACTTGTATAAATGAAGGTCTATTGTTTCTTGGCTATAAGAAAAGACTTGTTAGTTTAAGCTATGTTAAACAGATAAATAAAAATAATTATGGATCATTTGAAAGTTTAAAGTGAGAAAGTATGCCTGATCCAGGGATATTTGAAGGAATTGGATATCGCCTTCAGAAGTTTTTTTCTTACCAGTTCCATTGGTGTTATTGTCTTTATAGTTTTAAAATGTCTTTTTTCCTGTGCTTTCTTTTTGAAGATTTTAAATGCCTTCTCAAAGCAATTTTAATTTTTTTTTCTTTTTTTGCATTCATTTTTCTTCCAGGTAAAAATTATGAACAACAATCTAGTTATATTTAGTATATTTGGGTTAAAAAAAAAAAAAAGATTAGCCCAGTCTTTAAAGTAAAATCTTTCGTAATGCTAAAATATCCTGGTGATTATGGTGAGAACATTCAGCTGTGTTCCGTGTTGCATTCTACAAAAACAGTATGCATCTTTGTGATAATTCACAGGTGATATTGAGCATGACCTTTCTGACACGAGTTACAACCCCTACATAGATTGAAAGAATCACTTTAAAGGTCAGAAAATGTTTATTACCTGAATTATCTTTCTGTAGCCCTCAGTTATGGCATTGAGCCCACTGGCATCTGTTTTGTTATGTTTACTGGGGTACAGTGAGAATCCAAGTGGTTTTCTATAGATTTATTATGTTTTTATTTGCTGTGTACCCCTGCGTGCTTGTTTGGAGTGTTAAATAAAGGTTTTGAAACACACTCAGCTAGTGGACCTTCTTCTGCTAAAAGTACATTTATTATGTGTTTTATCATCTGTTTTGAAAAGATAAGATCTTTTAAGACTTATGTTGGGTACATCGGTCCTCCATGGATGGGCTGGGTCCGCACTCCTCGATCCGGCAAGAACTTTTGCGGTCACCAATTAAAACATATAACCTTTATTTCCACATTTTAAAATCTTTTAACACAAACAGTCTGATGCCTGGCGCGTTTCGAGCGGGTAGTCGCTCTTACTCATAGGCTAAATTACCTCATATCCGTATGAGCTATATATACTGAATTATTTGTGGCACACTGCCCTCTATAGCTCACAAAGGAAACCACAAACCGTTACATTGTCTATGTCTATCAGTGAGTTTGTTACATGCTTGATTAATCAGTTGTTACAAACGGAACTGAGATTAACTGTTAAAGTGCACAATAAAAACTTCATAATACTGATGTATAAATAAAACATTAAACCATTGATTGTGTAGTACGATCTTATTCAAATGCCTTACATATATGATACTGCCTTATTAACATTGTTTCTATCCATACATTCATTTCATATAGTGTCTTTACACCATGGTTCATAACTCTCATACAAACACTATGGAACTCTTATCCCTCATTAGTTAATTGATTAGTACTTGAATATTTACCTCATACTACAGATTCATTTACTTTACATCTCATCAGATATTTAACCCATGTAGCAATTAATGTCGCATATAAGATTTAATCCCTGTGGAATTCTTGTTTTTAATTCGAATATCCACATTACTTCCTTTTTCCGTAATTGTTTCACCCTGTCTTTATTTCTACTGGTTTTTGGTATCCATTGGATTGCTTGTACACCTAATTTGTTCTGTTGCTTCTCATTGCAATTAAGAAAATGTCTCGCTACGGGACTCTTAATATTCTTCAATTTAATGTCCCTGATATGTTCACGAACTCTATCTTTTAGTTTCCGGGCCGTACTTCCCACATATTGTGCTTTACATGTTAGACAAGTAAGTAGGTATACTACATGTGTCGTATTACAGTTAATATACTGATTATTGTTATATGTCCTCCCAGTAACTGAGCTGTTGAACATAGGTCCTTTAATGTGTGTACATGTCATACATCTAGTGCTACCACATTTATAAGTCCCTTTTATAGTTAACCAATCTTCTGTTATATAATGTAAACCATTTTCCAAAGCTTTTCTTAGATTTCTGTCCTCATATAATATTGGTATATGATTTTTGATTATTTTAGTTATTTGATAGAACTGAGGACTATATGTGGTAATAAATTTCAGTTTCTTACTTTTTTCTTGATTTGCTTTAACTTTGCTTAATCTTAAACAAATTCCTATTTGTTGGTCAATTTCCACTCTTTCTAAATGATTTCTGCTATATCCTCTTGCCTTTAATCTTTCTGTTAGGTCTTCATCTGCTGTAGCGAAATCGCTCTGTTTAGAGCAATTCCTCCTAAGTCTTGTATACTGTCCGTATGGTATAGATCTTATGCATGTTTGTGGATGACATGACTGTGCATTCAAGATGGTGTTCTTAGCTTGAGGCTTCTTATATGCTTTAGTGTACAAATGGTTATCTTGTCCATAAATTGTTATATCTAAAAAATCCACTGACTTACCTCCAAATGTGTATGTAAATGTGAGATTGAAATTATTAATATTCAACTCCTTTAGAGTCTGATTGAAACTTGTTTCTGTACCTTTCCATATCCATAACAGATCATCAATATATCTGCCATGGAAACGCAGTAGGAGGGGGATAGAGGAGAATGCCTTATGTTGGTAAAGGCAAGTTTCCTCCCACCACCCCATATATAAATTGGCGTACGTGGGAGAAAATTTCGCCCCCATCGCCGCCCCAAATACTTGTATATAATATGTGTCACGATCTTTAAAGTAATTATGCTCCAATAAATAATGTAATACCTCTATTATATAATTTTTCCACTCATTGGAATAAATGCTGTAATTGTCTAGGTGGTATTGTATGGCTCTTAACCCTTTTATGTGAGTAATGTTAGAATAGAGGGCGGTAACATCTACCGTTGCTAAATTATCTCCCAATGTCCACTTTTGACTCTTGATTAATTTAATGGTGTCCGATTGTCTTTTAAATAGGAGTGTAATCTCTTGACAAACGGTTGAAGGACCATGTCTACTAAATTTGACGTGCCTTCATTAATGGACGCCACACCTGACACTATGGCTCTCCCTTTAACTTCTGACTCTTGTTTGTGTATCCTGGGAACATGATAGAAAATAGGAGTGACTAGATTATCTGGTAGTAATGCTTTGCCCATTTTGGAGCTAAGGAAGCCTAAAGCTATTCCTTCTTATATAAGTTTTTTGAGAATTTGTCTGCATTTCTCTGTGGCATTAGTAATTAGAGATGGCCGAAACTGATGAGTTTTGTCCCGTTTTCGGATTTTCGAATTTTCGGGAAAATTCGAAAATCCAAAAACGGACCCATAGAAGTCTATGGGGGGAAAAAAATTAATAAGTTAATAATATATATTCTTTATTCTACCTTTAAAATGTTGTCTTTATAATTTACTGCACACATAATTATACCATCCCAGGCACACTGTAGTACAGGAGCTGGACCACTATAGTTAGTTAGTCAAAACAGGTGACACCACAAGGGTATAAACATTTGGCATGGGCCAGGCAGGGTTGACCCACAGGTACAAACATTAGCCACAGAGTAGCTGGTGCAGCTGTACACAAGGTTAAAACGGTGACACCACAAGTGTAGCAAATGTGTTGGGGGGTCAAATGGGGGGCACGAGGTCCCCCCAAGGGCAGTAAGGGGGGATTGACCCACAGGTAAAAAAAATTAGCCACAGAGTAGCTGGGGTGCAGCTGTACACAATGGTAAAAACAGGTACGCCAACAAGGGTTGGTAAACTATTGCATGGGCCAGGCGGTTGACCCACGAGGTAACTAAACATTAGCCACAGGTAAAGCTGTGCAGCTGTACACAATGGTCAAAACAGGTGTGACGCCACAAGGGTATAAACATTATGCCATGGCCAGCAGGATTGACCCACAGGGTAGAAACATTAGCCACAGTAGCGGTGTGCAACTGTACCACCAATGGTCAACAACAGGTGACACCACAAATAGGTGGTAAACATTTGGCATGGCCAGGCAGGGTTGGCCACAGGTACAAACATTAGCCACAGAGTAGCGGGTGCAGCTGTTATAACTGGTCAGATCAGGTTGACAACAAAAGGGTTAAACATTTGCATGGGCCAGGCAGTATTGACCCACAGGTAAGAAACATTAGCCACCGAGCAGCTTCTTAACTTAGTGACCATGAAGATTAGCTTTAGTATAGCTTGTCAGCCATGATAATAAGACACACATAACTACTGACCTCTACAACGAAAATTAGCCCCACAGAGTAGCTGGTGCAGCTGTACACAATGGTCAAAACAGGTGACGCCACAAGGGTATAAACATTTGGCATGGGCCAGGCAGGATTGACCCACAGGTAGAAACATTAGCCACATAGTAGCTGGTGCAGCTGTACACAATGGTCAAAACAGGTGACACCACAAAGGTGTAAACATTTGGCATGGGCCAGGCAGGGTTGGCCCACAGGTACAAACATTAGCCACAGAGTAGCTGGTGCAGCTGTATAACTTGGTCAGATCAGGTGACAACAAAAGGTGTAAACATTTGGCATGGGCCAGGCAGTATTGACCCACAGGTAAGAAACATTAGCCACAGAGCAGCTGTTCTTAACTTAGTGACCATGAAAGATTAGCTTTAGTATAGCTTAGTCAGCCATGATAATAAAGACACACATAACTGACCCTACACTGGAAAAATTAGCCATTACACAGCTTAAATGAGGTAGAGCGAGGTAGGACCATACATGACCCTACCAAATAGAAAAATTAGCCACTTGCCAGCTGAGCTGGCAGCGGGGATCTACAAGGGTGGCCACCCAGTAATGCTCCTTCTCCTTGGTGGCCTTAATCCGGGGTCCTTGCGCAGGGATTGCAACATAAAGGAGCACATCTGACGCATGTGCTCGAGGAGGAACACCAGAGGGATGGTATCCGAGATGGTCGCATCATCACGGCTTACCATCCTGGTGGCCTCCTCAAAAGGCGCAAGCACACACCAAGCATCCCTAAGCAGCCACCACTGCCTGGGTAACAGGAAACCCAGGTCCCCAGAGCCTGATCTTGTACTGTAATGGTACAAATAGTCCATGATGGCTCGATTTGGTGGAGCAGCCTCAGCATCATCATGAGACTAGAGTTCCAGCGGGTGGGGGTGTCGCATATCAAGCGGTTCTGCGGCAGCTTGTGCTGCTGGAACTCTGACAGACGAGCTGTGGCAGTGTATGACCGTCTGAAGTGGCTCGACACCCTCCTAGCATGCCTCAGTACATCCTGCAGGCCAAGGTACTTGCTAAGGAACCGCTGGACAACCAGGTTGAGAACATGGGCCAGGCAAGGAACGTGTGTGACTTTGCCCAAGCGAAGGGCAGAGATGATATTAGTGGCATTGTCACACACGACCTTGCCTACTGAGAGGTGGTGGGGGGTCAGCCACCTCTTAGCTTGCCCTTGCAGTGCTGCCAGCAACTTTGGCCCAGTGTGGCTCCTATCACCAAGGCACAGAAGCTGCAAAACTGCATGGCATCTTCTCACCTGGCAGGAAGAATAGGCTCTAGGGGGGCACAGGCCTCTCCTAGAGGAGGACTCACCAGATGAGGAGGAGGTGGTGGAGACTGGCATATCACCAATACGTGGTGGTACCACCATCTCGCCACTTGTGCCCTGTGCTGCGGCTCTGCCGGCTAGCAGTGTGACCCACTGGGCAGGAAAAGACAGATACCGCCCCTGACCATACTTGCTGGACCACAAGTCCACCAGGCTGAATGGTAGCAGCTGCACCGCCAGAAGTTTTGCTAAGCCGGCAGTGAGACGCTGTGCATGGGGGTGACTGGGGGATAGCTTCTTTCTTCGCTCCAATAACTGGGGAAGAGAGACCTGCCTTTTAGTGGACGAACCAGCAGCTGTGTCAAGACGCCTCTTAACACCGCCTGCTGGGGCCAAAGGCTGTCTCTCCTCCCTAACTTTTCACTGGTGAAGCATTTGATAAAGCTGGAGGGGGAGGAGTGGTGGCTCCTTGGGCATGAGGAAGGGAACGTGCAGGTGCCTGTACATTCTTTGTATGTTGCTCCCACCGAGCTCTGTGGTGCAGCACCATATGCTTCCTCATAGATGTCGTGCCCAAGTTAGAGGTGGTCTTCCCACGGCTAACACGTTGCAGGCACAGACTGCACACTGCAACCGTGGCATCACCTGAAGCCAGGGGGTTGGCACTACTGTGGTTGGTGAATTTAGGTCATGTGGCAGAGTCATTTCCATAAATTCGATGAATATTGCGTTTTCGATTTAATTTTTGATAATCATCTACTTTCGATTTCGATAATTATCTACTTTCGATTTCGATAATTATCGAATTTACGATAAAAATCGAAAACTCGGAAAATTCGAGTTTCAAAAATCCGGGAGTTCCGAAAGTTTCGTCGGGACTTCGAAACCGCCGGATTCGAATCGAAACTGGGTTCTATTAGAACCCAAAGTACATCTCTATTAGTAATACTACATGAAACTGGCTGTTACACTGTTAAAGAAAGGATCACCATTTCATCTGGGATTGTATACAACTACCTATATCTGTTTAAGTATTTAGCGATAATTATGTTGGGTACACACAGGAACATTTCTGAAAAATGACAGAGAAGATCTGCGAGCATATAGAGAATGTCATCACTCCAAATACACCTGGAGTGATGTAACTAGAAAGAAGAACTAGAAGAACTAGAAAACTAGAAAATGAAGGTGCCTCTTTTGCCCAACCTGTGCGTATATTTTCATAGGATCTCTGAGATTTTAAAATGTATTCAGCTCATATTGTACACTACAGTTGATGGGAAGGGGGGGGGGGGCGAACAGAATCTTAAAAAGATTAAATTACAATAATATATTATAATGCTATTATTATTGTATTAAATATATAATAATATTTCCTTAATTTTGAATTCTGACAGCAGATTGAATTTTTGGATTTCAAGTTAATTCCTGATTTATCTTTGGGTAGAATCAACTCTAGTCTGTTTAGCAACAAAATGGCTGGAAATACAATTTTATGGGCAAATAGCTGCCATCCCACACACACGATCAAAAGCATTCCATATAGACAATTTGCTTATGTGTGTAGGAATGGCTTTCATTATTCAGATTTCATAAAACAGTCAATGCGACTAAAAGACAGACGAGTGGAGAGGGTATATATCCCAAAACACTATTAGATGATGCCTTTTTGAAGAGAAGAGAGTAAAAAAAACACATTAAAAACTGTGACACATCTTCCCCTATAGGTTAAAAAAACCCATTTTAGAAAAAACAAAAAAACAAAAAAAAAAAAAATGTGGTTAAAGGGGGGACCTAAAAAGCAGAAATAAAACTGCCAAAAAAATAAACTGGGGCGGCTGCTTTATTTGGTGCAAACCCAACCAACATGTTTCAAGCCACTCGGACCCCTTGTTTCAAACATTATCTGCATTGTTCTACTCTGAGATGAAGGGATTAAAGGGTATGTCCCACCCTTAATTCTATTTTTTTAACATAGCCTTTCCCCCATGTCCCCCAGCCCAACCGCATGATTTTTATTTTTAGAAAGTGCCCAAAACTTTTACTAATACTCCCCTCTTCTCCGCCGCGCTGCCGGGGACACCTCTGCTTGGAGGAATGCAAGCAGAGGGGCAGGGCCGGCAGTCGCGTCTGTGATGGCTGGAGCGCAGCCAACACGGGAGCGGGGCTGCCGGTCATTCAGTGCAGCGGAGGAAAGAGGGAGGTAAAAGTAAAAGGTTTGGGGCAACTTTACTAAAATAAAAAAATCATGGGTTGGGGCTGGAGACCAGGGGGATTACTATATTAAAAGGGGATTTAATGCAGGGGGAGGGATCTGGGAGGGGGAGGACGGGGACGAGGGGGAGGGGGGAGGAGGGGGGGAGCGAAGGAGGGGGGGGGAGCGAAGAAGGGAGGGGAGGTAGGGAGGGGGAGACAGGGGCTGCAGTACGCCATTGGCTAAAAAACTTTCTCACCGGTGGAGGCCCAGGGGTAGGAGGGGCCAGCGACACATCTGGGGGGACTCTTGCTCTTCCTTCTGGTGGGGCCAGTTTAGTTTGTTTGTGGGGGGGAAACTTTTTGGGGGGGGGGGGACTTGAACAGGAGGAAAACCATATGGAGGGGGCTGGGATGGAGGGGTAAGGATCCACTAACACTTTACATGTGGTGCCAGTAGTTGGGGGGGGATTATGTTTTTGGGGGTGGAACCAGGCCCCTTTAAAAGGGTATTCCAAAATTAATGAGAAGGAACCCTCTCCATTAAGCGGGGTCTCAATCTTTAAGAAAAAGAGAGGTATTTTAAATTTTTCTATTACAGACTAGACAACCACAGGGATTGAATTCCCAGTGGGGTGCCGTGCATTTTATATGAATATACCCGCTTATTTATATTATTGTGGGTCTTTTTTAAATATTGTAAATTGAATATAGGCTTGACTTCCCCTGTAAAGAGTTATGGCCCTGTAGCATTATTTATTATTAGGGGGCAATCTCCAAAATGCATCAGATGATGCACACTATGCTTTGGTGGTTTTAGCTTTGTGTGAATTTCAATAAAGCTTTTTAAAAAGTGTGGATTGCTTATAATGTTCCTATGCATTAGTGGAGACCACATGGATATGCACCCAGGTGAAATGTTCTCCTCCCTGGATACCTGTGGCTCCTCTTACACTCTGTTCAACATGTGTACTTAAACTTACTAGATCTGTTTAGAATAACAGATTCAGAAAACCAAGTTATCCCAAGGAGTAGAACTTCATTTCAATTGGCCATTCATGATCATTTCTGGGTGCAGCACTGAAGCTGCCTTGACACTCCCCTCTTTACCCCACCCTCTGGAGATTTCATTTAGGTGGTCTCATAGAAGGTATGTACCTGTTAATTTTCTGTGCAAGCAAAGCAGATCTATGCAATCTGTTTAATGGGAAGCATGGGATTTAGGAAATAGGAAATAACCAGGATGCCTACTTCTATTTTCACAATAGTAATGTTAACTTTTTATTAATTTTTTTTGTCTGCTGTTACCATCTATTCACATATATGTAGACAGAACAGGCTAATAATTTCATGTTTATTATTTTTTTGTCTCCTGTTACAAGTCTCTATCCATATATGTAGGACCAGAACAGGCTAATAATTTTGCATTTATTCCCGGAAATAGTGCGTATTACCTGAAAACCCTGGGCACTGAATATGATGACTGGTTATGGAAGTTTATGGAGAGGACTTAGTATACAAGAAAAAGCAATTACAAAAACCTGTTACATATGCACTGTAAATCCCCCTGCCCTGTGAGAAACTAAGTGGTATATAACCTGAAGGCAAAGACCAAATAGCAGAATTTAGAAACGGTGTTTGTTATAATTTATCTCCACCGTATATTAATTCATTGCCAATGTCTAATCATGGACTTTTAAAGAAAAGGAAACAAGAGGTGACACTCCTGGCCTCATACAGAATTTTAAAATAGGTCCTTACATTCAGAGTGACAGTTAACCTCTAATAATAATAATGCACCTTCCAGTTTTACCTTTTATTTTTGCTTTCTAAGTAATAAAATGTATCCAATTTTTTTTTTAAACTTGTTTATTTATAAAGATCAAAAGACAGTTACAGACATAATATAGTAGTTACGTGACACAGATTAGTGGTCATATCGTTAATGGTTAGGCTTGTGGTAACTTTACTCTTATGGGTCAGCTGATACCTGATTATTTCAATTATTACAACAGGGGGAGGGATGGAGGGGGGTTCCACGAGTCTTGTGGCGTAACGGGATTTAAATTGAGGTGACCTGGGGGGACCAGGTAGAGATTTAGGGGTTGTTGTTCATTAGTTGTTGAGAAGGCGTCAGTGTTCCAGTGGGACAGATTTATAAAATTTGTAGAGCATCCCTTAATACATAGATAATTCTTTAGGAGTGGGGATCATTTGTGAGATCATATGTTTCCAGATTGAAAATGTATCCATTTATTAATATGTGTTAATATTGTTTAACCGGATGAAAGGTTACAATAAAGTTTTTTTTAGTTCAGTTTTATCCTATATAATAAAAGCCCACTGTGCTACTGTGAATCCGTGTGTGGCGTTTTTCGTTAATGACGCATGCACATGGAGGAGTGTCTCGGCGCAGCACGTAATCTGAACTGAGAAGATTCAGTGACACGACCGATTACATCCTGCACTTGCAACTCCTGACAGGGATGAGGATGAGAGAGAGAGAGGAGAGAGAGAGTATGCGCATGAATAGTCTCTCCAGCTTGTGAACGAGAAGCTCTGTGACACTGCGAGTAGGGGGGGGAGAGACAGCAACAGCAGATAAGGTAAAGGGGGACTGTCACAGAGGGGAGGGGCTGTCACAAGGTGGGGGGGCTGTACTGAGGGTGGGGACTGACAGAGGGGAGCGTGCTCACGAGGGAGGGGTGTCACAAAGGTGGGCTGCCCAGAGGGGGTGGAGGGGGCTGCCAGAGGGGGGGGCTGTTCAAAGAGGAGGGGCTGACAGAGGGGGGAGCAGTCACAGAGGGGGGTGGGGTCTGTGCACAGAGGGCGGCTTGTCACATGGTGGGGCCGGTGAACAAGGGGGGGGCTGTCACAGAGGGGGGACTGTCCACAGAGGGGGTGCGTGTCAATGGGGGGGCTGTAACAGAGGGGGATGTGAGAGGTTACAGTGGGCCGACGGGATGCAGAGGGGGGCTGTCACAGTAGGGAGGATGACCAGGGGGGATGTACACGAGGGAGTAAGAGGGGGGCCAGGTGCTCCACAGGTAGGGGCGTCACAGGGGGGGTACGAGGGGGGACTGTCATCACAGAGGGGACTGTCAAGGGTGTAGTTGGACTCGGTCACAGACGTCATAGAGGGCGGGGACTTCCTGTCAACGGGGGGACTGTCACAGAGAAGGTGGCCTTGGACCGAGGGGGGACTCTGGCCTTGGGATACTGGGGGGTCTCTGGGGCTTCTAGCAACCCGTTAATGTTAGGCTTAATTCTAGTGATGCTATATATTTTATCACAATTTAGGGAGAAATGTGCTTTGGAGCGTGGACGACCAAAAAAAAAAATGACATTTTTACTCTTGAAATGTTTATATTTCCATGTTTAAACCCAGTTTACTTAATTTGAAATGGTACGAAATGACCGGTTTCTGTTATTCGCATAGCAATTTCCATAATAATATGAGTTGTTTCAGAAAGAAAACAAAGAAACATCATATTGAACAGTTGTAGTGTGCGTAGCTCCTCCACCCTCTGCCATTCTACATGAGCACTAATTTTATACAAGGATAGCAAAACCAGGCATGGAATCCATCTTCAAAGCCAGGACATACGGGGTGTATTTTTTTTCCATTTAAACATCAAAAGCTTAAATAACCTCATAGAGACACAAAACAGGGATCAATAAAAAAAAACAGACTGTCTTTCCTTATTGAGAAAAGGGTTAGAGTAAATAGGATCTTTATTATGGTGAAAAATGTTGTTGTCTTTATTCTTGAATACAAGATCTAATTGCAGACAGGCCTGTGAATATTTTTAACAATATGGTCCTTCGCTTACTTTTGATTAAAACTTTGGAACCTGATTTCCAAATAGTATTTGTAACAAGGATTTCACAGGTATTATGCCTGTAAAAAAGCACTGAAGGCCTTTTTGCGATATGCATTGCATTTTGGAATGTGTATAACAAAAGGACATATTTGGAGGTGAACTGGGTTCAGAGAGGTGCAATAGAATATTAATAAGGAAATGGTGGTAGCTTGACACGTTATACCAATGCATTACACTATGTTGCATAATCAGTAATCCTCTAAGCGTGTTCACTTTAATTCTAGGGGACAATACCTCAATTACCTAAAGTCATTTTTGGACCACAGTTTCCCCTTTAAAATTGTTATTTGGGGTCAAGAGGATCCACCCCCCATAAACTTTTACGCAAAGGTATTGATGGGCAAGTAAAAGTTGATTATGTTTTTTTTTTTTTCATCACCGCATCCAAGCTGCTGATGTCACCAAAAAGATTTATCAACGCATTTCAAATCCCAAGACAATCATTTCTAATTAGTGTCTGAATGTTTTTGGTCCAATCTTCTGGTTTTGAATTTTAAACTATAGCGTTACAGTCAAGAACACAAGCACATCAGTTTCATTATAAGTAAACTTTATAGCCAGCATTTAGTAATATTAAATCTCAAAGGGAAGAAAAGAGTTACGAGAGCCATACCACTACCGCAACATATAGACTTTTCTATTCCTGATTGCAGCATAAACATGCAGCATGAGAGTAACTATACTGAGCAAATACGATAATATTCAAGTATCCTTTTGTAAATTAAACGATTTAAAAAATGGAGTATAACCTACTAAGAGAGAAACGCAAGAGGAAAAAATTCCTCCTGCTTCACACAAAGATCATTTTGCCTATAACAAAAATACAATACGCATAATTCTCTTCAATTTCATTCACTGCACTCTATATGAGTAAAAGATTCTGTGTAACAGCATAAGTAAAGCTACTTGTCATTGTTACTATATTCTGGTGGACAACAGGCATGAAAGCCAAACATTTTGATACAAACAATAATATCCCCTTCCTGACAGGAGATATCCCTACTTCTACTTTCTTTTGCACTCACATCACCCCTTTCTTTTAATTGATTCTTTCTATTTGAAAGAAGGATTAGCCAGCTAATTGACACAGTATCAATTGTGTGAATTTCTAAAGTAAAGAGTTTTCTATTTGTTTTGAGCACACAAAGAAGTTTTTGCTCTAACATTCACAGGGTATTTTTGCTTGATATTGGGGAACTCAAAAGATTCAAAATAAAACTAGGTCAACCAGGCCACTAAACAAGCTGGGAAACTGGAGAAACAGAAAACATAGCAAATTACAAAAGAACCAGTCAATAAATGAGCCAAAGTATCATACACGGGGAGTTCAGTCAGCCAAAACGGATGCAGGGATAAAAGAAACAGGTCAGGGAAAAGAAGAGGTCAGGACAGAGAGCGACAGAATTATAGTCGAGGGTGTAATGCAGTAGTCAGCAAGCCATCGAAGTAATCCAGACCAAAACACTTCACAACGAGCAAGAGGTGAACAAAGCTATAATGGGGCAGAGGAACAGGAAGCAGCAGCTTTTAAAGAAAAAACAGACCAATCAGAAGGCAATGAATTAAAGAACTGAAATCTGATACCTAACACCAAAGGACAATCAGAAGCAGTTAAAAGGAGATAGAAGAAATGAATAACCAAAGAAGAAGAAGGCTTGAGTACAGAAATATCCAGAAACATGTGAGGGACACCAGACCACATAGAGGGCAGTGAGGCAATGGACAGGAATGAAGCAACATGGTGGGGCTTACTTCTATCAGGTAGTGGCAATGTATTCCAGGGACAACCTCCTAAACAATCAAGGTTTTTGAGTAAAAGTCAAATTGTGTTTTTTGGAAAAGGGGGAGGGAAATATGAAAAGAGAATGGAAGACCATAGAGGGTTCCATACCAACAAAAATATTAAATTTAGGATATGTAAACATAAAGCATTTCAGTGTGGTGGGCCTTGCTTGCATGTAACTTGGCATGTTACATTCTAATGTCAGCTTCTTGCGGTTACACTTAAGAGCTGGGGCTATGGTTGAATGGGAAACACTGATGCTTGTGTTTAAAGTACTATCTTTTGCTGCTTACGTGTTTAGTAAGAGTGGCAGAAACCCATCTGGGTGTCTGTTTTGGATGTTGGTGTGTGGTTAAAAGAAAGTTGTGGAGCTGTGTTTAGTGCTTCCCACCACCACAGAAGCTTTTTTTGCACTACTTTGCACTTACTGTTAATAGAGTGTGCTCTTTTGCGAGCATTTTGGGTCTTATGGCTGCAGCAGTTTCTGCCTCTTTGTTGGTACAGCTGTTGCCATTTAATCAAGTGTCGATAGTGAAGAGATTATGCAGTTTTTCGGGACTGCAAGTGCAGTCCCTGGCATAAAAATATTGCCTGAGAGCAATTCTGCCCTATATGATGATCTGTAATCGCAACTATAAATCTGCTTAATGGAATACAGTTTAGCAAGTATGTACAGGTGGTCACATACTGCTTTTAATGCTTTGTACTTAGCTGGCATCTTGTATTTGTTGCTTACCTTGTTTTTACCTACTCACCTACTCTTACTACTGTATACTTCCCCAGCATTGTGCATTAATGCCCAGTTTCTTGTGTTTCGGCTTAAACCTGTCTTTGTAGATAATGTTTACTCGTACTCCACATACTAAAGCCAGATCCATTGATGGCAGATGTGTAGACCTCATAAGTCTGCATGCCGTACTGATATCCAGTGAGTCTAACTATGACCCCGACTGAAAGCCTGACAAAATTACAACCAGATCCTCAACAAGACTGGCCAGACAAAACTTCATTCTCTGTTATTTAAGTTATGCAGTTTATCAACAAATGAAAAAGCAAAGACCATATTCTCTCTTTAGATAATACACATGGCATAATAGCCTTTTTGAGTGCATAAGAACATTCTTTATGTTAAAAAATTTATGTGGGAGGCTCCCATATTGGTCTTCTACGGAAAAAGGCAATAGAGTGGTCACACTCCCAAGAATTTATACAATTTTATTGTGATCCACACATCACACTGTCACAACGCGTTTCGGGGGAATACCCCCTTGTTCTGAGTATTCCCCCGAAACGTTGTGACGTGTGATGTTGTGGATCACAATTAAAATTGTTAATAATTCTTGGAGTGCGACCCTCATATTGCCTTGTTCGTGTAAAGCTACTGGTTCCAAAGGGAAGAAAAGAACCACCAAGGCGTCTGCACCCACATTGGACAAGTGTCACCTCCCCATTGTTTATCTATTTGGGACCTGATTCTCCATCATTGTTCCCCTTAAATAGTACATAAAAAGGATATAACATAGTTGTTCACCAAAGGTCATTGGGTACAGGTACGTATTAGATTTTTTTTAAAAGTTAACTGTGTGTCATATAAGTATAGAGAAGAGGAATCTGGGTCTTGATTCGGCTGTTCCAAATCCAATGGTCGACGGAAACCGCGCAGATCATTCTGATTTGTAACATAATTGTGAGGGTTGCGAAATGTTCAATGTTGCCTTTTTGGGGAACCACGAAAATAACTTCAGACGTTTTATAAACCACTCGAAAAAATTGCCTTGGGGGGGTGATTCCAGCTAGTCATTGTGAGCTGTGTACATCACCAGCAACGTGGGAAAAGCTCCGATACAACTGTTGGAATGGAGCGACAACGCCATCCTGCCATGTGTTTTAATCCAGACTTCTTCAATTGCCCTGGTGTCTAACTGATATCGGTGAGTAGTAGGGAAACCCCCATTGGATGCTTACTGACCTAAATAGGGGGGGGGGGACTGGGGGGGGTTAGAAACCCCCCATTATTAGACTAAGATAGTCTTTTTACTAGATGTGAATTGATACTATGCCTAATTGTATTTACATGTGAGATGAAGTTAATGGGTGTTGTAATTGTTTTTGTCCCTGCTAAATTAAAGGATTTTTAATTTTGACTAATCCGTATTCTATTTGGTTTGTGAAGGTTCTCATTTCATCCAGGTCATGGTATACAGCTTGTATCAATTAGTTCAATGGACTGAAATGTAGTTCTGAAGACGTTTCGCTAGTCATCACTCGGCTTTCTTCAATTCATGAATAATGACTGGTACTAAGAATCTGCTGGCCCAATATGTTGGACCCTGGAAATCCCAATTGCATATCACAGGCCGGTGTTAAGGGTGTGATTTTTATATAGGGCTAAAGAGGGTATAGGAACGCCCAGAGTAAGGTGTTTTTAAAACAGCATTGGACATGGCAGACAGTTGGTGTCGAACCCCCCCACCTCTATTTATGGCTTGGTTCTTTATTTCACATAAATGGCCTCCTTAAACAACCTCTCTTGACCAGTCACGTTCCTTCGCCAGTATGTTAAACCTTACAATCTTCAAAGGTAGTCCTTTATCTAAGATGCGATACACGGCTGAGTCCTGACCCGAGGAATTGGTCTTCTGTGCGGGCCATACGTTGATGCAGTTGCTGTTGGTCTCCCCCACATCACAAATTCAGAGCATTCTTTCACTGCCACGCCACTGCATATATGAGTCGCTTTTTCTGTGGTTTTGTATTGGATTTTTCGGAATGTACCAATTGCTGCCTCAGTGTGTGTCAAGTGTATTAAGGCCTGGTTTATACATCCTCAAGTAAAAGGTTGCGTCACAGTTCACCTATTGTGGCCAACCTTTACATGGAGGAGTGAGGTTTAGAAACACAGGCGGCTTAATACCTTTAAAGGGCATTAGCACCCCAGCCAATGGTATCGATATGGAATGACACCTGGGTTAAATCCACAGAAGGACAAGTACAAGCTTTTCACAGAACACTTATGCGGTGGACCAAAAACATTAAATCCAAGGAAGGAGGTACAAAAACAACCAAACTGGGCTCTTGGACTGCTTGTAGAAGTTAAGGAAAATGGTTAACTGGAAGTAGAGGTTTCAGAACAACCAAACACACACAGATCAGTAATTGATGTTTGACTCCCCACCACCCTGTAGATCACAAGCGGGGGTCATCAGAAACCCTGCCAACAGAGCCGAGAACATCCCCACTAGCACAGAGCGGAAGGCAAAGGAAATGAAACATTCTCAGAAGGAGCCCTTAAAACTTGTGGATATCCAGACTGGGCCTTGTCAAACGAAGGTAGTAGAAGGAAAGAAAGAACACGAATACCAAACAGTGAAGGGGAGAAAAGAAGACAGGAGGAAGAACATGGTCATCCCATATGTAGCAGGGGCATCCGAGAAATGAGAAGAAGAATTTTTCAAAAAAACATTGTATTCCCTGTCTGCTTTTTTTTAAAACGAACACAACTGAGGCTAGCAATTGGTAATCCGAAAGACCCAATACCAAAACACAAGAAAGCTGGACATAATATATGCAGTGCAGTGCAGTGAAAGGATGTATGATTGTATGTGGGGGAGAACAAACCAGAACGCATTCAACGTATGGCCCAGCACAGAAGAGCCAATTCCCGGGTCCAGGAATCCAGGCGGGTATCTGCATCTTAAGGATAAAGGACATACCTTTGAAGATTGTAATGGTAACATACTGGCGATAAGGCACGTGACTGTTCAGAGAGGTGTTAAGGGAGGCCATTTATGTGAAAATAAAGAAACCAAGCCGAAATGAGGTGGGGGGGTCAGAACAACGGTAGCCATGGACAATGCTGTTTTACACCTTACTCTAGCGTTCCTATAACACGCATTAGCCACTATCTAATCACACCCTTAACACTGGCTGTTATATGCTAATGGGATTTTCCAGGGTACATATTGCCACAGATTCTGTACAAGTATTCGAATTGAGAAAGCCAGTAGGATGACTAGCAAAAACGTCTTCAACGAACTACATTTCAAGCGTTGATTCTATTGAATACAAACAGATATCAGTATATATAGTTTTTCAGCTTTTTAGAGTGCTGCGACTAGTTCTTTTTTCCCTTCCTTTTTAAGCGTGACATCACCAGGAGGTCCAGTTATGCCCTATGCTTGTAAAAACTGCCTTAATAGCTTTAGAATAGATCAGGGGGGGGGGGGGTGAGGGGCTTTGATGTGGGTTCTTATCATGCAACTTGTCACACCACTTTTGTTCACCTGTCTGTGTGTAGTTTTAAAAGCTTATAATTAAGAAACCAGAGAGCAGAAGAAGAGGGACGTCATTCTTGGCTTGTTTGTTTGAACAGTACAAGAGGGCTCTTTATACGACAAATCTATGTTTTCTTCTCTGACTTATATCCCTTTGTTTTAAGCTTGGGGCATTTACTTTTTAAAGAGGGGCAGGACACAGCCAGTCAGTAAAGAAAGAACGTTCAATACCCAGGCCCCTCCCCCGGAGAAATACTACATGTAAGAAATATCCATTCTATAAGTAAAAACTTATTCCTATCAATGCATGGCTAATTGATTCAGCATTTAAGATAGTTAAAGGAACTGAAAACATGTATGTTGCTCTGTGCTCTTTCTGTGAAGATTAAACCCAATCCCTTTAGTTAGCTGCTGGCTGTGTAACTTAAGTCCAAAGAGCCTGGAGTTAAGAATCAAACTACGAAGCCCCCACGACACACACACAACACCACACAAACACCACACACACCTTCAAAAAAATTCCTACAGCTACAAAGAAAAATCTACGGTTCAAGCTAGTTATTTACATCTCCCAGTGCTGCTTTACCTTCCCAAGCAAAGCCGTTTTATTGCCGATAACGCAAAATCACGGGGTGAATGCTATTGGCTGTAGGGGGGCACAGATCAATCTCCAACTGCACATGCTCCCACACTCCATTTGTGCCTCAGTTGTGGGAGGGGGTGGATAACATAGAGAGGAGAATGCATATTAAATAGGAGCGAGGTCCAAACAGAATGAGAGATCTCCTCTAGCGGACAGGGAGCACTGAAGAGCAAAAAGGGATCCAGTTCTGACAGCACAAAAATATAGAAATGGGATAAAGGCAGTTCAGTTTCAGTTAGTGGCCTGTAATATTCCTACTAGCCTTTGAAAATTTCAATTGCTAATTTTGTCTCCATGGGACCATTGACCATGAGCTGGGTAAAAAATATGGATTAGTGTGTAATCCCCATCCAATGCATAAATCTGCAGTAAGAACGTTGCCGCTATTGACTTCTATTGGAAGGGGAGAGCGGATGTCTCAGGTTTGCCACCCCACCTTTAAATAGAAGCCAGTGGTGGGTGGGCAACCTGGTTTCCATCCACTTAATTCAATTACAAAATTTCTTTGTCCCCAATTCTGGTAAGGAAAGGAAAATGTTTGGTTTCAATATTCTAAGAGCTACTGAAGAAAGGGCCATTGGTTTCGACAAACACAACTATGGCCAACAAATGGCTGATAATCGACCCTTACAATCCGTGCAAACGGCATGGAAACAGAAAGAACTTGGACAATCTACAACAACAACAACAAAAAAAAATAGAAAAGAATTTCCCTAACTTTCATAATGAATATGCCCTTTTCCTGCGTAATAGGGTCATGATCTTGCAACACGCAAACAGACCTAAATTCATTTGGCTTAAGTTAGGCAGAAAGTAGAGACGTGCAACATTAAAAAAAAACATTAAAAACCAGAAGCTGCAGTAAGCTGCTTTTGATTACAAGTTGCAGATGTAATAGAAAACCATTCCTATTTACACATCCAGCTAATCAGTAGCCAGTTCAATTTGGGCTTATTATATGCGGTAGAACATTAACCTTCATTTGGAGTTTCTGTTTACAAATATATTTTCACCCATTCAGGAGATTAAATTTCAGCAAACCCGCACCCACCTTATTGACCTGCGTTTTTGTTAGAAAGAGTATTTACCAAACACCTTGCCTGAATGTTCCGTGCCCAACCTATTGGAGAGCAGGGGAAGTTTGAACATTCACCCCAAGTAATTCTCAAGTGCTCCAGCCCGAGATGTGATGTGGTTAGGTGTGTAAAGGATATACGCAGGCGTTCATTTAACCCTAACGGTGTTTTGAGGACCAACGTTGCCCTTTTAAGGATTGTTTAAAACACTACACAGTGGGGGCCAGCAGGGGTGATAAAATTTGTTTGGGGGTGCACATGCTCTTAAGTGATTATATAGAAAAGAGAGGGAGTTGACTACCTCGGCTTGAAACTTACGGGCAAACTTCTTGTTTGAAAATCTTGTATTTATGTTTAATGTTTTATTTTTTAAGCGATGTCCTTTTTAGATTTTCGTTTCAGCAAAATGTGTCAAAGTAGAAACAGAAAAACAAGAACTTTTTCCCAATATCGACACTTTATAAATACTGCTATGGTTGTTTGAAAGTTTTGCTCACAAAAAGTGCATTAGCATGTATGGTGAATAGGAAAAATAATAAAAAAGTTGAAATGTATAACTAAGCACAATGGTATCTTTGTTGAAAATTACAAACTTTCATTTCCTTATAAACTATGCTCCTAGTTATACTTGAGTTTCTATTAAATAAATAAAATGAACTTAGGGGGAGTTGTTTTTCCTAAAATCAGAAAGCAAAAGAAAACACAACAATTAGCAGAAAAAAAAAAACAGACCGTCCTTTCAAGAAAATAAATTTATATGCAGTGGATGACATAACATAATATTTTACTGTGTGTTTACTTCTTTATATAGTCCTTCGACACAAAGCAATCATCAACCCTCTAACTACTAATAAAAATGTAACATCTTTAATGACTCATTATCAAAAAAACATAATTAGAAGATCATGTTAACAACTATTTGAACTACCAGTCTGTCTGATCCTTTATATTTGATTAAAGAAAACAAATACTGAATGTGTAAATGACCTTGCATGACTATAATAATCAGTAAAAATGACAGACGAGTTATTTAAACAAAAAGTAATAGAAATAACCATAAGTTCCAAATACTAAAAATATTTTTCCCTAAAGCATTAAATGACTTGTACAGGGGAGGGATTTTCAATAGGTGTTAATTGCGAGGCTCACAGATTCTTCATAATCAGGAAGATATAAGTTCTTGGTGTATCGGACACGGATTGTAAACTACTATTGGGTATAAAAATCTTGTTATTGTTGTCTAAAAAATTACTTAAGAGTAAAAAAGCTTGTCAAATCTGAATCATTAAAAAAAGAAAGTCGAACAAGTGGGCTTATTTTCGATCAATGTACATGACTGTCTTTACATTATTCTGACAGTACATTTTCATAATTGGTTCAAACTATTTGTTTGTTAATATAACAACAGGGAGATGTAATAAAAGTTCTTTATTCTTAAAAAATGGTGCTAATTTTGTCCCAGCCAATTCAGATATTATCTTTCAATGTAAATAGCATTGAGTGATTGGGGCGGCAAATTAGCAACATGTTAACAATAAGAATTTTATAAATCTCCCTGTAATTGTATGTTTCCCACTGAACTCAGACATCAGCCACCTTCCCCACCCTGCCCGGGAAGCCGGAAATGGCAGGTTCAGGAAAAGGGGGGCATGGCAAGGGGCGTGGGTGGTGAGGGGCTTGATGTCTGTTTATGGCATTAAGGGGGGCGGCTAGTGGCCAGGGATTTAGGTGGAGGGAGGTGTTTTCGGCGGCATTTGGGGCGCATATACCTGTAAAAAGGAGGGCTGGACGGGAATAGAGACAAGTCTTCTTCTAGGTTGCGGGAAGTCTCGGGTGGTCTCGAGGGAGACAACCCAGAATGAGGGAGAGGCCTGTGAGTATGTAAGTTACATACACTCTTATCCTATTTATAATCCACCAAGTTATTCATGTGGCTTTTAAAAAAAGCCAAATTCGGTGTTTGTATTTTTTTTTCCTTTGATGTTATTAAATCTATTTTTTAAAAATGTTTGTCCTCCCAAAATTTTTAATCATAGAGACCCAAATTTATGGAGTTACAGATCTGTGGGTATATCAGAAAAGTGTGTTATCTCTATCTTAGGAATCCGTGGGAACTGATTCAGAATTACATGCAAATTACCCGCCCATCCACATGACTGTCAAAAGATGACAACCACTCTCGCACATTGGCGATTGAATATCTGATCTGAGTTCAAATATGTAATCAAGACAGATTATCTTTATAAAATACCAGGTCTGGCAGGACTGAGCTCCATCCTCTCAGTGTGTGTGTTTAAAAAAACCCAAAGATTAGAGGTAAGAATATAAAAAGTAAAAATAGAATATTTCTGTCGTTCACTGTAAAATGCCTGTCAATCTCCCTATAGACAAACTTCTACAACAATATATTAAAAATATTAAAAAATACACTTAATGTTTTCTTTCTTATGTTCCTTTTTATTTTCAGTGTAGAAATTGCAAAACAGTGCAAAAATGGTGCAGAAAAATATAAAAGCGAATCTAAAAGCCATTTCAAAAAGTCTTTCTTTAGCAGCACAAGGTGGTGATATAACTGGAGCAATCAGCTTTAGCAGAATCCAGGGTGTTCACTGTGCAAAATGGCAAATAGCAGTCCTTTAATAAGCCACAGATTTTGCTCGTCTGTCATCCTTTTACAGGTAATAGTCCAATCCAAGCTTCATCTTTACTTTTCTTCCCTTGTGTCCTCTGCATTTTACATGTGTCCGCGTTCATTATAACCCCCTAACTAATATTATGATATATCTGGTCCCTCTCGAGCTTAGCTTCCCATGTACACTGATACTGCTACTTATGTTCTCGTGCATATTTGACTGTAGCATAGGTGTTGTCTCAATATCGTGCATAGATGTATGAGTGATCTGTGTAGTCATATTGATCAGTTCAGCGGTTATGACTTCATATGAAAGTTCTATACGCGTCTTAACTTGGTGCGTATAATTTGTTCCATCAACAGCGCGCCATCAGATGTTAGCTTTCAATTTATGTTAAATAAGATCTGATATAGGATGCGGGCAAAAATTAGCACCATTTACAACTGAGTATGCGCCTTCTAATGAAGGGAACGCCACCCTTGATCCGTACGCCACTCAAACATAATCCTCGGCGCAAGAAAGCAATCCTCCGGCGCCTACGCATGGTGCCCACCTAGCAATTAACACCCAACACTTGTGGCTGTGTGTTTAGGTGCCCATGCTGCGCTAGAAGCCCCCCACATTTCCCCGCACCCAGTCGCCACTATCACTAGACGCGGACGGGCGCCCGAGCCCCCCCTTTTGTTTTTGTTTTTAGTGAACGATATGTTTTTTACAAGATGGCCTGTCATGCTGCACATGCACTGCACGGAGCACGAAAGGCCGCTCATAGTGTAGAATTTGGCGGGCGGCATAGATGGTCAAGCGCAGCGACGAGAGGTCAGTCGGGGAAATCCACCTGAAGATCCATTCTTTCTAACATCGAGACGTATCTGTCGATAGTCCCTAGACAGACCCGCTGATCGTGTGAGTGATGGTGAGAGTGGCAGACAGGCAGATCGACACACAGCCCCTTTATAGAGCCCTCTGCAACATTCAGACAGGACAGGAACAGAGGGCCAGTGGCGAACCCGTGTGTAGGACCCAACGAATCGGTAACTTAGCCATCGTTGGCCAAAGGCTGGATTGACTATTACCTGCTAAAGTGATGTCAAGGAGGTGCAGCAGCACAATAAAACGGGGCTTATTAAAGGACTTGCTATTGCCTTATTTGACAGGTGAACACCCTGGATGCTGCAAAAGACTGATTCTCGTCCATGTTTAGATCACCACCTGTTGCTTGAGAAAGACATTTTTACATTGCGTGTTTCGCATGTCTTAATTTTCTGACCATTTTGCACTTGTTTGTGCAATTCTACACTGAAAATAAAAGGACACTTTTTTGAATATTTTAACTAATATGGTTTTAGAAGGTTTGTCTATAGGCGAATGTGAGGATTTCTAAAGTGATAAGACAGTTAATATTATATTTTTTATTTCTATCCCGCCTAGCTCTATCATGGGTTTTAACACAACACTGAGGAGGAGGGCGTCAGTCTGCCCGCCTGGTAATTTATAAGAGATATGCTGGAACAGTGGAAAAAAGGACTTTTTGCAGCACTCTACCATAACTCAGCCCCAATTCACAGCGCAAGGGAGGACTACTATAAATTAAAGACGAAGATATCTCTCTTCTTAATTAAAATACTTATTGGAGGATAGTACAATCATAGTGGACGAACAATTACAATATGGCGTAAGGAACATTCATTGGTCCCTTTATTTAATGGAACCTGTCTGCAATGACTATAAATCTGCTGTGTGCACCCAGCCAGGCTTTAACACAAATAGACCATCATTTAAAAATTAATGTATATACACAAACAACTATAATAAAAATACATGTTTAAAAGTACACACCCTCTCTATAAGAACCATTTTTTGTGTTTTTTTTAAACACCCTAGTAGAGCTTTGGCAGCCTTGATGTTTTCAAAAAATGTTTGCACATTTCAAAAACAATGCCTTTAAAGTGTATACTTTAAAATAAGCAACATTCCATTGTTATTTCTATCATTGTTTCAGGTAGGTTAGGTTAGCTGGTTTTTCAAAGCTTCCACATGCTGGTTATACTGTAGTTTCTTACTGTTTCCATAGGCAATGGAAATTTCTGCATGAAGCAAGTTGAGCAAACATGAAGGGGAGGAAGGTTTACCAGTAGTCATAGAATACCTGTTAAATTTATTAGGGCATGCTAAGCAATCACTGAGCAGCTGCCGGCTGTCCCCTTCTGCATGCTTCCTCAACTCAGAAATGTATATCTTGAAATCTATATTTTTCTTTTGGTATATAGCTGTTGTAGTGGATAGGAGCACCCCCTTATGACATGGTGTTTCCTATTTGGACCACTAGTTGCCCTTATACGCTTTTTTTGTGGATTCCTCAATCGGTAATAAGCAGCGAAGGAGGGCAATGGAACGAGTTTTAAATTAAGACATTTGGGCATAGACCTAGTTGAGGTCTAGGTATGGAGTCCAGGGCAAGTACAATACACGTTGTTTTTTACAACATACAAGGTGCTTACGCGACCAGAACGAGGAGGAGAGGAAGGAGGGGAACCCAGTGCGCATCAGAAAAAAGAAACCTCTCAGATGGAACAGCTTAAGGGGAAATGTATACACCCAGGGTTAGGCTCTTACTCTTGTCAGATGGCCTGGGACTAGTAGTTTTTGCAATGCAGCGAGAACCCCATATGCCAACAGAAGAGAAAGGTAAGGGTCATTTTAATGCTAAAAAGTGGTCTCAGAATTGGGTTTCAATTCAGTTGGGGGTTGTTGTAGAGTCCTGCAAGAGTTTAAAGTAGCAGCCGTATTAACATCCACATTGGCATCCTGTATAAAGGATAAGTATATTAAGGATTATAAGTGATATAACGTTACATTAGAGCTGTTTTGATTAACTCAATATTTCCCCAGCCAAACAAAAATAGTAAGAGGCTGCAAGCTCATTGCATTCAGATATGGTTTCCTCTTAGGCTGGGTACACAGGAGGACAATTTGTCCCAACCCGAGCGAGCGCTTCGGCCGGCGACCAAATGTCCATCGTAGTGGCAAATTTGGCGGTGGCCGAAAAATTTGGGTGACCGATCGACGTGTTGTGACCCATAGGGAAACCACACGATCGGGGATTTTTCAACACGTTCTGATCCAGAGGCTGAGGTCGTTCTGTGGCACGCGCACCGCCCCTCACCAGTCAATATTTTTGTGCCGATCGACTGAAAGTGCAGTGAATCGCGATTGGCCGAAACTATTGTCTGGTGTGTACCCAGGCCTTATCTGCACAGTGTGATTTGTTGTAAAGTCTGGATACCACATGTACATGTTCGTATTCGAGATAAACAAATGCGAAAAAAATGATAAAAAAAAAAATAAACTTCAAAATAATAGTCAAGCCATGATGTTAGGTCCAAACCTTCCGCATGGATTAATGCTCAGGTAAAAGGAAGGAATTTAAAAAGGTAAAAAGGCTTTAAATTTTAAATCGGAGGGAACCGAACGGCTTACCAGGGAGTATAAAAGCTTGTACTAAAGAGTTGCAAGCAAAGCAATAAAGTAGCTTTAAAATATGAAAACTAAATAGCGGAAGGATAGCAGAACAAAGCCAAGGTTTAACTCCAAAAAATATTAATAGCAAAAAGATGGAACGAGAATGTGGGACCATTAAATAATGGGGCTAAGTGGTATAGAGGAATGCAGAGAAGGCTAATTTTCATAAACCATTTTTTCCTCTGTATGTCACTATAGAGGATCCTATGCCTATAGCCGGGACTGTAATATATGAAGGGTCTATAAAGAAGAATATGCAACTCTGGCTGACAGAGGAATATGGTACGGAAAGAATTAGCAACATTATATCAATAAAGCCCCAGGATCGCATGGATTAACATCCTCGGATCAGCTTAATTACCAGTCCAATAATTTAGTATTCTCACACAGTTTCAAATACTGTAGACAACAAGATGGAGGCTCGCTCATGATAAAACAATAGGCTTATACAACTTATACATCGAATCAAATGAAGAAGTAACACACAACAACAACAAAACGTGAAGCCACGCTCCCTTTTCTTCCCCACATAGCGCGTCAGGTCGAGTTCAGTGTTGTGTTTGTTACTTATTGATTTGATTTATGTATCTATGGAATTAAAGCTACATTTTACTCAGACCTCCGTCATTTTGCTTGGATTGGGAGCCTTCCAGTCCATCTATGTGTATTTATCATATCGCAGCCGCAGGCTTGGATCGGGACCTCCCAGATGTGAGGACGCCAGCTATTAGAGAAGGGATTTTCAGAATGTTATGGTTAGAAGCTCCCCGCAGTAAGTGTACATTTTTTCTACACCCCAGTTTTTTTCAATATAGACATAGGTGTTAACTGTAAAAATACAATTTTCGTTTGTAATGAATAAAATATGGAGGACATAATTAATAGAGAATAACGGACATATTATGATATCAATTATTCCTTATCAGTCATGTAGTTCAGTCTTTTGATAATAAAAAAAATAATAACATTTGTATGCAATTTGAAAAAATAAAATAAAAAAATAAAAACCTTTGTCTCAAGTATTTATTCATACTGTTTATATATAACTTGGAATAACCTTTTTGGACTGTTGGCGTTTCCCCCTATGGCTCAGGGCTTAGTGGCCGGCTGTTGCTGAGGGGTTGGTTCCTCAGTATTGCCACTCAGTTTTAGTAGCTGGTTGTCTGTCTCCTCCATTCCTCAAGAACCACCACACATCCTATATTTTCATAATGTATCAATAAAGCCTTGGGCACGGGTGTTTTGTTTGTACATCTGCTCAGTTTGTAAACCCATTAATCTTATTAATTCATTTCTGGTATGGGGGAAGCTGGTTACTTCAGGAGGCTGCAATGATTAACCTAGTAATACACAAAGATAATGTAGCCACCTTTTTTCCCGTATGTTAGAGTAGGTCATATTATATAAAAAAGGCAACCGGGATTTTTGTGGATGTCTCTGGGATACTTGGCAACTTATAGAATACAAGTCGTCGCAAAGTTTTCCCACTGGGCAAATCCCACCATGATGGGTGAGGGGTAGATTGGCTGTATATCCACCCTTAGAACAAAGTGTGTGAAAACAGTGGGGGAGATTTTGTGGAGTGTGTTTTTATGGGCTGCATACCACCATGCTAGTTATTTTTAAGTATTGTTGCTGTATTAGGAGTATTGATTGAACATTTGCGCATATAGTAATTAATATATTTTCTAATTTCAGGTGAGAGGGTAGAGCCTAGCCAGGACTGACCGTGCATTGGATTAGTATTGACGGCTATCCCTTCCACTGCCTAGATGGCTTTAAAAAGGAGGAAGAGGCCCTGCATCCATGCTAGTATAAAGCATAAAACCTCAAGGCTCTCACCTCCTTGGTATAAAGCAGTAGGCAGGTGGAAGGAGGGATAGCCTTCAATACTAATCCAAGGCCAAGGTCAGGGAGGACAATCATTCCTGTGAAAATGAACCAAGCAGGGAGTGTCCAGCCCAGATGAAATGACCAAAGGTAATTGTTAGGACCTTCCTACTGGGGTTACCTGACGATGGTGGAAGGCTTTTCACATTTTATGCAGAAAAATTGAACTAAAAAACCACCCAGGTTTACTGTTGCACTAGCATCGATATTTAGATATATGGGAGCCCAGGAATGTGCATCATTGATCATCTCTTTCTTGTTTGTTCTAATGTTGGTCAGATCAGTAGCACTATCCACGTTTATGCTTATAATGTTGGCCAAGCCCGTTATGTAAAGTAGCAGTGGGGGGATTGATGGTAGTAAAGCTGCCATCTCTAATTTTCTGGGTCTCATCATTAGGGTTTATTTGATTTTGCTTGTTTATTGCCCATATGAACCAGATAAAATTTGAGATTGAAAAGCTACTAGATCGGTTTTTCCGTATTAGTCCAGTTTATCTAGACCACTGTTTCCTATGTTTCTGATTCACTATGTCTGGTGATGTGCCGCTGGGGATTGGAAAGAATGCAATGTAATTCCAATTATTCAAAAGGAGCGTTTAGTTGTTCCCAATCCTGTTTTAACTAGTACGAACCATGTAAACCTGAACACCGTGGTAATGAAGGGCTTGGAAACTTTGTTACAGGATTAAATCCTTGGACTTTGGTCTCCAAGAATGATTGTATTAGTAGTATCAGCTGGATTTATAAGAAATAGATTGTGCAGACAAATTTAGTGTTTTATTGAAGAATTGAGTAGAATTTAGATTCTGGCTAAGCAATAGATGTGGGTTATACTTTTCGATACTTCAAAAGCTTGTTGATACTGTGCCAACATAGAGTGACTAATGTATAAACATGAGGACTGTTGGCTAGGAAAAAACATTGTACATGGATTATTCGAATTGGTTATTGGATAGCAAACAGAGGAGTGTGGTCAATGGAGTACATCTATGTGGCTAAGTGGTGCTCAGGGTTCCGTCTGGGGCCGCTTCTTTTTAATTGTTTTAAATTACTTACTGTAGAAGGGGTATTAAGAGACAAGGTCTACTGTCTTTGCTGATGAAACTAAACAATATTGCAAAGCTTTGGAAACTCAAATGATGGCAATTGCTGCAGCGACCTAGATAGTGATCAAAATGGGCATGCAAAATGCAGCAGATGGATTCCAATGTGATAAAATTGGGGTTTTAACAATCCTGTGCCACCTACACCATAAATAATTCTGTGTTAAGTGAATCTCTAATGAAAAAGATTGGGATTGGTTCTTGTATATAACAGGACTTAGCATGTAGCAAACAATGCCAGACAGCAAACGACCTAGAGCTAGCGAAGGATATTGTCGTGTTTAAAAGAATGGGAAATAGATTCAAGGAGGAAAAAAAATTTATTCCCTCTGATATTGGAATATGGCGGTCTTTGGCCAGTTTGGAATCCCATATACAAAAGGCAGGATCTTGAAAATGGAAGAGTTCAGAAAAGGGAACTAATACTAAAATATAAGAATGGATGAGGCTTCACTAATGCCGGCAGATTAGACAAGTTGAGATGTCTTTACAGGAGAAGAAGCAACATTTGCATGGAGATATGAGCACTACACAAATATATTAAAGGGCATGTCAACCCAAAACTAGAATTTACCCAACTGGACCCCCACTGTTGTATTGTAGAGAAAAATCCTACCTTACATTTCCATGATCCCAATGGTTCTCTTAGTCCCCCAAAGTCCAGAAACTGACCACAGGGAGCCTGACACAGTCCATATTAGACTCTGAGCCTCACGTCTCTCCTCCAGGAGGAATTTGCAAATGCTCACTGCAGCCGTACCCCCCAACCACCCCACACCCCCCGTCTCCTACCTCCTCCTCTTCTCCCGTTTTGCTCTCCTCCCCTAGCTACAAACCCATGTTCTATAGTGTAGGGCTCCCTCCCCCAACCCCAAGCCGCTTAGTAATTGTCTTAAAAATCCACCTGATCTTACCTTGCTTTCCCCGGCATTCTGTTGCAGCCAGAGCCGGTCCGTTATTGCTGCCTCTGTAGACAAGTTTCTATCTGAGAATACGGTGTATTTAATACTGCGAGTGTGGTGATCCAGGGTACTTCCGATTGTCATTTGGAGTCAGGAAGGACATTTTCTTCCCCCCTTTTAGCTGGGTTTGGTGCCCCTCTGGAATAGGGATTGACTTAATGGACATTATGTGATTTATTCAACTCTCACACCTATTGTAGACATTTATTGTCCTCTCGAATTGGACTTTGATATTCCTGCTTGATGGTAAAAATGGAGAAAACTCCTTTGCCATTCCTTTCAATATATTATATACAGTATCCTGAATCGGGAGGGTTTGGGTCGTCTGTTCCACTCCTGGAGAGTGTATGATTTGGAGGGAATATTTAATTTCATTTTTTCCTCTAGTCTAGCTATGAGGTATAATACATATCAAATACAAAATCATTACAGGTTGGTAATTGGCTAATTTTACACAATCTCAGAGGTCCAAAACATTATATTGTATAGAAGTGTGTGGACCAAGAAATATCTTAAGTTCCCTTGTGATACAGACCAATAAAATGTATGTATAGATGCACATTAATTCGAGCATCAGCTGTCATTATTTGCGGGAAGATAACTACATACTTCCCTGGAATTCATGTATGAAATATGATTAGATGGGGAACTTGCATCAGTTTTAAATTGCTTAAAGCAGGCAGGCCCCCGTGTGGCTATCATGCTCAGGCTATGGTTGCGCTGGTTTTACAGTGACTTTATACCTCTTTTCTTTGAAGTAGGCCCTGCCTGAGTGGGACTCTCTGTAGTACAAATGAAGTGGTGAGCAACTCTACAATGGTCTAAAAGTCGGAGGTTTGATTTAAATATGTGGAGTTGCCATATGCTTCACACTTGAGGTTAAGTGATAATAAATGGGAAAATTACCATTATGGATATACCTTTGGGTAGGTTAAATTCCTTCTCATGTGCATGACAACACCAACTGTCCAAAGCAGCATACAAAAAATAGAATTCTAGTGCACATAAACACTTCTAACTTGATATTGCTTCTAATTTAGCAGTAATCCTTAGGGAGGTAGCCACTATGGCCATTAGAATTGTTTGTGCACTAGATTAGTTTTTGTATGTACGTATTTCTCTAGTTGCCACTTAATAGGATGGACAACAGCCACCAATTTTCTATATATGTGTACAATGAAGTTGACCAAGCCTTCGTGGGAACTGTGACTACTCCACCCAGAGTTAGGTCAGTGCTTGTTGAGAAAGTACTTTAAATTAGAGAGTCAGTCTCAAGCATTCAGGCACACAGGAGAAGCTTCAGCTTATGTAGACCAAAAAAGGGGCAAGACAGTTTGGTAGGGACACAGTTTAAAGAAGAAACTTGACTGTGGTGAATGGGGCCTTGAAAATTATAATTTGGTCCAAATTTATTGAACTAAATTGGCTTTATTATCCAGGGTTTAGCCAGGGCGTTTGTAGAGTAACCTTATGGAGGTAGCCACTATGCAATTAGAATTGTTGTGCACTAGAATTTTCAGTTTTTTGTATGTACTTATTTCTCTAGTTGCACTTTAATATGATGTACAAACAGCCCAATTCTCCTATATATTGCTGTGTCTAAAGCAGCTACAGCAGGTAGAATTTATGATATAGGGCACTTGATTGACAGATGAAAGTATAAGCTTCATATTGGCTATCATGAATAAATGTGGACAGATCAAAAAAAATAAGTGTTACAGTGATAGTTAGGAAATAATTAGTTTCCCAAGAACATATAGTAATTTAAAAAAAAAAACATTTTTCTGCTTTAAGATACCTTTTAAAGGGCATGTCCCCACCCCAAATCTAAAATTCCCAAGTGCTGACCCCATGTGTTGTTTTAAAAAAATCTTTAATGACATTCCTGCTCCCTGTAAGTTTCTTGTAGTCCTGGTACAAAGTCCAGAGAAACCTGATGGGTCTCTGATTGAAGCGGCAGGAATGGCCGGGCGGAAACACGTAGCCCATTTTTTTGGTTGTTTGCACCTTTGTTGATTGCTTTACAGCTTATTGAGTTCACATATGATTGAAATAAAGTTTTGTGATGACACCTACCAAAGCTGTGAGTCCTAAGTCGAGCGGTCCGCTCCTGTGCTCACTCTCAACCTGAGAAGCAGTGGCTATCTTCCTCCAACTTCCTGCCTTCTGTGAAAGCACTCCGGAGGGATGCAGAACATGCGCAGGGGAACCTTTCCCCCTCCCTCCGGATCCCATCTGCAAAGCTTTCTCCTAGTCGTTACATGCTTTGGGCATACGGGTAGTTTATTATGTTGGCCAACCCAACACGCCATAATAAAAAAACAAACCATGTTCAGATATCTACTTACAGCGCCATCGTTTCCCAGCGGACTTCTATTCAGCCAGCAGCCAGTCTGTGATTGGATGACCAGCAGCCAATCCCACAGACGGATTGGCTGATGCCTTTTAAATCATTCCCAGTATATGGGGTGGTGATGGCAAATTAAAAGATTTTTAGTTGAGAGTCCCAAAATGATCACGTTTATGAAGCACCCCTACTATTTTAGGAGACAACGAGCTGAGATAAGAAAAGGGCATGTAAGGTAAACTGTATTACTGCGAGTGTAAAATAAAATGTAAACAGTAAACAGCACAGCAATGTTTAAATTAGACACAAGATAAATGTTAGATGGTTGCAACTGCCCCCGTTCACTGTTGCGTGTTCTGTGCGATAATAATCAATTACAGTGCTTAGATATTGTGCAAGAAGCCTGACAAGCACAAAACGTAAGAGCATGCCTCTTGCTCTTTTATTCCTGCTACTGGTAAATATACCGTATATACTGATAACAACCTTAGGTTTTTAGGTTTTAAATTATAGCCTAAAAACCAAACTGTCTTACTCGAGTCAAAGCAAATTTACAGAAACTTACCACTACAAATTTGTATTTAGGTGGGCGGTTTGGACACCACTCGCAACGTCGCAGTGACGTCACGTCGCTAAAACAGTTGCTTGTGTGCGTCACGTCTTACCACCCTTACATGCTCCTTTCTTTCCCAACCGACAGCTCAGTGGAGAGGGACAGATAGTGCCTCGCAAGCCTGAAGCCTGCATCTGAAACTGGCCTGCAGACGCAGTCAGTGCTTACTGAGGAAATCGGATTGCCTCTGGGTCAGTTACTTGATGTGTAAAAAAGTTAAACTTTTTTTCACTTTAACTTAAATATTTTTTTTATCTATATGTTATGGAGATAGAATAAAAAGCTAGACTGGTAATGGGGTAGGGGGGTTTGAGAAGTGTAGCCATCTGATTTGATCTTCAATTATTTACCAATTTATTTGATTCACTTAATAAGTTTGGACACAATACGTAAAGTAAGAAGTTCCATTAAAGGGCAACTAAAGCCTCAAAACATAAAAAAAAAAAAAAAAAATTGCATCGCAGAGGCAGAAAACACCTTGATACATATTACTGTAAAAGCATGTAAATCAGGCCGAACTTTAATCATTTGAATGTGTTGCATGAGAAATTACCGTTTCTGACATAGGTTGTTGTGCTTATTTCACAGCAGTTCCAATAATCACTATAACAAATTAATGTGATATTGACTAATTATAGGTTTGCAGAAGGGGGGCCATAATATCTACCTCAGATATACGAGTCAATACGGTTTTACTCGTTTGATCAGTTAAAAAAATGCCGACCTACAGCTGCTATACTCGGATCAGTTATACTTGAGTATTTGATGTGATGGTAGGTATTGCTCTAAAACTATATTTAAAAAGATAGAGATAATTGTAAATGCCTTCATACAACGGAATATCATGATATCAGCTGGACATGGGGAAGAAGGTGAACAGGGGCAGAAGAGAGGTTTTCACTGGGCCTTTAGCAAACATACAGTATATACTGCCAGTGTAGAAATGTTGAATAATAATATGGAAAGATGCTTTAAAAAACGTGCTTGCAACTTATGCATTCGTCAAAATAACAGCATGCCAGGAAGTTTGAAAAGAATTTCCGTCCTATCTGAGATTTTGCTGGATAATCAAGATAATTACCATGCCTCTGGTAGAAGGGGTAATCACCATTCTACTGCTTGATGGAGCTAACCCCTGTGGGAGAGGATAGGGAGTCACAGCGAATTGCAAGAGCTTGGCACTGCACACTAAAATATACCAAATTACACGTGCTATTTCATTTACACAGTAAAAAAGTTAAGAAATTGTTTCTGGAAGGAGGCATAGCTAGGTTCTGAAGATATACAAGCACAGATTTAAAACAAAACTATCTTGTAAATTGCATTTATTTGAAGGGTAGATGCAAAATTGCAAACAAAATGTATCTTATAACTATACCATAATAGGTCGAGTCCGGGTATTCTTCTAAGCTTATGTGTTAAAGGTAGATGAAAGGAAAATGTATGATAGAGTGCATACATTGTTGAGGTCTCATGTGCATGACTTCTAACCTTCTCTATATCCACCACATTTAGAGTGTGGCATAGTGGTATATACAATACACAGACAATGATATTACACCTCCAAACATTCTCTCTGGTGGTGTATGCGGGTGTTAAAAAAATTATAATACTAAAAAAAGGGACCAAAAAGTGGTCACAAAGCTCTATATCAGTGACATATAGCATTCACAATATAACAGCATTATGATAAAACTAAAAAAAAAAATCACCTGGCATAATAGATCAGCTGAACCAAAAATGTGTTACCTGGTAGTTAACAAAGAATCCTAGCAGGATTTGGGTCTCTTGACCTCCTTAAATCCAGAGCAAGCAAGTCCTCTCCTTGGAAATATTAAAGACCACAAAATTTAGTTAGAAACAAATTGTGAATTGAAAATTGATATTAGTGCGGCTGTGTAAGCATTTATTTTCACTTCTTTTGATTATTTTTTGCAATGCCTACAAAATGGTGCATATGAAAAATATTGCTTTTCCAATTTCTTGTAAAGCGCAAACCAAAGGAGCTTAGCTCATGGGAGAACCTCATTGAAGACGTGAGATGTACAGTAAGACACAACTGATTCTTAGATCTATTTTTGTAAAAAACCATGGAACCTGCTTGGGTCAAAGAAGAGGAAGCATTGTGGGAGATTAGGGCAGAGTGTGTGAGTAGAAACATAAAACTCAAAGCCTTTAGAATGCTTTAAATGTGTGTTTGCTTGCGTAACTAAAAACTGTAAAACATAACCAACCCATACAAAAATAACAAGTGAAAGCCATAGAAGACATCTTGAAGGAAGCTCATTCTGTCGTTTTGCAAACGAACACAGCAGTGGGATGGATAGGGTCTTCTCACACTACATAAGAGGGATTTTAAGTAGGGCATACAGCAGCAAACAGGGATGAGAGAGGGAGGGAGGGCTCATGGGCAAGCCGGAAAACCTTAGAGGAAAGGTAGAGGTGGAAAACTTGTCACTCACAGAAGGCTCCTGCTGCTTTCATTTGGGACTTGGACAGACAATGCAGAGAGAACCATTAGAGCAGAGTAGAAGTAAGGTAAGGATTTGTTAACAGTACCAACAGTGGGCCAGTAGTGGGGAACATTTTGTTTTGAGGTTTACATGCCTTTAAGGATTGTTGCATGTTCACTACGATTGCAAAAGGACATTTTAGGGAATTAAAGGGACTTATATATCATCCCCCAACTGAAATTTGCCCAGTGCCATTATATCCATAATGACAATTGCCAACCGTTACCATTTGGATCAAAGGTCTGTGCACCAAAAAAGTGGAGTTTCAACCATTTACCTGTCTGTGCCAAGCATTATATTGTTTAAGCCAAGATTGTACCAAACGGGAAACATTGCATGTCATGCTACGTTTTATTTGCTGCTAATTAATTTATGCCGTGCATGTTTGTATAGGGGACTATCAACTTACACACAGGCCATGTTCATAGCTCACTAGAAATGGTGAAAAAGTACAAAAGACTTTGTAAATTGCTGAGCTGGAAGAAAAGTAGTTATTCATTGAGATTGTACCTAGATCTTGTGAGGACAGAACGTAGTGTTTATTATTGTCTTAATGCTTACTAACATTTTACCATGTTGCATTTCTATTATTGTTTCATGGGTTTGCTATGCTGTTCTGTTGTTTGTATTAGGGTATCAAATTTGCCAGGCCTATTTCATAATCTATCTCATATGAGTGGAAATAGGTTCATTTTATGTACTTTGTTTAATGGCTTGTTGGTATAGGATTATATTGTTTTGCGAATCTGTGGGACTATTGTTTCATTGATGGTTGTCTTACGATTTTTTGAGTAGTGTATATGTGGATGTAGTTTAGAAGAGTAGCCCTGTTATAATAAAGCGTCCAAAACTTATTCTGATGACCAAGACATTGATAAGTTTGAAACATTAATAAAAAACACTTCATAAAACTGCCATTATATAATGACCAAACACAATTGATGGTTTGAGTATATTCCAATATTACATGCTATATAGTCTGCAGCAGGACAAAAAAACATCCTTAATTGCATTGTGCCAATTAATGACCTTTTGTCTGAGTGATCTGCCAATAGTTTTAAGACTCAGGATGTTCCTATAAAGATAGAGCCAAGAGTCAGGAGACAAGCATAAACTTTATATACTGTACATCTGCTTAGTACGTTCTTAATATCCTACTTTTGTTTTTAAATATATGAATGGACCCAATATATGATGGTACGATAAATCATACAATATTTGATATTAACCAATGCATTAGCTCAAATATTGTTTGACTCTATTAGTAATATCGTAAAATAAATCCAAAACTGATTGATCAGAAGAAGGTAATTACCTACACATGTTAATGGAAAATGGGCATTAATTACCAATTCTTAACTTAGCATTTGTGAATAAAATAGAATGAAGATTAGCTATATGATAAATCTAGGAAATATAATACAGCTGTGAAAATTGTGTAGTTGTATTTATTAGAGGCTGGCAGGTGCAGTGTGGCATTTTGATTTATGTAGATGTCATTGAGCTGACAATGTCCGTGTATCGTGTGATTGTGTTTTTCTTCATTCAGCGAGTGGGAACAAGAGCTGTTATTGCAGAAAGGATGCGTCATTTATCTGTGTTTCACTATTGTATCTTTAAGTCTGGATTCAAGTGACAGTTCTTTCAAATGCATTAAATTTTTTAACAGATTCCTATTCCACCAGATTGCTTAAGCAGTTACTCTCTTCTCTTCCTACTAACCATACAATGGTGCTGGATTTAGAGCATGTTGCTGGCATTGAGTATTAAAGGAGGAACATACTTTGCACGTGTGTGGGGAAATTGCACAGTAATTTCTTAGCACGCATGATACAGGAGACAACAGCAATCATGCCCCAACCATTTCTTTATTTGAATTGTAAAGCCAAGATGGGGAATACAAAATTATGGCTGCATTGAATAGTATTCCCATTTCAATTAGTTTGCTTTGGGATTTTTGTTATCTGTGTGATAGTGTTGACAGTAGGGAATTAGTATCACCTATTTAGAAATGGTAGAAGAATGGATATACTCACTTAAAAAGGCATGTCCACCCCAAAAATGTATACTCTAATTCGCATCGTATCAATTGTAATTAAGCGGCTTAAACGATCAGAATGAACATCGGTTTAATGATTGTTAAAGTGTGCAGTATCCGAAACTTTATAAATATGGCCTTTGTTACCTGTCTTACTTTATCTTCCTTGCTGCAATCTGAGCCTGCATTCCAAAGTATGATGGTTATAGTTGCTGTAAAGCAGTGGAGGCAGAACTACAAAATCCCTGTAAAATGTTCCCTTACAATGTCCATTCATGTGTTACAGTGTTTTCAAGAAGGACCCTGCTTGCTCTGTTACTCCCATGTCACTTCCACCATTTGGAAGCAAACCGAGACGTATGAGACGTTGTAGAGGATATTAAAGGCGTTAAAAACATGATATAAGTTATTATCAAAAAGAGTTAAAGATCTACAAAAATGATCACATGAATAACAGGAGAAGTCCACTGTCAGTATATTAGTAATAATATCAAAGGTTACATAATTAATATATGAAATCTCTAAATGCACCCCCTCTAGCGACATCTGGCACGTCATTCAGTCAAAAAAAGTTTAGCTTGTAGTGCTAAGATACTTATCAGTAAGTTGGGGAGTAAATAGAAGTCCGTTGACACGGTCCACCATCAAGGGACGGTATCAAGGCCACACATCACAAAAAGATCACATAGTATCGGAAGTTAAAAGTAGCGAGATAGGTCGTGTTTTTATTTTTGTTTTTGTCTAGCACCCAAAACGGTTTCGCATCATAGCTTTTTCAATGGCGCGAAGAAGTCCGGTACAGTCGGCTATTTAAGTATCAAACTACCAATGGGGGTGATGTTGAAAGGTGTGTCTTGTGGTCGATGCATTGATGATGGCAATAATCCTGGGGTGGTTCCAGAGTGGGCTCCCTAAAAATGAGTTTTGCAGGGTGATATGTCTGTCTAATTATTTGTGTGTTAACTCTATAATTTTATATATTTATTACTGATTCAAACAAAAAAAAATAGAAAAAAACGTATTTATGGGCCAAATAATGGAATTAATTGCCTGTTTTTGAGACGGAATGATCTCTTAATTGTATTAAAACCAAACCTTCTACCTTCGTCTTGTCTTGGGGGGTTTAGGCCTCAGGCCACATTTCACCTATAACGTAGGGATGACAGAATACCAATAATAAACTGCAGTTGGGAAGAGGAAAAAAAAGGTTGGCATGCAATGGCTGAAATGTATGACATGTCTAATCGTTAAACAATTTAGTCTGATTTGGAAGAAGGAAGTTACATGAGATTGGTCAGTTGTGACAAATTTCAGTTTGATATTTTTATGGTCTAAACTATTGACAGCAATGAAATCGGGCTAAATATCACAAAAGTGGTACTGGGCCTCCTGTAGTGTATACATGATGAGCAGGATAGACCTTTTTTACTCAATAACTGTTTTTAAATGTTCACATTAGAAAAAGCCATGGAAACATGTTTAACTCTGCGGAATAATTTTGGTTGGCGCGAAGCAACATGCTCTAGAAAATATATTAGTCTTACTGGAACCTTCCAATCATACACATTTGTAACAGAAAGTATTTTCTATGTTTCTCTCTGGAAAGTGCAATTATGCACCAAAAGTTAAGTTTAGGTCACGTGGGCTTTTACCTAATACCCTTGCTCTGCTATGCATGCAAATCTGACGAACAGTAGCTCAGTACAGGCAAGTGGAATGATTCCATACAGAGCTGTGCAGCATTACATTCTAACTGTGGCTTGTTTCGACCTAATGAGTTGAAGGGCAGGCTGGAGCCGCATGAATGGGTTATTACAAGGAATTGGAGTTCAGCAGGGTGAGATCATACAGTTATAGCTGGATGACTCCCAGCCATATGGGGATTTTTATTAGCTATCCATTTCGAGAGAAGAGATTTTGGCATGTATAAAGCATTGTCACTTAAGCAGAAAGTGAAATTTGAATCATATAAAATAACAGTAATGTGAGAAATAGAATAATCTCTGCACAGCTTGATATATTGCATATATTTACATTATGACTGATTGCTTAATGGTGCACAATATTTATGATTAGTATAAACACCAAAAAGTGGATATTCTTGCCAATGTACATAAAGACATAAACCAATTTTACACTTTTCATTAGTTGGTATAAATAGTGTGACAGGTAAATATAAGGACTTGCCTCTACTATAGTGGCCATTGTGTGTTTGCATTGATTTTCTCGATAAATAAATTTAGTGAAAGTGGCATATTGAATTTTAAAATGAGAAGTAAAGTGGGAAACTTGGGAGCTATTCAGAAAAGTTCTGTATCGTTCAAATGGTGCTAATTTTGCCCAACCAATCAGAACTTATGCTAACATTTGAAAGCTAACATTACTGATGTGTTAGCACTTTTAACGATTTGAATGGAGCGCTATTCAATATTAACCTCCCTTTTGGTATTATAATGATTTGTCCTAATAAGCTGGGCACATACACTAGTGCCACTTAGATAGATTTGAGGGATATATATCTAAGTTCTAAAGACCCATTTAAAGCAGTGTTTTTATTTTGAAATGTTTCTATCTGACCCATTCCTTTTTGATTTCAAATTGATTGACATTAAAAAATGGGCAGGTGGTTCTAGGATAGATTGGACATTTATTCTTATGAGAGATTGGACCTCTGTCTAATGTCTAAGGTAGTGTATGGGCCACCTTAAACTGTGCGCTTGTACGTCTATGGGTGCAACATTCCTATTCCAATGCAAATGAATTCTACATGCTTATTCCACTGGTTGATTCTTAAAGAAGGCCTGGCCCTTCTCCATTAACTGATAGCAATCAGGGTTATTAAATCAAAAGTTGTTATTGATTAAAAATGTGAATGTTGCCCCAAACCAATAAGAATTATTTAACATTTGAAAGATAACATCTCGATGTGGTTGGGGCAGTAAATTAGCACCATTTTAACAATAAACAACTTTTATTTATAACCCTGAATGTTTTTAAAGTGACAAAGTGGCAAAAAAATGTATGTTACTTCCATCCAAAAAAAGGTTGGGCAGGTCATTCACAGCTGTCTTTATAGATATTAATTGTGTTTTTCAACGATCCGTGAACCAGAAAGCTGCCTGTACTTTTTGTAAGGGCAGTCTTGTACACAAAATGAAACTGTCATGGTGATAAGAAAGCCTTTTTAAAAATTCTTTTTTTTTTATTTGACGCTTGACTCAAAGAGGTGCAATGCCGTTCTGTTAATGCCTTGTAATGTTCATGTGTTTTGTAAGATATCAACTAAACTAAAGAAACGAAAATACAATACTAAATACTTTCAAGATAAGCTTAGAGAAAATACCCACTGATCCTAAAGGGGTGGCTACCCCCAAGTTAAAAAGTAAGTAAGGTAAGCACCCCAACTCAGCCACCAATACAATGTGAGTTCAAAGAACATTTCTGAATGTAATATTCCACAATGTTTATCGTCCTTTCTTCTTCCTTGCTGGTTGGACAGGTACAGTACTCGTAATGGCCTTAGCAGGTGATGTCACATCATGACTATATCCTTGATAAGAGAACAACTTGTAGCTAACAAAAGAAAAGAATTTAAAAATGCCTAAAGGAAAACAAGTGATAATTTTGGAATATAGAATATAGAAGCATGAATTGCAGAGAAACAAATACAAAACTTCACTATGGATGACACTACCCAATCCCGACCAGGAAATTTAAAGCGAAAAAATGACATAATGATGCATACAAATAAATATTAAAAACATTGTTTTAGTAGATTGATGAAGGTTGTCGCCAGTTTTAACCAGCTATTTGCCTCCTTGGATTACTTATCAACAAAAAGTATAAGAAAATGTCATGGCTACCTGGTAGCGGAGATGAAGCGATGAAAAAACTTAAAATATCACTAAGTCCTAGAAAATAGTCGTCAAAATCATGGTACTTTTTGTTTCAAAACCTTTGTATTTGAGCTGTTCATTGTAAACCCTAAGAATTCTGTGGAAGGCAAGGTCTGTAAGCAAGTCCGACGTTCTTTAAATCTACATCACCAGAGTAAAGCAGGACTTGTGATACAATTGAAGGCATGTTTCCAGATAGGGTGTGGTCATAGGGGAAAGAAAATTAAAAGGCAGACATAACATTTAATAAAAACCCTTTCTAAATTAGAGCATAATAATCATGTCATCTGCAGACTTGCATAGCGGCCCTCTTTGCAGGAGAAAAGGCAGAAGCTTGAAGCGAACTTTATTTAGGGTGTCACAGCTTTTGAAACTCTGTGCTTGATGTGTGGCATTTGGTGCTTAATAATATACAATGCTAGGTAAGGGTGTGGCAGCATGTCTAAAACTTATTGGGGATTTCTTTCTCTAGGTGGAGCTTTCATTTTCCACCATGTATCTGTCAAGTGATGCTATTCCTTATTAATTTATGTGGATACTGCAAATGGGAAAATACGGGTTTATGGAATACGCAACCCATCTAATAGAGACTGCTACTCTTACTTCTGATACGTCACATGACAAAACTACGAGATAGAATTAAAACCTCCCATTATATTTACATTAGTTTTCTAAATCATTCTGTATCGTGGTTTATGCCTATCAAAGGCATTAGCAGAAATTAGTATAGATGAGATGTAGGACATGTTTTGGACCGATTATTGTTAATCTCTAATGTAATTATTTAGTCACATTTTCTAAACTCCATCAATGTGAACTTTTTTTTTTCATTCTAAAAAAAACCAATTAATCTATTTGTTTAACAATTGTTTTGCATGTCGGTCGCAAGGCATTGGTTAAAATGAAACTGTTTAATAAAGTCCTTTTTTAAAATATTATTTTTTTAATTTATTTCCGCTGACTCAAAGTGTTGTATTCTGATTACCACAGTAAAAAAGAATGTATTAAAGGGCCAATCGTCGTTACACTTTTTGCTAATGGTTTGTATCAGCAAATCATTTTCGATGCCACAATCTTCGCGCCAGTATCAGTATTTTCAGACCTAAATATTCCATGGTCTCGGTCATGCTCCTGTACTGTAGTTAAAGGGATTCTACCATAATTATTAGATGTGTACAGCCTTGAATTATTCCTTATATATGCAGTATAGGTGCCCATTCAGGGGTGTGTTGTACCCACTATCTTTAAAACATGACATCTGTGTTACCCAGCTTTAGACTTGTTTCATTATGGTTCAAATGGTAGGGAGACTATATACTCACCTCCCCCTGTTCCCTTTCTCCCCAACTCCATGCAAGTACTCCCCCATAGGGTGAGGACTAAAACACTCAGTCCTCACCCCAATGGGGAAGAGCGCTCTTGACAAGGAACGCGTGTCTTGCCATTGGACTGCCTCCGGACTGACCAGTGCCAGGGGCGGAGGATCTGTCCGGAGGAGCGAGAGGGAGATTACATAGTAAGTAGGCAGGATCTTTTGTTTAAAGTACCAGAGGTGAGGAATTGCTTTTAGGCCTCCACCCAGGTACTTGCAGGAAGGGATGGGATGAGGACAATGGTAACTATAATGTCCTTAAATGTAAGGTCCCTGATCTTGCCACCAATTTGGGGGGGCACAAATTCATAGATGGCATAATTTGATACATACATATGGGCTCAAAAAATTTGCTTAACACGAATATTAATTGCCACAATTCAACATTTATAGGGGTGATTGAAACCTCCTTACTTCGATAGCTCAAGACCCAGGTGTACAAAACCCCGTCGCTTCACAAAAACGTGTTTTGATTAAAGGGTATTTAGATATCATATGTTCAACATAATCATGGTAGATCTCTACCATAAGTCTATATGGCCCGGGTCAAGACGCCCCAAGGACCTGTCGCGAGGCAACTGTCCATTCAAAATCTTCCAAATGTCGGAGTCTGCACGGATACCGAATAAACAGAGACCATGCCACCGGAAATTGAAATTACAGGTAAAAAAGCCTATTATAATGATGCTATGGCGTTTCGGACAACCAGTCCTTAATCATAGCCTATGATAGGGACTGGTGTGTCCGAAACGCGTAAGGCGGTTCAGATAATATAAAGTAACGGTCTGCGCTTTTTAGCCAGTACCGCGCCTTAACGATCGGTTTAACGACTGCTTAAACCAATCTTTAAAAGATGCTCTAAATTCAGATTAGTTTAATTTACATGACTAACACAATGCTAGATTATGATTCCCGATTAGGAATACTATTGGGTGTATTGTACTTATGCATGGTATTACTATACCCCGACCGTTCATAATTTAAAGAACGTTCAGTGTTAAATGGTATGACGCAGAGCCAGATATTAAGCCACATGTCGTACAGTTTAACGATAAATTGGCAATACCGTGCTTTATAATATGGCACTTTATCTAAATCAGGTCTTGATCCCAATAATCAAGACATGTTAATATCCGTTTCTCACAGCCATGCTAGATAATCAACGGCCCCAAATACTTACTTTCTCCACACATTTGTGACCAAACGCAATTATCATTGTTAGGACAAGAGCAAGATTGCACGAAATCTGTGTTCTTTGTCAGAGGAAGGGATAGTCTCTGAGATGCTGAACATGATGGCTGTCATCTTTCAGGGAAGCACAGGCTTCCGCTTCTGTGAAGGTATTGAGTACACTTAGCTGGGTCTGCACAGCTAAGGCGAGGCCCCAACTATTTTAAAGAGCATGTTGCGGAGCGATGCACGGATTCGCGCACATTGGAGGGATGCTTGTGCGTGGTGATGAACCCTGACATTTTTTGGTAATTGGAGGGAGATGCTAAAATCACACCAAGATGTGTGAAAGCATGATTACTGAACAACAATCGAAGACACCAAGTCCCCAACGCAATAGCGTGACACCCAAATTTGGACATTCCAATAGTGTGCATTTCTAACACACAGTCGTATCGCCAGTGTGCGATGGATTTGGTGGCTAAATCGCATGATGGGCCTAGCCTATGGGGCTAATGGGAGCTGACACGATACCCAACGGGGTTAATTTGAATCTTGGGAATGTGCTCCTTCTATTGTTGGAGACTTTAGTTCTCCTTTAAAAATCCAATTATCCACTTCTCTTATGTGGGGAATATATATCTCCACCCAGCATTTTCCCGTTAACAATAACAAAGGACGCAGAGGCTAATTCAAGTCTAAAAATTCCAGAAGATTTGTTATATAAATATGTACAGTACTATATATCATAGATAATATTTGGCTAAATCAATAAAGTGTTCACTGAAAATTAAAGTATTTTGTCCCAGTTACAGCAGAAGGTGCCCCATCTTATAATCTAAAGGAAGAGGAAATTCACATCCATAAAACCCAAATTCTAAAAGGCCGAAATAGTTATCCATATCTCGGTCTATGAGGCAAACCAATTTTAAAAAGGGGTTTGGAGGCAGTTTTGCTGAATGTATTGCTAACTTATACATCACAAAGCAAAATAATACGCAGTTTAAAATCCGTATTAATGCTTAAAGATAACAGGCTTTCGCAGTTGCTGCTAGTAGTCTGAACTCAATTCCACTTCAGAAATATTGTGGCTTTTTTATAACATGCCCTATTAACAGGTTCACTGACCACAGTTAGTCTCAGGGGATAAGAAGTCTTCATTTATGTGGTCACAGCAAAGAGTGAAATAGTTTGCAAGTTTAGGTCTCTCTTTATTGATATTTATTTTTAAAATGCTTGATATCAAAGTACAGATTGCCTTGAATAAATAACTATCACAATTGGTTATTTATGGCATTTATTTTTAAGTACCATCTTAAGTTTTAAATTGCAAAAACTCTATGACATCCAGCGATAAAGTAGATCAGTGAGCTGTGAAGTGTTTTTGTACACATCCTTTTTGTATGACACATTCATAAACTAAGCTCACTTTCATACCACAGATCCCAGAGCAACAACAGTTTTATGGGGGAACTACGAACAAAATGTTGGACATGTTATGATGCGTTCAAAAACCACTTTACTATGAATAACGTGGCATTTTTGCATTCATTCAAAACTGCTGATTATTCCCTCTGTGTTATGGTAATCACCCGTCACATAGACAATTCTGCATTCCTGTTATTGCTTGTTTTTTCATTTTAAATCGTTATGATGTCACCCAGATAACACCATTAGGGAACATGGTCAACATAATTAAAGGAATAGTTCAGTGCAAAAGTGAAAAACGATTCCTTTAATGATTGATTGAAGATCGGGAGGTTAAGGAGTTATGTCTCACCTTCCGATCTTCAATTCAATTCGGTGGCAGCCCAGGATAGAATAACTTACCTTTCACACCATTCAATGCATCAGACTGGAATCCAACCGAGGAAAGGAAGCGGTTCATTACGCGTATGCACACTCATTAGTGAATTAGAGCCAGGAAGCAGTCGTGACAGCGAAGGAGCGCGTTGAAAGGAAAGTTTCTTATTTTCTTGTTCCGGCCCACACGCATTGATGAAGAATGGAAGGTAAGACCTAGCGCATGAACCTTCCCAGTCTTCAACAAGTGCATTTAGGAATAGTTCACTTTACAGAATTGTTCCTTTCAATCATATCAATTACATGTCTGTAGATAGCAATATAGGGATGCCAATTCTTTCTGTCTTTATATCTGTACCCCACTGTAGGTTCGTGAGTTTTGTTCACTTGTAAATGACAATGTCTAAGCCAAACTCTTCTTCTCATCCCATTTAGATCACTGATTACACTATGGTGAAAGATAGACCCAATCACCCCAAATTTGGCATTCTTTTCATTGATGATTGTTGTCCTTTTTCTGGAGGTGACATTTATCAGTGGGAATTGTGCAAAATGCAGTTGGTATTAAGTGAGGCTGATATTCATAGCTACCTAAGCCATTTCTTTAAGGCGCTAATACTATCGTGGTGCATCAATGGTTGCCATTATGTCAGAATTGATAAATCATTGTTTCAAATCCAAGTGTTTAATGCAGGAATGAAGATTCTTCCTGGGCTTTTATGATTTGCCTTTAGGATGTTAAGTTGCCTGCACAAACATAAAAAACCTTTCTGATAGGTTGTAAGCTCTTGGTCCAGTTCTAAGCGGATGGAGGTTAAAAAAACACAGCAGATGGGCCCTATTATAAAAGATGATCGTTATCTAAAAGACCGATCGTTATCGTAAATAACGGACCGGGTTTACCTATAACGACGTATTCCGAAACGACCGCTATTTACCGATATCGGTAAATACCGGTCGTTATTACCATAACGCGGGTATCGGTAAAATAACGCGTTACGGGAGTAACGGTCGTTTAATCTGTAAAAACCCTGGCGAATATTTTACGAGAACGATACCGATTCTGTTATAAATTAGGGCCCTATGTCTTAACACTATATGAGAACAATAAAGTATATATATCATTCGAAAAAAACAGAGTAAATCAATCGAATGTGTTGCTGACGGCCAGTGGTAAGTTAAGTGGGTGCACACTTGAAAGATTTTTGAAAGATGACAGACAGGCATCCGCAGATCCTGGCTGTCATTTTTCAAAGTTCTGATACACCAGTCCAAGCGTTCTCCCTATAGGAGAAGCTTGGACTGGGTTTCCCACTTGGCTATGCAGACTCACCCAATAGGGAGAGTCTACTGCGACCGAGGGAAAATTTATCTTTTTTCCCAAACGACGTCGCTCGACCCCGACCCGAACTTCTCCGCTGCCATTCGGAAAAAAGAAGGTACACACAGACGATAAAGGCCCGCGGTACGGGTACATTGGATCCATGGTTTGGCGCTTTATCAGTACTGTGTGTACCAGCTTAAAAGTAATAAATGGAAAAAAACATTTGTCCTTTTATGATACAAGCCTCAGATCAGTTTCCATTTCTAATGACGATTCTTTAAATAAGGGGAAAAGTTATTCATTAATAAAAAATAAAATAACCCAGTACAGGAAAAATTGGACTAAGGTTTCTATAAAAACAAGAAAACATTAGTCTGTGCACATCTATGAATCCCACCAATTAGATCCAAACAGGATAAAAAAGTGTATAATTTCATCTAATAATTTGAATCTCCCACTCAACTCTATATTAGTTCCATGCAATGCATTGAATGGACGTAGAAATAAGAACAAACATTAAACCGCAGGCACTATCGTCTCAGATTTCGGTAGTCCCTCTCTCCTCTGAAGTCAGCAAATTTAAAATTTTTGTGAACACAGCTGATGCTTTGCTAATTGCCCAGGATGGTTGTCTAGCCTTACAGCTGCCCGTTACCATCCCCCCCAACAGACACGCCTGAAAGCACAACACAAGTAAAGGACTGTAAAGTGTCTTCTCTGCGGGGTAACCATGCGAAAGGGGGTGCTACCCTTTCATTTGCTTGTTAGCCAGAGATTGCGGGGATAATCATAAACAGTGCAGATTAGTGTACGATGTACCAAAGTTTATTTATTTATTAATATTTTAGGAATCCAGCCACACAATTCTTTTGTATACTAGAACGGACAAAAGCCAGACCTCACCGCATTCTGCCATATTTTAATGCTGTTATTTAACTCTAAATTTAGTCATATAACATGAATATGCTGAGGAATAAAAAAGTCATGCACACACAACACACTGGCCTTATTAACTGACAAATCTGAAATAAGAAATGATGGGTTTTATAACTCCTCGTAAAAACTCAGCAGAGCCACATAAATAACTCCATGGTTTTTTGGTAACTGAGAAGAACACTGGCGTATTATCATAATTTATACAACTTTTGAAAGAAAAAAATTTCCAACATCTGTACTTTTACAGGTCAGCACTAAACCATGGTGGTTCTAACGAGACAGAGTTCTGTGCTTTGGTTAAATAAATAGTAAACACTCAGTGTAAGCGATGTCTGGTGGCATATGCTTTCTACAGGGTTTTTAAGGGGTTTTATAAATGTTCAACCAGTGAAGAAAAGATTAAAAATTGAAATGAACCTTTAAACCAATATCTTAGCATGCTGTTACTTATACCATGGTAGAATATGTTTTTTCCGGCAGCACTTTTTATGTATTGTTTTCTAACACGTCACCAACAAACAATAGCATTATCTATCACTAGTCATGGATTGACACACCGCATAATGATGAGCTCCATTCTTACCACTTACAATTACGAGATGTTCCCGAAATCTAAGGAAGTTCCACCCGTCAGTCTTTTCTCCTAGGGATTTACAGAACTCGAGGAAAACCTGAAGAAGTACATTAAAATGGAAAGTTCTTTTAGTCAGACACGTCTAGAAGGTATTTGTGATGGGTGTGGAGAATGACAAGGTTTTATTTCTGGTATAACACTTTAAATGGAATGATCCCAATCGACCCACATTGAGGCTATATCCATCCGAATAATTAATTGGAATTTTCTGAGTAGGCTTGTTTAACCAGCTAGTTTTATCCAGCCCTCCAGGCCTAGTGTCATTTTAAACAAGCCCTCCAGATTAGTGTTTCTATATAGCAGCCTTCAAGGGCCATAGTCCTGTTCAACCCACAAGCCAGCATAGTGTTAAACCAGCCCTCCAGCTAGTGCTTAAACAGATCCGCGACAGTAGTTTAACCCCACTGGATTGGTAGGCTCACTTAGCATGGTCTGAATTTTGTTATTTTGTTGGTGGATAAAAGTCTTCTTTTTCAGAAGAGCGAGTCACTCCTTATCTTAAGGTCAAACTCATCCGTGCTCTTTGATCAGGCATGCGTTGGCATATCCTAATGTGAGGTATCCTTGTGTTATGTTTCGAGTTAAATGGCTACTGTATGCAGCCCTTGATGCAAGGCCTCTCAAACGTGAATTTGTAGTATCGGCATTTCTATGGATATATATGTATTAGTGAGATGATTGGTTTTGTGACAATTAGAATAACGTCGTCTGCGAATAGTGCTATTTTGTGGGATGTTGAGTTGATTTTAATGCCTGTAATATTTGGGTCTTCTCTTATTTTTTGTGCCAGAGGTTCCATAGCTAGGGCAAAGATTAGTAATAATTTCATTATTCCAGTGAAATAGTGCTAGTTTACCTGAACCCTGGGCACCTGACTAGTTTATGGAAGTTTATGGAAAGGACTTAGTAATACAAGAAAAAGCAAATTACAAAAACCTGTTACATATGCACTGTAAATCCCCCTGCCCTGTGAGAAACTAAGTGGTAATATAACCTGAAGGCAAAGACCAAATAGCAGCACTTTTAGAAACGGTGTTTGATTCATAATTTATCTCCACCGTATAATTAATTCATGCCAATGTCTAATCATGGACTTTTTAAAGACAAAGGAAACAAGAGGTGACACTCCTGTGCCTTATACAGAATTTTAAAATAGTCCTTACATTTCAGAGTGACAGTTAACCTCTAATAATAATAATGCACCTTTCCAGTTTACCTTTTATTTTTGCTTTCTAAGTAATTAAAATGTATCCAATTTTTTTTTAAACTTGTTTTATTTATAAAGTCATCAAAAAGACAGTTTACAATACATAATATAGTAGTTACGTGACACAGATTATGTGGTCATATCGTTAATGGTTAGGCTTGTGGTAACATTTACTCTTATGGGTCAGCTGATACCTGAATTATTTCAATTTATTACAACAGGGGGGGAGGGAGGGGGGGTTCCACGAGTCTGTGGCATACGGGATTTAAATTGAGGTGACCTGGGGGGACCAGGTAGAGATTTAGGGGTTGTTGTTCAGTTAGTTGTTGAGAAGGCGTCAGTGTTCCAGTGGGACCAAATTCTATCAAATTTGGTAGAGCATCCTCTACTTACATAGATAATTCTTAGGAGTGGGATCATTTGTGAGATCATATGTTTCCAGATTGAAAATGTATCCAATTTATTAATATGTGTTAATATTGTTTAACCGTATGAAAGGTTACAATAAAGTTTTTTTTAGTTCAGTTTTATCCTATATAATAAAAGCCCTACTGTGCTACTGTGAATCCGTGTGTGGCTTTTTCGTTAATGCGCATGCACATGGAGGAGTGTCTCGGCTATGCACGAATAATCTGGACTGAGAAGATTCAGTGACACGGACCGATTACATCCTGCACTTGCAACTCGTGACAGGGATGAGAGAGAGAGAGAGAGAGAGAGAGAGAGTATGCGCATGAAAAGTCTCTCCAGCTTTGTGAACCAGGAAGCTCTGTGACACTGCGAGTAGGGGGGGGAGAGACAGCAACAGCAGATAGGTAAAGGGGGACTGTCACAGAGGGAGGGGCTGTCACAAGGTGGGGGGGCTGTACTGAGGGTGGGACTGACAGAGGGGGAGCTGTCACAGAGGAAGGGGCTGTCAAAAGGTGGGGCTGCCAGAGGGTGGGGCTGCCACAGAGGGGGCTGTCAAAGAGGAGGGGCTGACAGAGGGGGGGCAGTCAACAGAGGTGGGGGGCTGTACAGAGGGGGGCTGTCACATGGTGGGGGCTGTGACAGAGGGGGGGCTGTCACAGAGGGGGGACTGTCACAGAGGGGGTGCTGTCACATGGGGGGCTGTCACAGAGGGGGGAATGTCCAGAGGGGTCTGTCACGAGGGGCTGACGGGGGGATGTCCAGAGGGGGGGCTGTCACAAGGGAGGACTGTCAAGGGGGGGACTGTCACAGAGGGGGACTCTGTCACAGAAGTGGGGCGCCACAGATGGGGGTGGCTGCCACAGGGTAGGGGGGGCTGTCACAGGGGGGAGTCACAGAGGAGGGGAACTGTCACAGAGGGGGGACTGTCATAGGGGGGACTGTCACAGAGGTGGGACTCTGTCACAGACTGTCATAGAGGGCGGGGACTCTGTCACGGGGGGGACTGTCACAGAGAAGGTGGCCTTGGGACAGAGGGGGGGACTCTGGCCTTGGGACACTGAGGGGGGTCTCTGGGCTTCTAGCAACCGTTAATGTAATAGGCTTAATGTCTAGTGATGCTATATTTTTATCACAATTTAAGGGGAAAATGTGCTTTGGAGCGTGACACAAAAAAAATGACATTTTACTCTTTGAAATGTATATTTCCATGTTTAAAACCAGTTTTACTTAATTTTGAAATGTAAAGAAAAATGACAGGTTTTCTGGTTATTCGCAATAGCAATTTTCCATAATAATATGAGGTTTGCTTTCAGAAAGAAAACAAAGAAACATATTGACAGTTGTATGTGCGTAGCTCTCCACCCTCTGCCATTCCTACATGAGCACTAATTTTATACAGGATAGCAAACCAGCATGGTATCCATCTTCAAACGCAGACATACGGGGTGGATTTTTTTTCCATTTTAACATTAAAAAGATATAAATAAACCTATAGAGACACAAACAGGGATCAATAAAAAAACAGACTGTCCTTCCCTTATTGAGAAAAGGGTTAGATTAAATAGGATCTTATATTATGGTGAAAAGATGTTGTTGTCTTTATTCTTATACTAAAGATCTAATTGCAGACAGGCCTGTGAATATTTTTAACAATATGCGTCCTTGCTTACTTTTGATTAAAACTTTGGAACCTGATTTCCAAATAGTTATGTAACAAAGGATTTCACAGGTATTAATGCCTGTAAAAGCACTGGTAAGGCCTTTTTGGAATATGCATTGCAATTTTGGAATTGTGTATACAAAAAGGACATATTGGAGGTGAACTGGGTTCAGAGAAGGGCAAATAAATTAATAAAGGAAATGGTGGAGCTTGACACTTTATACAAATGCATTAATGGGCATACAGTAATTCTCTAATGCGTTGTTCACTTAAATTCTCAGGGGAGCAATACCTCAATTTACCTAAAGTCATTTTTGGACCACAGTTCCCCTTTAAAATTGTTATTTGGGGTCAAGAAGGATCCAACCCCCATAACTTTTACGCAAAGGTATTATGGGCAAGGTAAAAAGTTGGATTATGTTTATTTTTTCATCGCCACCAAGCTGCTGATGTCACCAAAAAGATTTATCAACGACATTTACAAATCCCAAAGCCAATCATTTCTAATTAGGTTCTGAATTTTTTGGTCAATCCTTCTGGTTTTGAATTTTAAACTATAGCAGTTCCAGTCAAGAACACAAGCAATCAAGTTTCATTATAAGTAAAGTTTATAGCCAGCATTTATTAATTAAATCTCAAAGGGAATGAAAAGAGTTACAGAGCCATACACTACCTCATACATATAGACTTTTCTATTCCTGATGCAGCATTAACAGTGCAGCATCCTGAGTAACTAACTGAGAAATAAGAATAATATCAATGTATTCCTTTTGTAAATTAAACGATTAAAAAATGGAGTAAACCTTACTAAGATATGAAACGCAAGAGGAAAAAATTCCTACTGCTTCACAAAGATCATTTTGCCCTTAACAGAAAATACAAACACATAATTCTCTTCAATTTCATTCACTGCATCTACTATGAGAGTAAAGAGATCTGTGTAGAGCATAAAGTAAAGCTACTTGTCATGTTACTATATTCTTGGTGGAACAACAGGCATAAAGCCAAACATTTGATTACAACAATTAATATCCCTCTTCCTGACAGGATATATCTCCTACTTCTACTTTCTTTGCACTCACTAGTTCACCCTTTTCTTTTAATTGATTCTTTCTATTTCAATAGAGGATAGAGCTAATTGAACAGATCAATTGTTTTATTTCTAAAGTTAGAGAGTTCCTAATTTGTTTGACGCTACACAAAGAAGTTTTGCTCTAAAATTCACAAGGTATTTTTGCTGAGATTGGGGATACTCAAAAGATCAAAATAAAACTAGGTCAAACAGGCCACTAAACAAGCTGGGAAACTGGAGAACAGAAAACAATAGCAAATTACAAAAGAAAGTCAGAAACTGAGCCAAGATTCATACACGGGGAGTCAGTCAGCCAAACGAGATAGCAGGGATAAAGAACAGGTCAGGGATAAAGAAGAGGTCAGGACAGAGAGCGAAGAATTATAGTCAGGGGGTAAGCAGTAGTCAGCAAGCCAGCGAGTAATCCAGATCCCAAAACACTTCACGAGCAAGAGGTGAACCAAAAGCTATAATGGGCAATGAGGAACAGGAAGCAGCAGCTTTTAAAGAAAAACAGACCAATCAGAAGGCAATGATTAAAGAAACTGAAATCTGATACCTAAAACCAAAGGACCAATCAGAAGCAGTAAAAGGAGATAGAGAAAGGTAAATAACCAAAGAAGAAGAAGGCTGAGCTACAGAAATATCCAAAACGATGTGAGGGACACCAGACTACATAGGAGCAGTGAGGCAATGGACAGAATGTAAGAAATGGTGGGGGCTACTTCTATCAGTAGTGCAATGTATTCCAGGGACAACCTCACTAACACATTCAGAGGTTTGATGTAAGAAGTCAAAATGTGTTTTGGAAAAGGGGGAATATGGAAAAGAGAATGGAAGACCATAGAGAGTTCCATACCAACAACATATTAAATTTAGATATTTAAAATAAAGCATTTCAGTGTGGTGTTCCATTCTTGCATGTTAAATTTGCATGTTACATTCTTACATGTTCCAGTCTTGCATGTTACACTTAAGTAAGCTGGGGCTATGTTGAACTGGGAAACACTGATTGCTTGTTGTTTAAAGTACTTATCTTTTGCTGCTTTACGTGTTTTAGTAGAGTTGCAGAAACCCACTGGGTTCTGTTTTGACTGTGTGTTTGTGGTTAAAAGAAAAGTTGGTGCAGCTGTGTTTAGTCTTCCCCACACACAGAATGCTTTTCTTTGCACTACTTTGCACTTACTGAATATGAGGTTGCTCTTTTTGCGTAGATTTTGGGTCTTATGGCTGCAGCAGTTTCTGCCTCTATTGTTGGTACAGCTGTTGCCATTTAATCAAGGCAGATAGTGAAGAGATTTGCAGTTTTTCGGGCACTGCAGTGGCAGTCCCTGGTCATAAAAAATTTGCCTGAAAGCAATTCCTGCCCTATATGATGATCTGTATCGCACTATATCTGCCTAACTGGACTACAGTATTAGCAAGTATGTACAGGTGGTCACCCATACTGCTTTTAATGCTTTGTGACTTAGCTGGCATCTGGCTATTTGTTTCTTACCTTTGTTTTTTACCTACTCACCTACTCTCACTACTGTATACTTAACCCAGCTGTGCCATTAACTGCCCAGTTTCTTGTGTTTCGGCTTAAACCTGCTTGTAGATAATGTTTACTCTACTCCACTATACTAAAGCCAGCTCCATTGATGGCAGATGTGTAGACCTAAGTCTGCATGCAGTACTGATATCCAGTTAGTCTACTATGACACCACTAGAAAGCCTGACAGAAATTCAACCAGATCCTCAACAAGACTGCCAGACAAACTTCATTCTCTGTATTTACAGTATGCTATTTTATACATACAAATGAAAAGCAAAGACATATTTCTCTCTTTAGATAATACACAATGGCATAATAGCCTTTTGAGTGCATAGACATTCCTTTCTGTAGTAAAAAATTATGTGGGGAGCTCCCTATTGTTTCTACAGCAGGAAAAAGGCAATAAGGGGTCACACTCCAAGAAATTATAACAATTTTATTGTTGATCCACCATCACATGTCACAAACGTTTCGGGGGAATACCCCCTTCTTCAGGTGAGTATTCCCCGCGAAACGTTGTGACGTGTGATGTGTGGATCACAATAAAATTGTTATAATTTCTTGGAGTGCGACCCTCTATTGCCTTTTTCGTGTAAAGCTACTGGTTCCAAAGGGAAGAACCCACAAGGCGTCTGCACCCACAATTGGACAGAGTGCACCTCCACCATTGTTTATCTATTTGGACTGATTCTCCCATATTGTTCCCCTTAAATAGTACATAAAAAGGATATAACATATTGTTCACAAAGGTCATTCTGGGTACAGTACTGTATGTGAATTTTTTTTAAAAGGTTAACTGTGGTCATATAAGTGACTAGAGATGGGATCTGGGTCTGATTCGGCTTGGTTCCAAAATCCAATGGTTCTGACGGAACCGAGCAGATCATTCTGATTTTGTAACATAATTTTGAGGGTTGCGAAATGTTCAATGTTGCTTTTGGGAACCCACGAAAATAACTTCAGACGTTTGATAACCCTCGAAAAATGCTTGGGGGGGTGATTCCAGCTAGCATTGTGAGCTGTGACATCACCAGCACAGTGGAAAAAGCTCCGATACAACTGTTGGATGGAGCGAAACGCATCCTGCCATGTGTTTTTAATCCAGACCTTCTTCAATTGCACTGTGTCTCTAACTGATAGTCGTGAGTAGTAGGGAAACCCCCATGATGCTTACTGACCTAATGACTGTTAGGAACATTAAGATTTCTTTACTAGATGTGAATTGATACTTATGCCTAATTGTATATTACATGTGAGATGAAAGTATGGAGTGTTGTAATTGTTTTGTCCCTGCTAAATTAAAGGATTTTTATATTTTGCACTATATCAGTATTTATATTTGTGTTTGTGAAGGTTCTCATTCATCCAGGTCATGGTATATCTGTTGTATTCAATTAGATCAACTGGACTTGAAATGTAGTTCTTGAAGACGTTTCGCTAGTCATCCGACTGGCTTTCTCAATTCAGAATGACTTGTACAAGAATCTGTGGCAATTATGTACCCTGGAAAATCCCAATTAGCATATCACAGCCAGGTGTTAAGGGTGTGATTAGATAGTGGCTAAGAGGTGTTATAGGAACGCCCAGAGTAAGGTGTTAAAACAGCATTGTACATGGCAGACAGTTGGTGTCGAACCCCCCCACCTCTATTTAGGCTTGGTTTCTTTATTTTCACATAAATGGCCTCCTTAACACCTCTCTTGAACCAGTCACGTTCCTTTGCCAATATGTTAACATTACAATCTTCAAAGGTATGTCCTTTATCCTTAAGATGCAGGTACACGGCTGAGTCCTGACCCGAGGAATTGGCTCTTCTGTGCTGGGCCATACGTTGATGCAGTTGCTGTTTGGTCTCCCCCACATACAAATCAGAGCATTTCTCACTTATATCACTGCACTGCACTGCATATAGGATGTCGCTTTTCTTGTGTTTTGGTATTGGATCTTTCGGATGTACCAATTGCTGCCTCAGTGTGTTGTTCCAGTGTATTAAGCGCCTGTGTTTCTACCTCCTCCATGTAAAGGTTGGTCACAGTTTCACCTATTGTGGCCAACTTTACATGGAGGAGTTAGAAACACAGGCGCTTAATACCTTTAAGGGCATAGCACCCAGCCACTGGTTCAGATATGTTGATGACACCTGGGTTAAAATCCACCAGAAGGAAGTACAAGCTTTCACAGAACACTATTCGGTGGACCAAAACATTAAATTCACAAGGGAGAGGTACAAAACAACAAACTGGCTTTCTTGGACTGCTTGGTAGAAGTTAAGGAAAATGGTAACTGGAAGTAGAGGTTTACAGAAAACCAACACACACAGATCATTATTTGATGTTTGACTCCCACCACCCTTTAGATCACAAGCTGGGGGTCATCAGAACCCTGCAACACAGAGCCGAGAACATCCCCACTAGCACAGAGGCGAAGGCTAAAGAAATGAAACATCTCAGAGGAGCCCTTAAAACTTGTGGATATCCAGACTGGGCCTTTGTCAAAAGAAGTAGAGAGGAAGAAAAGAACACGAATCCCAACTGAGGGAAAAGCAAGACAGGAGGAAGAACATGGTCATCCCATATGTAGCAGGGGCATCCGAGAAATTAAGAAGAATTTTCAAAAAACATTGTATCCCTGTCTGTTTAAAACCGACACCAAACACTGAGGCAGCAATTGGTACATCCGAAAGACCCAATACCAAAACACAAGAAAAGCGACATCATATATGCAGTGCAGTGCAGTGAAGAATGCTCTGATTTGTATGTGGGGGAGACCAAACAGCAACTGCATCAACGTATGGCCCCACGAAGAAGCCAATTCCTCGGGTCAGGACTCAGCCGTGTATCTGCATCTTAAGGATAAAGGCATACCTTTGAAGATTGTATGTTAACATACTGGCGAAGGAACGTGACTGTTTCAAGAGAGGTGTTTAAGGAGGCCATTTATGTGAAAATAAAGAAACCAACCTAAATAGAGGTGGGGGGGTTCGACACCAACTGTCAGCCATGTACAATGCTGTTTTAACACCTTACTCTGAGCGTTCCTATAACACCGCTTAGCCACTATCTAATCACACCCTTAACACCTGGCTGTGATATGCTAATTGGGATTTTCCGGGTACATAATTGCCACAGATTCTTGTACAAGTCATTCTGAATTGAGAAAGCCAGTCGGATGACTAGCGAAACGTCTTCAAGAACTACATTTCAAGTCCAGTTGATCTAATTGAATACAACAGATATCAGTATCTATAGTTTTCAGATTTTTAGAGTGCTGCGGACTAGTTCTTTTTTCCCTTCCTTTTTAAGCGTGACATCACCAGCATGTCCAGTTATGCCCTACTGCTGTAACTGCCTTTAAATAGCTTTAGAAATGATCAGGGGGGGGGGGTTGAGGGTGTGTGGTTTCTTATCATGTAACTGTAACACACTTCATTGTTCATCCTGTCTGTGTGTAATTTTAAAAGCCTATAACTTAAGAACCAGAGAAGCTAGAGACGTCATTCTTGGCTTGTTTGAACAGTACAAGAGGGCTCTTTATACGACAAAATCTGATTTGTTTTTCTTCTCTGACTTTCCTATCCCTTTTTTTAAGCTCTGGGCATTTTACTTTTTAAAGAGGGCAGGACACAGCTAGTCAGTAAAGAACTGTCAATCACCCAGCCCCTCCCCCTGGCACACTACATGTAGAAACTATCCATTCTATAAAAGTAAAACTTATTTCTCTATCACTGCATGGCTAATTGATTCAGCATTAAGATCAGGAAAGGAATAAACATTGTCTGTTGCTCTGTGCTCTTTCTGTGCAGATAAACCCAATCCTTTAGTTAGCTGCTGGCTGTGTAACTTAAGTCCCAAAGCAGCACTGGAGTTAAAGAAATCAACTACGAAGCCCCCACTACACACACACACACACACACACACACACACCTTCAAACTCCTACAGCTAAAAGAAAATCTTACTTGATTCAAGCAGTTATTACATCTCCCAGTGCTGCTTACCTTCCCATAGCAAAGCAGTTTTACTTTCACTATAACGCAAAATCACTGGGTGAATGCTATTGGCTGTAGGGGGGCACAGATCATCTCCACTGCACATGCTCCACACTCCATTTGTGCCTCAGTTTTGGGAGGGGGTGGATACATAGAGAGGAGACATGCATATTAAATAGGAGTGAGGTGAACAGGACATGAGGAGATCTAGCGACAGGGAGCACTGAGAGCAAAAAGGGATCAAGTTCCTGACAGCACTAAAAATATAGAAATGGATAAAGGCAAGTAATTTTTTTCAGTTTAGTGTCCCTTTAATATTCCTACTAGCCTTTGAATTTCAATTGCTAAATTTTGTCTTCATTGGGACCATTGTACCCATGAGGCTGGGTAAAAATCCTGCTTAGTGTGTAATCCCATCCAATTGAATTAATTGCAGTAACGTGCCGCTATTGACTTCTATTGGAAGGGGAGCGGATTGTCTCAGTTGCCACCCCCCTTTAAATAGAAGCCAGTGGTGGCGCACCTGGTTTCCATACACTTTAATTCAATTACAAAATTCTTTGTCCCCAATTTCTGGTAAGGAAAATGTTTGGTTTCAATTATTTCTAATAGCTACTTAAAGAAAGGCAATTTGGTTTCTACAAACACAACTATGCCAAAATGGCTGATAATTCGACCTCTTACAATCAGTGCAAACGGCAAATGGAAACATGAAAATAACTTGTCAATCTACAACAACAACAAAAAAAAAAAATAGAAAAGAATTTCCTAACTTTCATAATGAATATGCTTCATGCGTAATGGGATCATTGATCTTTGCAACACGCAAACAGACCTAAATTCATTGCTTAAGTTAGGCAGAAAGTAAGAGAGTGAAACATTAAAAAAAGCATAAAACCAGAAGCTGCAGTAAGCTGCTTTGATTACAAGTTGCAGATGTATAGAAACATTTCCTATTTAAACATCCAGCTAGCCAGTTCAATTTGGGCTTATTATATGCTGGGCTAGAAAATAACTTCATTTAGAGTTTTCTGTTAAAATATCTTTTCACCCATCAGGAGATTAAATTTCAGCAACCCGCACCCACCTTATGACCCTGCGTGTTAAAAAGTATTTACCAAACACCTGACCTGAATGTTCAGTTGCCTCAACCTACTGGAAGCAGGAAGTTTGAACATTCACCCCAATGTAATTTCTCACAGGCTCCAGCCCGAGATGTGATTGTTGGTTCAGTGTAAAGGATATACTGCAGGCTTTCATTTAACCCTAACTTGTTTTGAGACCACAGTTGCCCTTTAAGGATGTTTAAACACTACACAGTGGGGCCAGCAGTGGGGTAAAATTTAGTTTTGGGGGTGCACATGCTCTTTAATGTGATTATATAGAAAAGAGAGGAGTTGACTACCTCTGCTGGAACACGGGCAATACTTCTTGTTGAAAATCTTGTAATTTAATGTTTAATTTTATGTTTTAAGCGATGTCCATTTTTAGATTTTCGTTTCAGCAAAATGTGTCAAAGTAGAAAACAGAAACAAGAACTTTTCCCAATATCAGAAAAGGGCTTCTAGTGTTCATTAGGGAAATTACATTCTTAACACTTTATAAATACTGCTATGGTTTTTGAAAAGTTTTGCTCACAAAAAGTGCATTAGCTATGCATGGTGAATAGGAAAAATAATAAAAAAGTTGAAATTGTATAACTAAGCAAAATTGTATATTTGTTGAAATTACAACTTTCATCCTTTATAAATATGCTCCTTAGTTATACTTGAGCTTTCTATTAAATAAAATAAACTTAGGTGGGAGGTTTGTTTTTCCTAAAATCAGAATAGGCAAAAAGAAACACACAATTTAGCAGAAAAAAACAGAATGTCCATTTCAAAGAAAATAATTTATATGCAGTGGATGACATACATAATATTTTACTGTGTGTTTTACTTCTTTATATAGTCCTTCGACACAAAGCAATCATCAACACTCATAAACTACTAATAAAAATGTAACATCTTTAATGACTCTATTATCAAACATAATTAGAATATCATGTTAACAACTATTTAAACTACCAGTCTGTCTGATCCTTTATATTTGATTAAAGAAAAAATACTGAATGTGTAAATGACCTTTGCATGACTATAATAATCAGTAAAAAATGAAAGACGAGTTAAACAAAGTAATAGAATTAACAATCAGTGCCAAATCACTAAAATATTTTTCCCTAACGCATCTAAACTGACTTGTACAGGGAGATTTTCAATAGGTTAATTGCAGATGGCTCACAGCTTCTTCAATAATCAAGGAAGATATAAGTTCTTGGTGTTTATAGGGACACGATTGTAAACTACTATTGGGTAAAATCTTGTTATTGTTGTCTAAAAAATTTACTTACAGAAGTAAAAAAGGCTGTCAAATCTGAATCCATTAAAAAAAGAAAGTCTGAAAAGTGGGCTTTATTTTCTATCAATGTACATGACTGTCTTCTACATTATTCTGACAGTATCATTTTCATCTATTGGTTCCAACCTATTTGTAATATAACAACAGGGAGATGTAATAAAAGTTCTTATCTTAAAAAATGGTGCTTATTTTGTCCCAGCCAATCAGATATTATCTTTCAAATGGTAAATAGCATCTGATTGATTGGGGCAAAATTAGCACCATTTTTAACAATAAGAACTTTTATTACATCTCCCTGTAATTGTATGTGTTTCCCACTGAACTCAGACATCAGCCACCTTCCCCACCCTGCCCGGAAGCCTGAAATGGCAGGTTCAGGAAGGGGGCATGGCAAGGGGGCGTGGTGAGGGGCTTGATGTCTGTTATGGCATTAAGGGGTGCGGCTAGTGGCCAAGGATTTAGGTGGAGGTGGGGTGTTTTCAGGGCATTCTGGGGCATGACCTGTAAAAGGGGGCTTGACCGGGAATAGAGACAAAGTCTTCTCTCGGTTGCGGGAGTCTCGGGTGGTCTCGCGGGAGACCACCCAGAATGAGGGAGATGCCTGTGAGTATGTAAGTTACATACACTCTTTATCCTATTTTATAATCCACCAAAGTTTATTCATTTGGCTTAAAAAAAGCCAAATTTCTGTTTTTTGTATTTTTTTTCCTTTGCTTTTATTACATCTATTTTTTAAAAATGTTTGTCCTCCCAAAATTTTTAATATAGAGACCCAAATTTATGTGAAGTACAGATCTGTGGGATATATCAGAAAAGTGTGTTATCTTCTATCTTAGGAATCCGTGGAACTGATTCAGAATTACATGCAAATTACCCGCCCATTCACATGGACTTGTCAAAGCTGACAACCACTCTCTCTACATTGAGAGATTGAATATCTGATCTGAGTTCACATATGTAATCAAGACAGATTATCTTTATAAAATACCAGGTCTGGCAGGACTGAGCTCCCTCCTCTCAGTGTTGTGTTAAAAACCCAAAGATAGAGATAAGAAATATAAAAAGTAAAAATATAATATTTCTGTCTTATCACTTTAAAATCCTTCAACATATCCCTATAGACAAACTTCTAAAACCATATATTAAAATATTAAAAATACACTTACGTTTTCTTCTTATGTGTCCTTTTATTTTCAGTGTAGAAATTGCAAAACAGTGCAAAAATGGTGCAGAAAAATATAAAAGCGAATAAAAGCAATGTCAAAAGTCTTTAGCAGCAACAGGTGGTGATATAACTGGAGCAATCAGTCTTTAGCAGAATCCAGGGTGTTCACCTGTGCAAAATGGCAATAGCAGTCCTTTAATAAGCCACCTTATTGTGCTCAGTCTGTAATCCTTTACAGGTAATAGTCAAATCCAGCTTCATCTTTACTTTATCTTATTCTATTCCTCTTCATTTTACCATGTGTCCCTGAGTTTCATTATATACCCCCTACTAATATTATGGATATATCTGAGTCCCCTTCTCTGTTTTTAGATTTACTGTATTTATGTACTATTTTATTGTAGGTTTGTTATATTGTACTGTAGCATTATATATTCAGGGTTATTCAATAAAAGTTCTTAGCGTTTAAAATGGTGCTAATTTTTCCCCAACCAATCAGATGTTAGCTTTCAATTGTTAAATAAGATCTGATTGGTTGGGGCAAAATTAGCACCATTTAAAACGATAAGAGCTTTTATTGAATAACCCTGTTAGTATAAATCAATAGGGAATCCCTCCCTATGCTGGAATAGCAATAAAACACTTGTCAATAGGTACTGTAGAAGCCAAGATCCATTAAGTTAGCTGGAATCGATTTCCAAGATGGCCGCTGGAATGCATGAGAGCCGGGTGGAACGCATGATGTCATCGCGCGGTCGCGGAATCCCGGAATTAACCAGCAAATAGATTATAAAAACGAGTGGAACATGGCAAGAAACATATAACCCTTGAAAAAGCCACAGGAAGTGGCGAAACGTGTTGGGACCCTACAGGAACACCATCCAAAGCTGGATTTGACTATTACCTGTAAAGGATTACAGACTGAGCACAAAAAGGTGGCTTATTAAAGGACTGCTATTGCTATTTTGCACAGGTGAACACCCTGGATGCTGCAAAAGACTGATTGCTCCAGTTAGATCACCACCTGTTGCTGCTAAAGACATTTTACATTGCTTTTATTCGCTTTTATATTTTTCTGCACCATTTTTGCACTGTTTTGCAATTTCTACACTGAAAATAAAAGGACACTTTTTAATATTTTAATATATGGTTTTAGAAGTTTGTCTATAGGGATATGTTGAAGGATTTTAAAGTGATAAGACAGTAATATTATATTTTTTATATTTCTTATCTCTATCATTGGGTTTTTAACACAACACTGAGAGGAGGGAGCTCAGTCCTGCCAGACCTGGTAATTTATGAAGAATATGTGATACAGTGGGAAAAGGACTTTTTGCAGCACTCTCCATACTACTCAGCCCAATTCACAGCGCAAGGGAGGACTACTATAAATTAAAGACAGATTCTCTCTCTCTTAATTAAATACACTTAATTGGAGGATACCAATCATGTGGCCGACTAATTACCAATAATGGCTGTTAAGGAACATTTCCATTGGTCCCTTTATTCTAATGGAACCTGTCTGCAATTGACTATAAATCTGCTGTGTGCACCCATGCAGCTTTACACACACATATACACAATCATTTAAAAATTAAAGTAATACAAGCACTATAATAAAAATACATGTTTAAAATGTACACACCCTCTTATAATATACATTTTTGTTTTTTTTAAACACACTAGTAGAGCTTTGTGCAGCCATGATGTTTTCAAAAATGTTTGCCTTTCAAAACAATGCTTTAAAGTGTATACTTTAAACATAAGCACATTCCATTGTTATTTCTCTCATTGTTTCCAGGTAGGTTAGCTTGTGTTTTCAAAGCTTCTCACATGCTGGTATACTGTATTTCTTACTTGTTTCCATAGGCAATGGAATTTCTGCCATGAAGCAAGTTGAGCAACATTGAAGGGGAGGCAGGTTTCACCAGTAGTCATAGAATACATGTAAATTTATAGGGCATCTAAGCCAATCACTGAGCAGCTGCCGGTCTGTCCCCTTCTGCTGCTTCCTCAATCAGAATATTATATCTGAAATATATTTTTCTTTTTGGTATAATATATGTTTAGTGGATAGGAGCACCCCCTTTATGTACATGGTGTTTCTCCCTATTTGGACACTAGTGCCCTTATACGCTTTTTTTGTGGATTCCTCAATCTGAATAAGCAGCAGAAGGAGGGCAATGGAACGAGTTTAAATTAAGAATTTGGGCATATAGACCTAGTGAGGTCTAGGCTATGGAGCAGTGCAAGTACAATACACGTGTTTTACAACATACAAGTTGCTTACACGGACCAGCAACAGGAGGGAGGGAGAGGAAGGAGGGGAACCCAGTGCGCATGCCAGAAACCTCTCAGAGGAACAGCTTAAGGTGGAAATGTATTACACCAGGGTAAGGCTCTTACTCTTTCAGATGCCTGGACTATGTTTTGGCAATGCAGGAGAACCATATGCAACAGAAGAGAAAGGTAAGGGTCATTTAATGCTAAAAAGTGGTCTCAGAATTGGGTTCAATTTCAGTTGGGGGTGTAGAGTCCTGCAAGAGTTAAAGTTAGCAGCCTGTATTACTATCCACATTGGCATCCTGTATAAGATAATGTATATTAAGGATATAAGGATAAAGTACATTAGAGCTGTTGATAACTCAATATTTCCCCAGCCAAAAACATAGTAAGAGGCTGCAAGCTATTGCATCTAGATATGTTTCCTCTTAGGCTGGGTACACATGGAGGGACAATTTGTCCCAACCGAGCGAGCGCTCGGCCGGGACAAATGTCCATCGGTCGTGGCAAATTTGGCCGTGGCCGAAATTTGTGACCGATCGACCGTGTGACTCCATAGGGAACCACACGATCGGGATTTTTCAACAGTCTGATCCAGACGATCGAGGTCGTTCGTGGCCGCCCGCCCCTCACCAGTCAATATTTTTGTCCGATCGACTGAAAGTGCAGTGAATCGGTCGATTGGCCGAAAATATTGGCTGGTGTGTACCCAGCCTTATCTGCCACAGTGTGATTTAGTGTAAAGTGCTATACACACTGTACATTGTCTTCGATTGATAACAAATGGAAAAAATGATAAACTTCAAAATAATAGTCAAGCCATGATGTTAGGTCCACTCCTGCATGGCTTAATGCTCAGGTAAAAAGGGAAATTTTAAAAAAGTAAAAGGCTTTTAAAATTTTGAAATCGGAGGGAACCGAACAGGCTTACAGGGAGTATAAAAGCTGTAATAAAGAGTGCAAGAAAGCAATTAAAGTAGCTAAAATAGAAACTGAAATACGGATAGCAGAACAAAGCAAGTTTAACTCCAAAAATATATAAATAGCAAAAAGATGAGAACCGAGAATGTGGGACCATTAAATAATGGGGCTAAGATGGTTATAGAGGATGCAGAGAAGGCTAATTTTCTAAACCATTTTTTTTCCTCTGTATTCACTATAGAGGATCCTATGCCTTATAGCCGGGACTGTAATTATATGAAGGGTATAAATAAGGAATATTCACTCTGGGACAGAGGATATGGTACGGAAAGAATTAGACAACATTAATATCAATAAAGCCCCAGGATCGCATGGATTACATCCTCGGATCAGCTTAATCCAGTCAATAATTTTTATTATTTCTCCACAGTTTCAAATACTGTAGACATACAATGGATGGAGGCTCCGATCCAAGCAAAAGACAAGAGGTCTGAGTAAAACATAGCTTTTATTACATAGAATCAAATGAATAAGTAACACACAACACAACAAACGTGAAAGGCCACGCTCCCTTTTTCTTCCCCACATAGCGCTCAGTCCGATGTCCAGTGTTGTGTGTTACTTATTGATTTGATTTTATGATATCTATGGAATAAAGCTACATTTTACTCAGACCTCCCGTCTTTTGCTTGGATTGGAGCCTCCATCCATTCTATGTGTATATATCATATCAGCCCACAGGCTTGGATCGGGACTTCCCAGATGTAGAGGCACGCCAGCTATTAGAGAAGGATTTCAGATATTTAGTGGTTAGAAGCTCCCCGCAGTAAGTGTGTACATTTTTTCTACACAGTTTCATATAGACATAGGTTTAACTGTAAATTATACAATTTTCTGTTTGTAATATAAATATCGAGACATATTAATAGATGAAACTGAACAATATTATATCAATTATTCCTTATCACGTCATTAGTTCAGTCTTTTGATAATAAAAAAAATTAACATTTGTATGCAATTGTTATAAAAATAAAATAAAAAAAATAAAACCGTGTCTCAAGTATTTTATTCATACCTGTTTATATAATAACTTTGATAACCTTTGTTGGATGTTGGCGTTTCCCCCTATGGCTCAGGGCTTAGTGGCGCTGTTGCTGAGGGGTCTGGTTCCTCAGTATTGTCCTCAGTAGTTAGATGGTTGTCTGTCTCCTCCATCCTCAAGAACCACACATCCCATATTTTCATAAATTTATCAATCAAGCCTTTGGCACGGTGTAACATCTGCTCAGTTTGGTAAACCCATTTAATCTTATTAATTCATTTCTGGTATGGGGGAGCTGGTTACTTCCAGGAGGCTGCAATGATACACCTAGTACATACACAAATATAATGTAGCCACCTTTTTCCCGTATTGTTAGGAGTAGGTTCATATTTATCAAAAAAGGCAACCTATGGATTTTTGTGGTATGTCTCTGGCGAATACTTTGGCAATTATAGAATAGCAATCGTCGCAAAGTTTTCCCACTGGGCAATCCCACCATGAGTGGGGTAGATTTGCTTGTATTCCACACCCTTAGAAACAAAGTGGTGAAACAGTGGGGGAGATTTTGTGGAGTTGTTTATGGCTGACATACCACCATGCAGTATTTTAAGTATTTTGTGTATTAGAGTATTGATTGAACATTTGCGCATATTAGTAAATATATGTTTCCAAGTTTCAGGTGAGAGGGTAGAGCCTAGCCAGGACTGACCTTGCATTGGATTAGTATTGACGGCTATCCCTTCCACCTGCCTAGTGGCTTTTAACAAGGAGGGAAGAGGCCTGCCATCCAATGCTTAGTATTCAAGGCATAAAACCTCAGGCCTCTTCCCTCCTTGTTAAAAGCCAGTAGGCAGGTGGAAGGGATAGCCTTCAATACTAATCCAATGCAAGGTCAGGGAGACAATCTTCCTGTGAAAATGCAACCAAGCAGGGAGTGTCAGCCCAGATAAATGACCCAAGGTAATTTGTTAGGACCTTCCATACTGGGGTTACCTTGACGTGGTTGGAAGGCTTTTCACTTTTATGCATAAAATTGTAACTAAAAACCCCCATGTTTTTACTGTTTGCACTAGCATAGATATTATGATATATGGGACCCAGGAATGTGCATTGATCATCTCTTTTCTTGTTTGTTCTAATGTTTTGGTCAGATCAGTAGCACTTCCACTTTATGTTATAATAATGTTGCCACAGCCCTGTTTATGTAAAGTAGCAGTGGGGGATTGATGGTAAAGCTGCCCCTCCTAATTTTCTGGGTCTCATCATTGAGGTTGTATTGATTCTTGCTTGTTTATTTGCCCATATGAACCTAGAAATTTGAGATTGACAAGCTACTAGATCGGTTTTCCGTACTTAGTCCAGTTTTATCTAGACCACTGTTTCCTATGTTTTCTGATTCACTATTGTCTGGTGATGTGCCGCTGGATTGGAAGAATGCCAATGTAATTCCAATATTCTAAAAGGGTAGTTGTTCCCAACCTGTTAACTATAGACCTGTAAACCTAACACCCGTGGTAATGAAGGTGCTGGAAACTTTGTTACAGGATAATATCCTTGACTTTGTCTCCAGAACTGATTGTATTAGTAGTATTCAGCATGGATTTATAAGAAATAGATTGTGCCAGACAAATTTACTTGGTTTTTATGAAGAATTGAGTAAGAATTTAGATTCTGGCATAGCAATAGATGTGGTATACTTTTGATACTTGCAAAAGCTTTTGATACTGTGCCACATAAGTGACTAATGTATAAACTGAGGACTGTTGGCCTAGGAAAAAACATTTGTACATGGATATAGAATTGGTTATTGGATAGCAAACAGAGAGTGCTGGTCAATGGAGCTACATCTATGTGGTCTAAAGTGGAGTGCCTCAGGGTTCCGTACTGGGGCCGCTTCTTTTTAATCTGTTTATAAATTACTTACTGTAGAAGGGGGTATTAAGAGCAAGGTCTATGTCTTTGCTGATGACACTAAACTATTCAAAGCTTTGGAAACTTCAAATGATGTGCAATTGCTGCAAGCTGACCTAGATAGATGATCAAAATGGGCAGCAAAATGGCAGATGAGATTCAATGTGATAAATTGGGGTTTAACAATCCTAGTGCCACCTACACCATAAATAATTCTGTGTTAAGTGAATCTCTAATGAAAAAAGATTTGGGGGTTCTTGTAGATAACAGACTTAGCTGTAGCAAACAATGCCAGACAGCAACGACTAGAGCTAGCAAGATATTGTCTTGTTTAAAGAAGGGAATAGATTCAAGGGAAAAAAATATTATTCTCCCTCTTTATATTTGGAATATGCGGTGCAGTTTTGGAATCCCATATACAAAAGGCAGATCTTGGAAATGGAAGCAGTTCAGAGAAAGGGAACTAAAATAATAAAGGGAATGGAGAGGCTCGACTATGCAGGCAGATTAGACAAGTTAGGACTGTTTACATGAGAGAAGCAACATTTGCATGGAGATATGATCACTTTACACAAATATATTAAAGGGCATGTCCAACCCCAAAACTAGAATTTAACTGGCCCCACTGTGTATTGTAGAAAAATCCTTACCTTACATCCCTGCTCCAAATGGTTCTCCTGTAATGTCCCCCCAAAGTCCAGAAAACTGACCACCGGGAGCCTGACCGAGTCCATATTAGACTCTGCCTCCTGTCTCTCCTCCAGGAGAATTTGCAAATGCTCACTGCAGCCCCCCCCCCCCCCCCCCTTCCTCTCCCTCCCTCTCTCTCCCGTTTTGCTCTCCCTCCCCCTAGCTACAAACCCATTTTCTATAGTGTAGGGCTCCCTCCCCCAACCCCAACCGCTATAGTAATTTGTCTAAAAATTCCACCGATCTTTACTTACTTCCCCCGGCATTCTGTGCAGCCAGAAGCCGTGTCCGTTATTGGCTGCCTCTGCTAGACAAGTTTCTATCTTGAGAATTACTGGTATTAATACTGCAGTTCTGGTTGATCCAGGGGTACTTTCCGATTGTCATTTGGAGTCAGGAAGGAATTTCTTCCCCCCTTTTTAGCTGGGTTTTTTGCCTTCCTCTGGAAATGGTTGGACTTAATGGACATATGTCTTTATTCAACCTCAACTATTATGTAGACAATTTATTGTCCTCTCAATTGGCTTTGATATTCCTTGCTTGATGGTAAAAATGGAGAACTCCTTGCCATTCCATTGTCATAATATTATACAGTATCCTGAATCGGGGAGAGGTTTGGTCTGTCTGTTCCCTCCCTGGAAGGTGTATGATTTTGGAGGGAATATTTAATTTCTATTTTTCCTCTAGTCTATACTATGCGTATCATACATATCACATACAAAATATTAACAGGTTTGTAATTGGCTAATTTTACACAATTCAGAGATACCAAACATTATATGTATAGAAGTTGTGTGACCAAGAAATAATCTTAAGTTCCCCTTGTGATACAGACCAATAAAATGTATGTATAGATGCACATTAATTCCAGCATCAGCTGTCATTATTTGGGGAAATATAACTTACATACTTCCCTGGAATTATTATGAAATATGAATTGTATGGGGAACTGGCATCAGTTTAAACTCTGCTTTAAAGCAGCAGGCCCCCTGTGGCTATCACGTGCTCAGTCTATGGTTGCGCTGGTTTTACAGTGACTTTCATACCTTTTTACTTTGAAGTAGATGCCCTGCTGAGTTGGACTCTCTGTAGTACAAATGAAGGTGGGGAAGCATACTTCTACAAATGGTCTAAAGTCGGAGGTTTTATTAAATATGTGGGAGTTTCCATATTGCTTCACACTGCTGGTTAAGTGAAATAAATGGAAAATTACCATTATGGATATTACCTTTGGGAGGTTAAATTCCTCTCATGTTCATGACACACACCAACTGTCAAAGCAGCATACAAAAAATAGAATTCTAGTGCACAAACAATTCTAATTGTATATTGCATAATTGTAGTAGTAACCTTATGGAGGTAGCCACTATGCAATTAGAATTGTTTGTGCACTAGAATTCAGTTTTTTGTATGTACTTATTTCTCTAGTTGCACTTTAATATGGATGGACAACAGCCCAATTTTCTATATATGTGTTACAATGAAGGTTTGACCAAGCCTTCTGGGAACTTGTACTCCACCCAGAGTTAGGTCATGTGCTTGTTTGAGCAAAGTACTTTAAATTAGAGAGTCAGCTTCAAGCATTCAGGCCACACAGGAGAAGCTGTCAGCTCATGTAGACAAAAAGGCAAGTACCAGTTGGTTAGGACCCAGTTAAAGAAAGAAACCTTGACGTGGTGAATGGGCTTAAAATAATTTGGCCAACTTATTGAACTAATTGCTTTTATTTATCCAGGGTTTAGCAGGGCGTTTGTAGCAGTAACCTTATGGAGGTAGCCACTATGCAATTAGAATTGTTTGTGCACTAGAATTCAGTTTTTTGTATGTACTTATTTCTCTAGTTGCACTTTAATATGGATGTACAACAGCCCAATTCTCTATATATTGTGTGTCAAAGCAGCATACAGCAGTAGAATTTATGATTATAGGGCACTTGATTGACAGATGAAATGTATAAAGCTTCATATTGGATATCTGAATAAATAGTGGACAGATCAAAAAAATAAGGTACAGTGATAGTTAGGAATAATTATAGTTTCCCATAACAAGTAATTTAAAAACATTTTTTTCTGCTTTAGATACCCTTTAAAGGGCATGTCCACCCCCAAATCTAAAATTTCCCCAAGTGCTGACCCCTATGTGTTGTTTTAAAAAAATCTTTAACTTACATTCCTGCTCCCTGTAGTTTTCTTGTAGTCCTTGTCCAAAGTCCAGGAAACTCTGATGGGTCTCTGATGAAGCGGCAGGAATGCGGGGAAACACGTCAGACCACTGGTTTGTTTGCACCTTTGTGATGCTTTTACAGCTTTGATTGATGTTCACATATGATTGAAATAAAAGTTTTGTGATGACACCTACCAAGCCTGAGTCCTAATTCCGGAGCGGTCCGCTCCCTGATGCTCACTCTTCAAACTGAAGAGCAGTGGCTATCTTCCTGTCCAATCTTCTTTGCCTTCTGTGAAGCCTCCGGGAGGGATGCAGACATGCGCAGGGGAACCCTTTCCCCCTCCCTCCGGATCCCATCTGCAAATGCTTTCTCCTAGTGTTACATGCTTTGGGCATAATGTTAGTTATGGTTGGCCACCCCCAACCGCTATAATAAAAAAAAAAAAACATGTTCAGATATCTACTTACAGCGCCATCGTTCCCGCGACTTCTTCTTAGCCAGCAGCCATGTCTGTGATTGGCTGACCAGCAGCCAATCACAGACGGATTGGCTGATGCCCTTTAAGCATCCATTCTCCAGTACTTGGGGTGGATGATGGCAAATTAAAAAGATTTTAGTTGAGAGTCCCAAATGATCAGTTTATTGAAGCACCCCTACCTATTTTTAGGAGACCTAGCTCTAGATAAGAAAAGGGCATGTAAGTAAACTTGTATTTACTGCGAGTGGTAAAATAAAATGTAAACAGTAAACCAGCAATGTTAAATTAGAACACAGATAAATGTTAGATGGTGCAAATCCCTTGTCACTGTGCTGTGTCTGTGGCCTTAATAATCAATACAGTTAGATATTGTAGCAAGAGCCTGAACAAGCCCACAAAACGTAAGCATGCTCTTGCTCTTTTATTCCTGCTACTGGTAAATATACCGTATATACTCGAATACAACCTAAGGTTTTTAGGTTTTAAAATTAGCCTAAAAAACAAAACTTGTCTTATACTCGAGTCAAAGCAAATTTACAGGAACTTACCACTCCAAATTGTATTTAGGGGGGGTTTGACACCACTCGCACTGTCGCACGTGACGTCACGTCGCTAACAACGTTGCTTGTGTGCGTCACGTCTTACCACCCTTCATGCTCCTTCCTTCCAACCCTAACAGCTCAGTGGAGAGGTGACAGATAGTGCCTGCAAGCCTGAAGCCTGCATCTGAACCTGGCCTGCAGACTGCAGTCAGTGCTTACTGAGGAATCGGATTGCTCTGGTCAGTACCTTGATGCTGTAAAAAAGTAAACTTTTTTTCACTTTTAATTATAATATATTTTTCTTTTACTTTATATGGTAGAATAAAAATGCTAGACTGTAATGGGGGTAGGGGGTTTGAGAAGTGTAGCCATCTGATTCTGATCTTCAATTATTTACCAATTTATTTGATCACTAATACAGTTTGGCACCAATACGTAAGTAAAAGGTCCATTTAAAGGGCAACTAAAGCCTCAAAACAAAATTGAATCAGAAGGCAGAACACCTTGATACATATACTGTAAAAGCAGTAATCAGTGCCTCACTTTTCATTTTAATGTGGTTGATGAGAAATTTACCTTTCTAACATGAGGTTTGTGCTTTATTTCACAGCATTCCAATATCACTATAACAAATTAATGTGATATTGACTAATTACAGGTTTGCAGAAGGGGCCATAATTTCTACCCTCAGCTTATACTCGAGTCAATCGGTTTTACTCGTTTTTCAGTTAAAAATGCGCACCTCAGCTTATACTCGGATCAGCTTATACTTGAGTATTTGATGTATGTAGGTATTGCCTCTAAAAATATTTTAAAAAAGATAATGTAAAATGCCTTATACAACTGAATACCATTACTATTCAGTTGACATGGGGAAGAAGGTTAACATGGGGCAGAGAGTTTTACTGGGCCTTTAGCAAACATACAGTATATACTGCAAGTGTTGAAATTTGAATAATAATATTGAAAGATGCCTTTAAAAAACTTGCTTGCAACTGCATTCTGTCACAATAACAGCATGCCAGACAGTTTGAAAGAATTCCGTCCATCTTGAGATTTTCTGTATAATCAAGACAATTACCATGCCTCTGGGAGTAATCACATTTCTACTGCTTGATGGAGCTAACCCCTGTGGAAGGCATAGGGATGTCACAGCGAATTGCAAGAGCTTGCACTGCACACTAAAATATACAAATTACAGTGCTATTTCATTTACACAGTAAAAAAGTTGAAGAAATCTGTTCTGACAGGAGCATTAGCTAGTTCTGAAGATACAAGCACAGATTTGAAAACAAACTATATCTTTAAATTTTGCAATTTATTTGAAGGGTAGATGCAAAATTGCAACAAATTGTCTCTTATAACTATTACCATAATAGGTCGATGTCCTGGGTATTCTCCTAAGCTCATGTTTAAAGGAGAATGAAAGGAAAATGTATTTATAGAGTGCATACATTGTTGAGGTCCTGTGCTGACTTCTACCTCTCTCTATATCACACCAATTAGAGTGGCATCAGTGTATATACAATACCAGACAATGATATTACACCTCCAAACATTCTCTCCTGGTGGTGGTATGGGGTAAAAAAATTATAATACTAAAAAAGGGACCAAAAAGTGGTCACCAATAGCTCTCTATACAGTACATATAGCATCACAACTATAACAGCATTATTATAAAACTAAAAAAAAAAATCACCTGTGCCAAATAGATCAAGTCTGCAAAAATGTGTGTTACATGGTAGTCTAACAAGAATCCTACAGATGTTTGGTCTCTTGACCTCCTTTAAATCCAGAGCAACAAAGTCCTCTCCTTGGAAATATTTAAAGACCACAATTAATTTAGTTAGAAACAAATTGTGAATTGAAAATTATATTAGTGCTGGTGTAAGCATTATTTTTCATTCTTTTTATTATTTTTTGCAATGCTACAAAATGGTGCTATTGAAAAAATACTTGCTTTTTCCATTTCTTTGTAAATGCGCAAACCAAAGGAGCTTAGCTCATGGGAGAACCTCCATTGAAGACCTAGAGAACAGTAAGACACAACTGATTCTTAGATCTAGTTTTTTTGTATAAAACATGGAACCTGCTTGGGTCAAATGAAGAGAAGCATTGTGGGAGATTAGGGCAGCTGTGTGATGTAAAACATAAACTTCAAAGCCTTTAGAACTGCTTTGAAATGTGTGCTGTAACTAAAAACTGTAAACATAAACCAAACCAATACAAAAATAACAAGTGAAGCATAGAAGACATTTTGAAGGAGCTCATTCTGTCGTTTTGCAAACGAACACAGCAGTTGGGGATGGGATAGGGTCTCCTACACTACATAAGAAGGATTTAAAGGTAGGGCAACAGGCAGCAAACAGGGATTGAGAGGGAGGGAAGGGCTCCAATGGGCAAGCCGGAAACCTCTCAGAGGAAAGGTAAGAGGTGGAAAACTTTTCACTCACAGACAGGCTCCTGCTCTTTACTTTCTGGGACTTTGGACAGACAATGCAGGAGAACCATTTAGAGCAGAGTAGAAAGGTAAGGATTTTTTAACAGTACACAGTGGGGCCAGTAGTGGGGAACATTTTAGTTTTGAGAGTTTACATGCCCTTTAAGGATTGTGCATGTTCACTACGATTGCAAAAGTGACATTTAGGGAATTAAAGGGCATATACATCCCCCAACTGAAATTTGCCCCAAGTGCCATTTATCAAGTGCCATTTATCACTGACAATTTGCCAACCATTTTACCAATTTGGAAGCATTTAACAAATGTCTGTGCCAACAAAAGTGTCAGTTTACCAACCATTTTACCAGTGTCTGTGTGCCAAGCATTTTACTATTGTCTGTGTGCCAAGAATTTTACCAGCACCTGTGTGCCAAACATTTTACCACTGTCCATGCACTAAGCATTTTACCACTGTCTGCATGCTAATTACTTTCTCCAGTGTGTCAGTGCTGATTTGTGTTTGTGATGGGGTAGGGGGACTATCACCAAATTCTGCACCAGGGCCCATTGTTCTATAGCTACACCACTAAGGAAAATAGGGTGGAAAATAGAGGTACAGAAAAGAAACGTTTTGTCTGTATAAAGTAATGTTTGCTGGAATGCTGGGAAACAAGAAGTAAGTTATTCATTGAGGTCTGTCCCTTAGATCATTTGTTAGACAGTAGGTATGGTAATTGGGATGTAGTTTAGAAGTAGCCCTGTTCATCAATAAAGCGTCAAAATTATTCTGATGATCCAAGACATTGATAAGTTGAAACATTAATAAATAACACTTCATAAACTGCCATTTATAATGACCAAACAATTGAGGTTTGATTATTTCCAATATTACATGCTATATATCTGCCAGCAGGACAAAAAAACATCCTTAATTGCATTGTGCAGTTAATGACCTTTCTGTCTGATTGATCTGCCAATAGTTTTAGACTTCAGGATTTTTCCTATAAATGTATAGAGCAAGAGTCAGGAGACAAGCATAAACTTTAATTATACTGTACATCTGCTTTTAGTGTTTCTTAATATCCTACCCTTTTGTTTTTAAATATATAATGACCCATATATTGATGTAGATAAATCATAAATACATTCTGATATTAACCAATTGCATAGCTCAAATATTGTTTTGCTCTATTAGTAATATCTAAAATAAATCCAAACTGATCTGATCAGAAGAAGGTAATTACCTACCACTGTTAATGGAAAATGCATTAATTACCATTCTTAAACTTAGCATTTGTGATAAAAATAGAATGAAGTATTAGCTATATGATAAATCTAGGTAAATATAATAAGCTGTGAAATTGTTAGGTATTTATAGAGCTGGCAGTGCAGTGTGGCATGTAATGAGTCATTGAGCTGAAATGTCCTGTACGGAATTTTTTCTTCATTCAGCGAGTGGGAACAAGAGCTGTTATTGCAGAAAGGATGGGTCATTTATCTGTGTTTCCTATTGTATCTTAAGTCTGGATCTAAGTGACAGTTCTTTCAAAGCAAAATTAAACATGATTCCTATTCCACAGACTCAGCATTACTCTCTTCTCTTCCTACTAACCATTAACAATGGCTGATTTTAGAGCTATGTTGCTCTGGCAGAGTTAATGGAACAATACTTTGCAGTTGTGTGGAAATTGCACAGTAATTTCTGTACGCATGATAAGAGAACAGCAATCAGCCCCCAACCATTTTCTTAATTTGAATTGTAAGCCAAGATGGAATACAAATTATGGTGCATTTGAATAGTATTCCATTCAATTTAGTTTCTTTTGGCATTTTGTTATCTGTGTGATAGTGTTTGACAGTAGGAATTAGTATCCCTATTTAGAAATGGTAGAATCATGGATATACTCAACTTAAAAGGCATGTCCACCCCAAAAATTATACTCTAATTATCGATCGTTATCAATTGTAAATTAATGATCGCTTAAACGATCAGAAATTAACAATCGGTTTAATGATTGTTAAAGGTGCAGTATCGCGAAAACTTTATAAATATGGCCCTTTATTACCTGTTCATTACTTTCTTCCTTGCTGCAATCTGAGCCTGCATTCCAAAGTACTGATGGATAAAGTTGGCTGTAAAGCAGTGAGCAGAACTAAAAATCCCTGTAAAATGTTCCCTTTACATGTCCATTCATGTGTACAGCTGTTTTTTCATAGAAGGACCCTGCTTGCTCTGCTTACTCCATGTCACTTCCACCATTTGGAAGCAAACACAGAGACGTGTAGAGGATATAAATGGCTAAAACATATAAAGTTTATTATCAAAAGAGTAAAAGATCTACAAATGATCACATGAATAACAGAGATACACTGTCAGTATATCTAGTAATAATATCAAAAGGTAATCATAATCATATAAATCTCTAAATGCACCCCCTCTAGCGACATCCTGCCTAAGTCATTAGTCAAAAAGTATAGCTGTAGTCTAAGATACTTATCAGTCATGTTGGTGAGTAAATAGAAGTCCGTGCACGGTCCACCATCAAGAGGACTGTGTATCAAGGCCACACATCACAAAGTATCACATAGGTATCGGAGTAGCGAGATAGGGGTGTCTAGCACCCAAACGCGTTTCGCATCATAGCTTTTTCAATGGCGCTGAGAGAGTCCGTGTACAGTCGGCTATTTAAGTATCAAACTACCAATGGTGTGTGGAAAGTGTGTTTGTGTGTGTCTGTATGCATTGATTATGCAATAATCCTGGGGTGGTCCAGAGTGGGCTCCCTAAAATGAGTTTTGGCAGGGTGATATGTCTGTATATATATTATTTGTGTTAATATATTTTATATATTTTAATTATTCAAACAAAAAAAATAAAACACGTATTTATGGGCCAAATATGGAATTAATTGCCTGTTTTTTGGACTGAATGATCTCTACTTTATTGAAAACAAACCTTCTACTTCTCTTGTCTTGGGGGTCTTAGGCCTCAGGCCACATTTCACCTATAACTAGGGATGACAGACTACCAATCAATAAACTGCCAGTTGGGAAAAAAAGGTGGCATGCAATTGGCTGAAATTTAATGACATGTCTAATCAAAATTTAGTCTGATTTGAAGAAAAGTTACATGAGATTGGTCAGTTGTGACAAATTTTCATTTGATATTTTTACCTGGTCTAAATATTGGACCAGCAATTAAATCGGGCTAACATATCACCAAGTGTGTACTGGGCCTGTAGTTATACAATGAGCAGGATCTACCCTTTTTTACTTCAATAACTGTTTTTAACATGTTCACATTTAGAAAAAGCCATGGAAACATGTTTAACTCTGCTGAATAATTTTGGAGCAACATTGCCTGTAAAATATATATCTTCTGAACCTTCTCAAATACACATTTGTAACAGAAAGTATTCTATTTTCTCTCCTGGAAAGCAAATGCACAAAGTTAAAGTTATGCCGTGGGCACCTAATACCCTTGCTCTGCTACTGCATGCAAACTGCGAACAGTAGCTCATGTACAGCAAGTGAGAATGATTCCCATACAGAGATGTTGCAGCATTTACATTCTAACCTGTGGCTTGTTTCGACCTAAATGAGTTGAAGGGCAGGCTGGAGCCAGCATGAAGGGTATTACAAGGAATTGGAGTTCAGCAGGGTGAGATCATACAGTTATAGGCTGGATGACTCCAGCCTATGGGGATTTTTATTAGCTATCCATTTCGGAGAGATTTTGGCTGTATTAAAGCATTGTTCACTCTACAGCAGAAAGTGAATTTGAATCATTAAAAATAACATAATGTGTAGAAAATAGAATAAATCTCTGCACAGCTTGATATATTGCATATATTAACTATTACTGATGCTAATGCTGCACAATTATTTATGATTAGTAATAACACCAAAAAGTGATATTCTTGCCACATATGTACAAAAACATAAACCAATTTTTCCACTTTTATTATTGGATATAAATAAAGGGTGAAATACTACAGGACTGCCTATACTATAGGGCCATTTGTTGCATTGATATTTTCCAATTAAAATAAATTTAGGAAATGGCAATTGAATTTAAAAGGAGAAGTAAAGTGGGAAAACTTTCAGGGAGATTCAATAAAAGTTCTTATCGTTTCAAATGGTGCTAATTTTGCCCCAACCAATCAGAACTTATGTAACATTTGAAAGCTAACATCTGATTGGTTAGCACCATTTTAAACGATAAGAACTCTTATTCAATAACCCCCTTTGTATTTATAATATTTGTCTCTAAAGCTGGCCATACACTAGGCAGACATTAGATAGATTTGAGATATATATCTAATGTCTAAAGACCACATTTTACAAGCAGTGTTTTTTATTTTGAAATGTTTCTATCTGACCCATTCCTTTTCTGATTTCAAATTGATTGCATTAAAAAATGGGCTAGGTGGTTATAGATAGATTGGACATTTATCTTATGAGAGATTGGACATCTGTCTAATGTCTTAAGTAGTGTATGGGCACCTTAACTGTGCTGTACTCTATTGGGTGCACCTCCTATTCAATGCAAATTGCATACATGCTCTATTTCCATCTGGTTGCTTCTTAAAAAGCCTGCCCTTCTCCATTATACATGATAAGCAATCAGGGTTATTAAATAAAAGTTGTTATTGTTAAAAATGGTGCTAATTTATCCCCAACCAATCAGATATTATTTAACATTTGAAAGATAACATCTGATTGGTTGGGGCAAAATTAGCACCATTTTTAACAATAACAACTTTTATTTAATAACCCTGAATGTTTTTAAAGTGAAACAGTGGCAAAAAAATGTATGTTACTTTCCATCCAAAAAAAACAGTTGGCAAGGTCATCAAGCTGTCTTTATAGATATTAATCTGTGTTTTCTCAACAGATCCTTGAACCCAGAAAGCTGCCTGTACTTTTTGTAAGGGCAGTTCTTGTACACAAAATGAAACTGTCATTGTATAATAAAGTCCTTTTTAAAAAATTCTTTTTTTTTTTAATTTTACGCTGACTCAAAGAGGTGCAATGCAGTTCTTGTAATGCCTTGTAATATGTTCAGTGTTTTGTAAGATTATAAACTAAACTAAAGAAACTAAAATACAATACAAATACTTTCAAGATAAGCTCTAGAGAAAATACCCACTGATCCTAAAGGGCGTGTCTACCCCCAAGTTAAAAAGTACATGTAAGGTAAGCACCCCACTCAGCCCACAATACATATGTGGTTCAAAGACATTCCTGAAGTAAACTATTCCACAATGTTTATCGTCCTTTCTTCTTCCTTTGCTGGTTGGACCAGGTACAGTACTCAGTAATGGCCTTATCAGGTGATGTCACAGTCAATGACTATATCCTTGATAAGATGACAACTTTGTAGCAACAAAAGAAGAATTTAAAAAATGCCTAAAGGAAAACAATGTATAATTATGGAATATAGAATAAGAAGCATGACATTGCAGAAGAAACAAATACAAACTTCACTATGATGACACTACCCAACCGACCAGGAAATTAAAGCTAAAATACATAATGATGACTACAAATAAAAATAAAAACATTTGTTTTATAGTAGATGATGAAGTTGTAGCAGTTTTAACCAGCATTTGCCTCCTTGGATTACTTATCAACAACAAAGTATAAGAAATGTCAATGGCTACTTGGTGAAGAGAGGATGAAAAACTTAAAATATCATAAGTCTAGAAAAAGTTGTCAAAAATCATGGTACTTTTTTGTTTCAAAACCTTTGTATTTTAGCTTTCGTTGTAACCACTAAGAATTCTGTGGAAGGCAAGGTTCTTTAAGCAAGTCCGACGTTCTTTAAATCCTACATCACCAGAGTAAAGCAGACTTTGTATACATTATTTGAAGCATGTTTCCAGATGGGTGTATGGTCATAGGGGAAAGAAAATTAAAAGGCAGACCATAACATTTAAAAACCCTTTCTAAAATGAGCATAAATAATCATGTCATCTGCAGACTTGCATACGGCCTTGCAGGAGAAAGGCAGAACTTGAAAGCAAACTTTATTTTCAGAGTTCACAGCCTTTTGAAACTCTGTGCTTGATGTGTGGCATTTGTGGCTCTTAATAATTACAATGCTAGTTAAGGGTTTGGCAGCAGTCTAAAACTTCATCTGGGATTTTCTTCTCTAGGTTTGTAAGCTTCTATTTCCACCAGTGTATCTGTCAGTAGCTCTTTCCTTATTTAATTATGTGGATACTGCACATGGGAAAATAACGGGTTTATGAATACGAACCCTCTAATTAGAGACTGCTAACTCTTCACTTTGAATTAACGTGACAAACTACGGATAGAATAAAACCTTCCCATTTATTCTTACCATTAGTTTTCTAAATCATTCTTATCAGTGGTTTATGCCTATCACAGGCATAGCAGAAATTAGTTATAGATGATATGTAGGACGTTTTGGACCGATTTCATATTTAATCTTCTAATGTAATTATTTTAGTCACATTTTCTAAACTCCAATAATTGTGAATCACTTCTAAAAAAACCAATTAATATATTGTTTAACAATTGTTTTGTCATGTCTGTCCGCACAAGGCATGTTAAAATGAAACTGTTTAATAAAGTCCTTTTTTAAAAATTAATTTTTTTAATTTATTTCGCGCTGACTCAAAGTGTTGTATTCTGATTACCACAGTAAAAAACTGTATAAAGGGCCAATCCTGTCGGTACCTTTTTTGCTAATGTTTGTATCAGCTAAATCATTTCTGATGCCAACAATCTTTCGCCGCCAGTATCAGTCTTTTCAGACCTAAAATTTCCCATGGTCTCGGTCAGCTCCCTGTACTGTAGTAAAGGGATTCACCCATAATTATTTAGATGTGTACAGCCTTGAATATTATTCCCTTATACTTCAGTATAAGGGCCCATCAGGGGTGTGTGTACCCATATCTTTAAAACATGACATCTGTGTTTACCCAGCTTTAGACTTTTTTCATTCTGATCAAATGGTAGGGAGACTATTATACTCACCTCCCCCTTGTTCCTTTCTCCCCACTCCTGCAAAGTACTTAGGGTGAGGACCTAAAACACTAAGTCCTCACCCCAATGGGAAGATGCGCTCTGCAAGGAAGCGTGTCTTGCCATTGGCTGCCTCCCGGACTGACAGTGCCAGTGGGGAGGATCTGTCCGGAGCGACGAGGGAGATTACAAGTAAGTAGTGCAGGACTTTTGTAAAGTACCCAGAGGTGAGGACTTAGCATTTTAGGTCCTCACCCTAGGTACTTTGCAGGAATGGATTGGGGAAATGGTAACTATAATTGTCCTTTAAATGTTCAAGGTCCCTGATTTTGCAATTTTGGGGGGCAATTCATAGATGGATAATTATACATAATCATATGGGCTCAAAAATTTGCTTAACACGAATATTAATGCACAATTCAACATTTAATAGGGGTGATTAACACCTCCTTACTTTATATGCTCAATGACCCAGGTGTACAAAAACCCTGTCGCTTCACAAAAACGTGTTTTGATTAAAGGGATTTTAGCATCTCATATGTTCAACATATCATGGGTAGATCTCTTACCCATAAGTCTCTATGGCCCGGGTGCAAGACGCCCCAAGCCCGTCGCGAGGCAACTGTCCTTCAAAAATCTTCAAAATGTAGGAGTCTGCACGGATACCGGAAACACAAGAGACCATCCACCGTGAAATTACAGGTAAAAAGCCTTTATTATCTGAATGCCTTATGCGTTTCGGACACACCAGTCCTTAATCATAGCCTATGATTAAGGACTGGTGTGTCCGAAACGCGTAAGGCGTTCAGATAATATAAAGTCACGGTCTCGCTTTTTAGCAGTACCGCGCCTTTAACGATCGGTTTAACGACTGTTAAACCAATCTTTAAACTGATCTCTAAATTCCGATTAGTTAATTTACGATAACACAATTGTAGATTTATGATCCCGATAGAATACTATTGCGGTATTTTACTATCGCATGGTATTCTATAACCGAACGTTCATTAATTTAAGAACGTTCAGTGTAAATGTATGACGCAGCCAGATATTAAGGCCACTGTCGTACATTTTAACGATAACTTGCAATACCGTGCTTTATAAATATGGCACTTTATCTAAATATGTCTTGATCCCAATAATCAAGACATGTTAATATCCTGTTTCTCACAGCCATGCTAGAAATAAACTGCAAATATTACTTTCTTTTTTGTATGAAAAGCAATTTATCATTGTTAGGGACAAGAGCAAAGATTGCACTGAAATCTGTGTTCTTTGTCAGAGGAAGGGATAGTCTCTGAGCTGTAACATGATTGGCTGTCATCTTTCAGGAAGCAAGGCTCCAGCTTCCTGTGAAGTGTATTGAGTACACTTAGCTGGGTCTGCACAGCTAAGGCCGAGGCCCAACTAAAAGAGCATGTTGCGAGCATGCACGCGATTCGCGCACATTGGAGGATGCTTGTGCTGTGAACCCTGACATTTTTGGTAATTGGAGTGCATGCAAATCACACCAAATATGTTGAAAGCATGCTTTCTGAACAACATATCGAAGCACAAAGTCCCCAACGCACCTAGCGTGACCACTCCAATTTGGACATTCCAATAGTGTGCAATTTCTAACACACAGTCGTATCGCAGTTGCGATTGGATTGTGTGCTAAATCGCACTGATGTGGCCTAGCCCTAAGGTGGATAATGGGAGCTGACCCCGAATACCCACGGGTTAATTTGATATCTTTGTGAATGTGCTCCTTCTATTGTCTGGAGACTTTAGTTCTCCTTTAAAACTCCAATATATCCACTTCTCTTTATGGGGGAATATATATCTCCCCCAGCATTTTCCCTGTTACAATAACACAAGACTGTCAGATGCTAATTCAAGTCTAAAAAAATTCCAGAATGAATTTTGTTATATAAAATTGTACAGTACCATATATATATATATAATATTGGCTAAATCAATAAAGTGTTCCCTGAAAATGTAAATGTATTTTGTCCATTACAGCAGAAGGTGCCCCATCTTTAATCTTAAAGGAAATGATGGAAATTCACATCCATTAAAACCCAAATTCTAAAGGCAGAAATATTTATCCATATCTCTGTTCATGAGGCAAACAATTTAAAAAGGGGTTTGGAGGCAGTTTGCTGAATGTATTGCTATACTTATACATCACAAAGCAAAATAATTACGCAGTTAAAATCCTTATTTAATGCTTAAAAGTATAAGCAGCTTTCTGCAGTTTGCTGCTAAGTTATCTGAACTCAATTCCACTTCAGGAATATTGTTGCTTTCTTTATAACATGCCCATTACAGGTTCACTGACCATCAGTAGTCTACAGGGATAAGAAGTCTTCATTTATGTGGTCACAGCAAATAGTGAAATAGTTTTGCAAGGTTTAGGTTCTCTCTTATTTATTGATTTATTTTTAAAATGATTGATTACAAAGTACAGTATGCCTTGAGAAATCACCTATTACAATGGTATTTTTGGCATTTTTAAGTATCATCTTAAGTTTTAAATTGCAAAACTCTATGACATCCAGATAAAGGTATATAGTGAGCTTTGAAGTGTTTTTGTCACATCCTTTTCTGATATGAAGACACATATAACTAAGCTCACTTCATAACCACGATTCCCAGCAACTAACAGATATGGTGGAATACGAAACAAAATTTGACATGTTAGTGATCGTTCACAAACCATCTTTTACTATGAAATAACGTGCATTTTTGCATTCATTAAAACTGCTGATATTCCCTCTGTGTATGGTAATCATCAGTCACATAGACAATTCTGCATTTCTGTCTATTGCTTTTTCATTTTTAATCTTATGATGTATACACAGATAACACCATTAGGGACATGACACATAATTAAAGGAATAGTTCATTGCAAAAGTGAACTATTCCTTTCATGCATTGATTGAAGATCGGGAGGTTAAGGAGTTATGTCTTACCTTCCGATCTTCAATCAATTTCTGTGGAGCCAGGATAGAATATACTTACCTTTCACACCATTCACTGCATCAGCACTGGAATTCCCAACCGCAGGAAGCGGTCATTATCGCGTATGCACACTATAGTTAATTAGAGCCAGGTAAGCAGTCGTGACAGCGAAGGATCGCGTGAAAGGAAAGTTTCTTCTTTCTTTGTTCCTGGCTCCACAAGCATTGATTGAAGAATGGAAGGTAAGACATAGCTCATTAACCTCCCAGTCTTCAATCAATGCATTAAAGGAATAGTTCACTTTTACAGTGAATAGTTCCTTTAATCATCATCAATACATGTCATGTAGACAGCAACATAGGTATGCCACTTCTTTCTGTCTTTATATCTGTACCCCACTGTAGGTTCTTGAGTTTTGCTTCACTTGTACATGACAATGTCTAAGCCAACCTCTTCTTCTCATCCCATTTTATGATCACTGATGTACTATGGTGAAATATAGACTCAATCACCAACTTTGTGCATGTCCTTTTCATTATGATTGTTGTCCTTTTTTCTAGGTGACATTTATCAGTTGGGAATCTGTGCAAAATGCAGTTTGGTATTATGTGAGGCTGATATCATAGCTACTCTAAGCCACTTTCTTTCAGGCGCTAATACTCTCGTGGTGCATCATGGTTTGCCATTAATGTCAGCATTGATAAATCATTTGTTAAAATTCAGTGTTAAATGCAGGAATTTGAATATTCTTCCTGTGCTTTTATGATTTGCTTTAGGATGTTCAAGTTGCCTTGCACAAACATAAAAACATTCTGATAGGTTGTAAGCTCTTTGGTACCAGGTCTAATGCGGATGGAGGTATAAAACACAGCAGTATGTCTTTAACACTATATGAGAAAATAAAGTATATATATAATTAGAAAACATGAGTAAATCAATACTAATGTGTTGCTGACGGCAGTGGGTAAGTTAAGCTGGGTGCACACTTGAAAGATTTTTGAAAGATGACAGACAGGATCTTGCAGATCCTGTCTGTCATTTTTCAAAGTTCTGCATACACACAGTCCCAAGCGTTCTCCCTATAGGAGAATGCTTGGGACTGTGTGTTTCCCCTTGGCTCTGACAGACTCCCCCATAGGGAGTCTACTGCGACCGAGGGAAATTTTCTCTTTTTTCCCAAACGAGTGCTCGACCGACCCGAACTTCTCCGCTCATTCGGAAAAGCAAGGTACACACAGTACTGATAAAGCCCGGTACCCTTGGATCCGATGGTTTTGGGGCTTTATCAGTACTGTGTGTACCTAGCTTAAAAGTTAATAAATGGAAAACATTTGTCAATTTTATGATACAAGCTCAGATCACGTTTCCATTTCTAATACGATTGCTTTAATAAGGGAAAAGTTATTCATTAATAAAAAATAAAATAACCCAGTACAGGAAATTGGACTAAGGTTTCTTAAAAACAAGAAAACATTAGTCTGTGCACATCTATGACATCCCACATTAGAATCCAAAGGATAAAAAAGTGTATAATTTCATCTAATTGAATCTGCCCACTCAACTCTATATTTGTTCCATGCAATGCATGAATTGGCGGAGTGATAAGAAAATACATCAGTCACTTATGTTTTTAACTCTCTCCTCTGAAGTCAGCAAATTTAAAATTTTGTGAACACAGCTGATGCTTGCTAATTGCCAGGATGATGTTAGCCAGCTGAGATCCTCACGCCTGAAGCCAAAAGTACAGGACTGGACAGTTTCTTCTCTCTGGGTACCATGCGAGAAGGTGGGTGCTACCCTTCATTTGCTTGTTTATGCCAGATTGCGGGATAATCATAATCAGTGCAGATTAGTTTACTATGTACACATTTATTTATTTATTAATATTTTAGGACATCAGCAAATCTTTTGTCTACTAGAAAAGCTAGCCTTGCATTCTGCTGTCCTTATTTAACTCTAAATTTAGTCATATAAATGAATATGCTGAGGAATAAAATAAGTCATGCATCACACACAACTGCCTATTAACTTTGACAAATCTGAAATAATTGAAATATGGGTTTATAAATTCCTCGTAAAACTCAGCAGGAGCACATAAATAACATCCATGGTTTTATTGGTAACTGAGAGACAACTGTTTTTTCATAATTTATACAACTTTTGAAAGAAATAAAATTTCCAACCATCTGTACCTTTTTTACAGTTCAGCAACTAACACCATGTTGTTCTAACTGAGACAGATTCTGTGCTTTGGTTAAACTAAATAGTACACTCAGTGTAAGCATGTCTGGTGTGCATATGCTTCTACAGGGTTTAAGGGGGTATAAATGTTCACCAGTGAAGAAAAGATAAAAATTGAAATGAACCTTAAACCAATATCTAGCATGCTGTTACTTACATACCATTGTAGAATATGTTTTTTCAGCATCCCTTTTTATTTATTGTTTTCTAACAAGTCACCAAAGCATTATCTTATCACTAGTCATGGTGAACACCGCATAAATGAAGCCTCCATTCTTCCCATTACCATTAGAGATGTCCGAAACTCAGAAGTTTCATTCAGTTTTTGGATTTACAGAACTCGAGAAAACCCTGAAGATCCAAAAATGGAACGTAGTTTCGAGGGTTCAGAATGTATTTTTGAGGGTTACTGAATGTACAAGGTTATTTTCGGTAACCTTTGGAAATATCCTCGAACATTCGATAACCATCGAAAATATCATTGGAATCTACTTCTGAGTAGCTAGTGTTTAACCAGCTAGTGTTTATCCAGCCCTCCAGCTAGTGTTAAACCAGCCCTCCAGCTAGTGTTATACCAGCCTTCCAGCCAGTGTTTAACCAACCTGCCAGCTAGTGTTAAACCAGCCCTCCAGCTAGTGTTAAACCAGCCCTCCGGCCAGTGTTTAACCACTGGCTGGAGGGCCACTAGCATGGTTTGAATTTTGTTATTTTGTGGTAAAAGGTCTAGAGACACTCCTGCTTAAGGTCAAACTCATCCGCTGCTCTATTGGCTCAGGCTGGGGCATAAAAGGTATGTTATGTTTCATTAAATGGTCTTTACTGTATGCAGCCATGCAATGCCCTCCAACTAATCTTGTAGTATAATTCTATAAACTTAGTTAAAAACAAACACAGTTTAATAGTTGTTGGGTACACCTTACATTTTACTAACATAGATTATTAGTATTTTATTCATGTGCCCTGTTTTCTAGTCTTTGTGCCCCCCAAAAACTTTGGAGCTGGAGCTGCCACTGCCAGTAACATGCAAGATTCTTTGTTTGTTTAAACTCACCCAAACCCTTTTTTAAACAATCCAATGAAACTGCCATCGCCAAATCTAATAAAAGAAGATCCCCTTCCAAACTTGAAAACTAAACTTCTTTTCTTCCAGTCTTAAGGGATGTCCTCTAACAAGTTTCATTGGGGAAAATAATATATGTATTTTAGATACCGTATCTACTGGAGTATAAGCTGAGGTTTTTAGGCTTTAAAAAAAGCCTGAAAACCGAACCTTGGCTTATACACGAGTCACTCTCCTGAGATGAAAATGCATCTGCCACTCACTCTGCATCTCTGCTTGATGTCACTACTTGGCGCCTGTCACACTTCCCGGCGCCGAGTATTGATGTCAGCAGGGAGAAGTGGAGTGTGCGGTAAATGTTTGAAAACTACAACTCCCAGCAACTAAAGCATGGAGTGCCAAGGAATTGGGGGTTACTGTATGGGATTAGTGTCTATTTAAAGGGCAACTAATGCCTTAAAACTATAAAAAATCAGGAGAATTGTATCTATTGTCATAAATATTGCCTTCTGATTCTGTATTGTTTTGAGGTATGCTTGTGAAGGTTTTCATTTATCCAGGTCATGGTATATCTGTTGTATATGGCAAACATATCTGTCAATTAGATCAACTGGACTTGAAGTTTAGTTCTTGAAGACGTTTCGCTAGTCATCCGACTGGCTTTCTCAATTCAGAATGACTTGTACAAGAATCTGTGGCAATTATGTACCCTGGAAAATCCCAATTAGCATATCACAGCCAAGTGTTAAGGGCGTGATTAGATAGTGGCTAAGAGGTGTTATAGGAACGCCCAGAGTAAGGTGTCAAAACAGCATTGTACATGGCAGACAGATGGTGTCGAACCCCCCCACCTCTATTCAGGCTTTATTTTCACATAAAGGACATACCTTTGAAGATTGTAATGTTAACATATTGGCAAAGGAACGTGACTGGTTCAAGAGAGGTGTTAAGGAGGCCATTTATGTGAAAATAAAGAAACCAAGCCTAAATAGAGGTGGGGGGGTTCGACACCATCTGTCCGCCATGTACAATGCTGTTTTGACACCTTACTCTGGGCGTTCCTATAACACCTCTTAGCCACTATCCAATCACGCCCTTAACACTTGGCTGTGATATGCTAATTGGGATGTGTTATACCTAGCCAACATCTTAGGACCATTGGTGGGAAGTTCTAAGCATCACATCCAGAACTCTCAGGATTTCACCAACAAGATTGAAGATATAGTACTCGGTGCAGAAGAAACTATGGTGTCCTATGATGTGACATCTCTCTTCACCTGTATACCCACCAAGGAGGCTGTTGTCATGGTGAGAAAACGGCTAGGCCAAGACAGCACTCTCACCAGCAGAACTGATCTCAACCCAGAACAGGTGTGTGCCTTACTGGACTTGTGCCTGAATACCACCTATTTCAAATACAGGGATAAGTTCTATAAGCAAAAACACGGATGTGCTATGGGATCTCCTGTTTCACCAATTGTGGCCAACCTTTACATGGAGGAGGTAGAAAAACTGGCGCTTAATACCTTTAAGGGCAAGCACCCAGCCACTGGTTTAGATATGTGGATGACACCTGGGTTAAAATCCACCAGAAGGAAGTACAAGCTTTAACAGAACACATTAATGCAGTAGACCAAAACATCAAATTTACAAGGGAAGAGGTACAAAACAACAAACTGGCTTTCTTGGACTGCTTGGTAGAAGTCAGGGAGAATGGTAAACTAGAAGTAGAGGTTTACAGAAAACCAACCAACACAGATCAGTATTTGATGTTTGACTCCCACCACCCTTTAGATCACAAGCTGGGGGTCATCAGAACCCTGCAACACAGAGCAAAGAACATCCCCACTAGCACAGAGGCGAAGGCTAAAGAAATGAAACATACTCAGAGGGGCCCTTAAAACTTGTGGATATCCAGACTGGGCCTTTGTCAAAAGAAGCAGAAGGAAAGAAAAGAACACGAATACCAACAGTGAAGTGGAAAAGCAAGACAGGAGAAAGAACATGGTCATCCCATATGTTGCAGGGGTCTCCGAGAAACTAAGAAGAGTTTTCAAAAAACACCGTATCCCTGTCTGCTTTAAACCGAGCAACACGCTGAGGCAACAATTGGTACATCCGAAAGACCCAATACCGAAACACAAGAAAAGCGACATCATATACGCAGTGCAGTGCAGTGAAGAATGCTCTGATTTGTATGTGGGGGAGACCAAACAGCAACTGCATCAACGTATGGCCCAGCACAGAAGAGCCAATTCCTCGGGTCAGGACTCAGCCGTGTACCTGCATCTTAAGGATAAAGGACATACCTTTGAAGATTGTAATGTTAACATATTGGCAAAGGAACGTGACTGGTTCAAGAGAGGTGTTAAGGAGGCCATTTATGTGAAAATAAAGAAACCAAGCCTGAATAGAGGTGGGGGGGTTTGACAGCATCTGTCTGCCATGTACAATGCTGTTTTGACACCTTACTCTGGGCGTTCCTATAACTCTCTTAGCCACTATCTAATCTCACCCTTAACACTTGGCTGTGATATGCTAATTGGGATTTTCCAGGGTACATAATTGCCACAGATTCTTGTACAAGTCATTCTGAATTGAGAATGACTAGCGAAACGTCTTCAAGAACTAAACTTCAAGTCAAGTTGATCTAATTGAATACAACAGATATATTGTTTTGAGGCTTTAGTTGCCCTTTAAGTGGACAGCAGAATTCCCATACAGTAGTCCTATACAGAAATAGCCATACTGGATTTGGCTTTTATTGTATGGGGATTCTGCTGTCCATTTAAAGGGCAGCTAAAGCTTCAGAACAATAGAGAATCAGAAGGCAGTAGTGGCTATAATTTCAACCCTCAGCTTATACCCAAGTCAATCTATTTAGATCGACATGTGAAGCCTATTCTTATTCTATATCATTTAATATCTTTCAAATCTTTCAGCATTTAATTTTTAATGATGTTATTATGACATCAGCATTACACATATGTGAAACAGGGCACTGTCATTTTAAACAATAGTTATAGGTGCCTAGCAAACTAGAAAGGAAAAAAATCAAACTATAACCACAGAGAAGATTGTTTGAGGCCCTCAAGCACATATATTTAAAGTAAAGTCCCTTTATTATGGTAGATATAGGGGAAAAAATACTTTTTAAAAACAACTAAAATCATCCAAATCACAGTGGTCTAATGCCATAGTCAAGTCCATAGAGTTACAGTTTAGCAGCTATACATGAATAAAGTGCTAGTATAATATGCTGTTGTGTCCAACAGTAATGGGGTACACACCTACAGATAATATATATACAGTGAGTACAGTAGGTTGGACTAGATGGACGTATGTCTTTATTCAATTTCAAATACTGTATTATACTATAAGGTAGAGACTTTTAAAAGCTATTAAATGATATTGAAAAAGAAGTCACACAAAGTGAAATGCTCTTTAGGGTCAAATTGACATCACTAAAAATTAACCCGGATACATTTGAAAGATGTTTAATAATATAGAATAATGGTGGCCTTAGATGCAGCAATATTATTGCCCAATGGGGTTTTTTTCCAGTTTGATTGAAAAATGGGAGGTAAAGGAGGATGAGGAGACAGGAAGAAAGTTAGAGGAAGAAAGATAGAGAACTTACTTGCAATCACACTCCAGTGCTGTTCCTCTGACAGGTCCCGTCAGACCTTTGCAATATATGCGCATGCGTGTACATTGCAAAGGCACATTGGGACCTGTAGGACATAGCTCCTTTTCCTCCCATTTTTTTAATTTAACTGGAAAAAAACACTATATTTTTTGGGTGGAGAAATCCTTTAAAGGGGAACTGTGGTCTCCAAAAAATTTGATTTTATATAAATCCATCAACCACCTCTCTATGTGCTGCACAGCCGAAGATATGAAGAAATCACTGATCAGATAGTAAGGGGGTGGGAGGTTCTGAATTTGCAGTCACAAATAGTAGTTCCTCCTTTTGATTTGCGTTTTGCACATGCTCAGTGCAGGAAAAAGCAGAAGAAAGAAGGAAGAGATCAAGTTACAGTGACTGAAGGAGGACTGAAGGGGAGGAGGGGGGTACAGCACAGCCCACAGTGTGTAAAGTGTGTACTTTTTTTAATGCCTTCCACACATGGAGGGACAGTTACATGGTTTCAGAGCAGGAAGCAGGAAGTGCATGGGATCTGATGGTGCTGCTACCATATCACACATAAAAATGTAAATATTTTCCAAAAGTAAATCCAAAGTCATTTTTGGACCACAGTTACCCTTTAAATTTAGAATTCATATGTTAGCAAAATTGTGATGTCATACTGATGTCATTGTGACATCACTAAAAATTGAACCCTGAGACATTTCAAAACTATAAAATGATATAGAATAAGAAGTGCAATGGATTTTGGGGTCAGAAACCAATACAGGTTTTTTATGATGTCATGCCGACATATTTCAAATATTAAATGGTGTAGAATGAGAAATTACATAAAGCTAAATGCTTTGTATGGTCAGAATGATATCATGCTAATATCATAGTGACAATAGCAAGGTAACATCTATGTAAATGAAATAAAAACTATATAGAAATCCTCACAAGGGTAATGCCCCCAATTAATATACAAAGTTTATATAAATAGTGTGTGTGTATGTTTTGCTATGTGTGGCTACAGTGGATATAGAATCTTTACACAGGTATATACATTTTAAACTGTTGCATCCAGGGGAACCAAATAGAATAAATCTGCAGGTCTGAGAATAGACCTGGGCAATCCTGCCACACTGTGTGGTTCAAACTAAACATTGGGTGATCTGAGACCCTAAACAGGACCCAGATAAACATGCTATGTTCATACTTATTAGTATTCATATTTATAGCTGCTTATGTTACAACTTGGGATCACAGGTTACTGATTAGCTTTATAGATAAAGGTGAGGTTGTGTTAAAGCTACTAAATCCTCCCCACAGTGAAAATTTAAAGATGACAGGGCACTATGCAAATATAGGTATATAGCTCATTTGGAGTAGAGGTGCAAAGCCTATTATGTCTAATACTAATAATTAGTAAAGAAAATTAGGCTTCAACACTCTATAAACTGTGTTCACCTAAAAGTCCTTTATTTCAGAAGGGATATGTTAAAAACATTTAAAAACGTTCAGGGTTATCACCTCTCTAAAGTACCAAGCAGTAATCACAGTATTAAATAATACAAATGCTAAGACACATTATACAAGGTAAATGGGTCATTTTCCAGTATATCTACCATTCAGTGTTTGTCTTAGGAATCAGTGCAATCCATGTGGTGTATAGAGGTGGTCCCTGTGAAGATCAAAGCAGATAGGACGCATTTTGCTCCTCCCTCTGGGTGTCAGGAGCTTTATCAGCCTTGCTCACCCCCTCCCCACAGAGTATAAAATGAAATAGAGGCTTCTTATAACAGAAGGTACCTCACAGCCTCATGTTATTATAATAGCATTGCCCTAAATCTAACATATAAACACGTATTTCTCATTGACCTTTCACGTGTTTGAAAATTACAACTCCCAGTATTCTCTGTTAGCAGTTTTATATAACTGTTGTACCTATTGTATGTCATTTTATTATAACACCATTTTCTTTTATTTTTGTATTATATGCACTGTCCACCTTTTGGAATATTAAATCTAAATTTAATAAGAGGCTAAAAGAACTCAGTTAGCCTCTGATAGGTTTATATGTGGTTGAATGGAATGTTTTGCAGTGTAAATGCTAATTAACTCTGTGACTGCTTGTGAAGGACTGATGCTAATTAACCAGTTAGTTGCTGGAGTGAATGGTGTAGTGTTAACCATTTAGCTGCCAGGACAGGGGTGTGCATAGTCAGTGAATGTCAAAAGCGTTTTGGTGGCAGCTTGTACCAATTGATTGGTCAGATCAAGTGCCCAGCGAACTGGCGTTTATGACATACCATCTGCTGGCTGTCGGTGATATGTAAGGAGCCTTGGTGTATATGTTCATTATAATACACATCACGTCCTGTATAGCATACAGAAACTTTTTTATATATTTACATGGAGACCACTTAGCAGACAAAGGGGTGTGGTTTAACCTCCCATTTTGACTATCCCATATTAAAATAGGAATCCCAGCTCTGTAAGTAAGTTTATATAAGTTGTATATTTTGTAATTTAAATGGTAATAGTGAGTATACACACATACATATACTCCATTCCATGTAATATCCTATACACCTCCCCTCCACCTCATTTGTAGCTCCTAAAAACTCAATGCAAGATATATTTATATGATAAAAAGGATATATATATATATATATATATATATATATATACCACATTCCCCCTCAAGTAGGTAGTCGGGTGCCGGTGTTCAGCGGGACATCAGTCAAACGTCCCTGTTATTCAAGTACAATATAATACACTGCACTCCAATCTTCTTATTATTTATCAAAACTTTAACTGCATGTCCCCTTTATCAAGCCCGCAGCGTACCGGCCATAAGATGATACAAACAGAGTATAATTTACAACACTGGAATATCCCATATATTCCCTCTCCCAGTTAGCCAGCCCCTTCAATTAAGCAATTACATAATCAAATCATTTTGGTCGTTCTTAGAGGCAGGTACCAGCAGTCAATCAAAATAGCACTCAGGTATGGAAAAAAGGCAAGAAGAGACACCAAGGCACTACATAGTAACCCCTGAAAAATAATATAATATCAAATATTACATCTTACAAAAATACATGCAAATCATTATCACGATTAAGACCGAAAGGGTGAAGCTTCTTTAAACAATGCACCCACCAGACTTCTCTTTTTTTGAGTAATAGTTCCCTATCCCCCCCACGCTTGGGTCTAGGAACACACTTCAAAACCAGAAACCGTAGCTCAGACTCACTATGATGGGCCTCATTGAAATGGATAGGGACTGGTTATTAGAGATGTTCGAAACTGACGAGTTTCGTTCCGTTTTAGAATTTTTCAGAAAGTTCGAGTTTTGATTTTTGAAAATCGTCTACTTTCAGAGGGTGAATAGGTTGGACTTGATGGACGTATGTCTTTATTCAACCTCAAAAGAACTCATTTTAGGGGATACCCCCGATCTTGAAAGTTATGATTATATATGACCCCGAGTAGGGTTAGATACAATTCTGGACACTCTTTTGAACTGGCTAATAGAGATGGTCGAACTATTGAAAGTTCGGTCTGTTTTCGAACTATTGTAAAAGTTCGAAAGTTTGAAAACGGACCCATTAAAGTCTATGGGAGGCAAATAGTTCGAAAAGTTCGAGTCAAATACAACTAAAATATTAATGGTAACTTAATGTAAATGGCTGTGGGACCTGGGAAATGGTCTGGGGAGCATGTTCCAATATCCAGGACTTAAGTAAAATCGATTTTACTCTCACGCGCGCTACTTTCGAGCTTTCGCGTTCGACCGTTCGAGGTAACATGGACATTTTACTCGCAGATTCGATACTCGCGTATAGGCTGTAATGGAGACTTTACTCGCAGATTCGATGTTCGCGCCTAGATACCATGTACATTTTACTCGCGGATTCGATGCTCGTGTATAGGCTTTAATGGACACTTTACTCGCGGATTCGATACTCGAACGTTCGAACATTCGATAAATCATCGAAAGTCCGGGAAATATCGAAAGTCCGCTTCCGAGATAGTTCGAGAAGTCCGGGTCCGTTCGAACTCGAACAGTTCGGCTCGGGTTCGAGTTCGAGTTCTATGCCATCCCTACTGGCTAATCGGTAAAGATTTTTTAGTCTTAACTGGAAACTACTATACATTAAAAGCTGGTTACAATCTGTGGGTTTTGAATATAACTCGGGCTGAAAGTCCTTGTTCTGGGTCACCATAACATCTAAAAATTTAATCCTTTCAGTGTGATATTCCAAAGTGTATTTAATATTGGGGTGCAAAGCATTCAATTGCGCGTGGAACTCCATGAGTGTCTCAATGCCCTCCCCCCACCACAGCACAAAGACATCGTCAATGTACCTTCACCAGGAACAACAGTGCCTACAAAACAGTGGAAGCACATAGACAAGGTCCATCTCCTGTCGAAGCATGAAGGCATTGGCATATGACGGGGCGACATTGGACCCCATGACAGTCCCACATAGCTGCTTATAGAAATCCTTATCAAACCTGAAATAAGAGTGGGTAAGCATGATATTAAGTAAACCCATAAAAAATTTAATTTGGTCACAATTATAACTCATTTCCTCATATAATAGCTTCTCACAGGCCGAAATCCCCTCTGTATGGGTTATAGAGGTATAAAGGCTACCTACATCCAATGTTGCCATCACAATCGGCTCATCGGAAGCCACCTTCACCTCAGCTTACTTGGTCAGAAAATGTTGGTTATCTTGTATATATGATAGCCCCCCCCGAACCAAGGGCGCAAGAACCCTGTCCAGGAGGATGGCCAAAGGGCGAAACACAGATTCCATGCCTGCCACAATTGGACGTCCGGGAGGCTGGACAGGGTTCTTGTGCACCTTGGGCAGGGTATTAAGGCCTGGAGTAACAGGATAAGAAACTGTTATCACATCCTTAAGAGATGTCTGTATAACACCACTGGTCACATGATCAGAGAAAGATTTATCTATCAACCTCGAGATATCCCAAACGGGGTCCCCCGGTAGCTTAACATACACAGCAGAATCAGATAGTTGAGTCATAATTTGCCCCCCCCCTTTTTTATGGGTTTACTTAATATCATACCCACTCTTATTTCAGGGTGAGGATTTGTATAAGCAGCTACGTGGGACTGTCATGGGGTCCAGTGTCGCTCTGTCATATGCCAACGCTTTCATGCTTCGGCAGGAGGAGGACCTTGTCTATGTACTTCCACTGTTTTGTAGGCACTGTTGTGCCTGGTGGAGGTACATAGACGATGTCTTTGTGCTGCGGCGGGGCGGCATTGAGACACTCATGAAGTTCACTTTGGAATATCACACTGAAAGGATTCATTTTTTAGATGTTATGGTGAACCACAGATTGTAACCAGCTTTTAATGTATAGTAGTTTCCACCCAGTTAAGACTAAAAAATCTTTACCGGTTAGCCAGTTCAAAAGAGTGTCCAGAATTGTATCTAACTCTACTCTGAAATCGCAACAAATCACTGACAGGTATCATAAGTTTTAAGATCGGAGGTATCCCCCAAGAGTTCTTGATCAGGCTCTTGCGATATCCAATAGAGGTAGAAGCAGACATAGAAATGAGGGTTGTGCCCGTATACCCTTTGTAACACAATATTCGTTACAAAGTACACTTATTAACGACTGTTTGTACAAACATTGGAACCTATTAAAATATGGGTTTCCAACAGTTCAAGAATTTGCTTCCCTCCCTATAATTTCATACAAAAGGGGTAAAACATTAGCTAATCACTTTGTGGGGTCCGGTTTTCGGACAAGTCACAAAGAGGGGTTTATGACTAAGGGGATGTTCCCGTGTAGATCCTGCAAGCAATGTAAAGTGATTAAAACAAAGTTTATACATCCTGGTACCAATCAAACCTTTCCCCTTTGGGGATATTTTAAGTGCAAAACTAAATATGTAGTGTATGCCCTCCTCTGCCCATGAAATAAGATCTACATAGGGAAGACCACCCAGCCCGTTAAAAACAGAACCTCGCAGCATAAATCTAGCAATAAACTTAAGAATGCTAAATTACCAGTCCCTATCCATTTCAATGAGGCATAGAGAGTCTGAGCTACGGTTTCTGGTTTTGGAGTGTGTTCCTAGACAAAAGCGTGGAGGGGATAGGGAACTATTACTCAAAAAAAGAGAAGTCTGGTGGGTGCATTGTTTAAAGATGCTTCACCCTTTCAGTCTTAATTGTGAAATGTTTGTTTATACATTAGATTTTATATATTTTATATTTAGTTCTCCTTTTAAATGATATGCTGATGTCATAATGACATCATTAAAAACGTAACCCTGACACTAGAGATGGTCCAAACTCACCAGTTTCATTCCGTTTTCGGATTCCCAGATCTCTGGAAAATCCCGAAGATCCAAAAATCCAAAAACGGAACGAATTTTCATTTATTATTAAATATTCGAGGCTATTTTTGAGGATTATCAAACGCTTCATAATCCTTGAAAATACGGTCAGAGACTACTTTAAAAAAAATTTGAACGTTTGATAATTATAGAAAATAGGGACGATTCAGAAAGATATTTCAGAATTTGGAACCAAGGGTTTGTATGTCGGATTCGGGTCTGAGTTGGACCCTGATCCCATCTCTACCTGACACATCTGAAAGTTATTAATATAGAAGAAGGTGCAATGTTTGTTATTATGAAAGTTATTAATATAGAAGAAGGTGCAATGTTTTTAGGGTCAGAATCCATATTTCAGCGAAATGATGATGATCGTGACATCACAAAAAAATTAACCCTATGAGGTTTCAAAGCTGTCAAATGATAAAAAATAAGAAGTAGCAGAGTACTGTTGTTATTGACTGCTGTTTCCCCTGCTCCCCAGAGGAGGGGAAGCAAATGATCAGAAGAGATCATTAAATATCCGGTTATGCATGTAATAAACTGGTAAAAGCAGTTGGAATTGCGGGCAGATAACTAAAAACTCACCAGTTTTTTGTTTAAGGGTGGACATGTCCTTTAATAATTTAATGCTTACTGGGAGTGCTTCCTCATTATGTTTGTATTGAATATATTGCTATCTATGAAAAGAGCTTGTGAAATTTTACCCTCTGAAACATCCCGGGGAACCTGCAGGTATCCATTTCATAATACGAAAACATATATTTATCAATTGCACACAACACTTATTTTATTCTGAATAAAAAGAACACTGGGAATACTGACTGGTGGTAACAGTACTGGCAGCACCCAGCAATTACAACTAATAACAGGATCTTCTCCTTTCTATTTATTTTATTAAGAGGTGCAAAATTTATCTGCACTGTTAATCTGTAGCAACCAATCAGATATTATCAAATGTGGTAGACCAGTGAAAAGGTATCATCTGATTAACAGCACAGTATAATTCTTGTACCTATTATTATTTAAGCCTAATAGTTTCCTTTTACCTTTAAGCATATGTAACAAAGTATTTGACTGCATAACTATTAAAGCATAATGCAGACTGCATTGATAAAAGACTATCAGCTTGCAAGAGTATGGTTGGACTGCTGTTTAAAATTAACTGAGGAGATATTCGTGTGCCCTGTTAAATTAACTTGCTTCTATTTCCCATTCATTACCCTACAACATTGCAAAGAAAGATCTCTGCAGGAAACTCAATCCAAGAGGCCAAATTGACTGCCTGAATGACTGTTGGAAAGAAGAAGGTAGATCACGTTTCCCAAGATTTGTGTTGCTTTGGGTTATGAAACACACCTTGTGGTTAATTGCTGTTAAGCCACACAAATAATTAATGCAAATATCACAGTTTAAGGTTCCTGCAGAACATAAACATTTTTTTTATGTTTTAGATGTTTAAGCTTAGGGTTTAAAAATGGAAGATGCACTCAGCTAATACAATGAATGCATATTAATGTTCTCTGTAATTTTCCAATAAAGTCCCTTGGTTTCATATATATTCTGCATGCCTTATTTCATCCATAGTTTTGCCTGTGTATTATGGTAATTTGTCTGCAAATCAGTGTTTGTCTCTGGCGCTTATGTATAGATCAGTTTTAAACATCTTGAAGTTTATGACTGAAGGCTTAGCTTGGGGACTTTTAGTAATAAGGAAATGCAGATACACACATTTCCCAAAATAAATACATTTAGAAATATTGCTAAATATCTGTATCAACTTCCCTGTGCTTTAATTGCCAGTTCATCATTTAAACAAGCTTGGCCAGAACATATTTAATGTACTGTATCTTTGGGGCATATTTATAAAGCCTCGTTAAGTTTTCGCGGCCGTTTTCCCCGACCTTTCCGCATAAATCGCGTATAACGCGATTTATAAATGTCGGGAAACGGCCGCAAAAAGTTAACGAGGCGTTAACTCTTCGCGCCGATACCCACCTGTTACCGCCGCTTCTATTTATAAAGCGGTGGTAACTGTTTCGCATTGCTAGTATCAGCTGTTTTGCTTCGCCACCTTCAAGGTGGTGAAAGTGTCTGATACTAGCCGACCTGCGGCGGAGATGGGCAGGCAACCCGCGGCAGGTGGTCGCACACCCCGCCCTTGACCCCCCCGCGGTGGCGGAGACCACCCGCCGCCGCTTCCCAACAGCCTCTCCCAAACCCTTCCACGCTCACGGCAATCTCGGAACGGGAGGCTAGGAGGGGCTGCTGGGATGGGGCCGCTGGGAGGGGGAGGGCCCGCTGGGAGGGGTGGAGGCACCCTCCAGCGGGGCCCTGAGAAGGGCCTTTTGGGGCTTAAGGGGTCCCGCAGCTCAAACCGGGACCCCCCCTCCCCGGCCCTATCAGGGCCTTTGCGGCACTTACAAGTGCCCTTGCGGCTCTGACAAGAGCCCTTTGGGGCCCTGCAGCTCGAACCGGGACCCCCCTCCCCAGCCCTTGTAAGGGCCCTTGCAGCACTGACAAGTGCCTATGGGGGGTCCCGCAGCTCAAACCGGGACCCCCAGTGAGCGGCTCTTAAAAGAGCCCTTGGGCGGCGTCTTCTTTCCTCCAGTCCCGGCAACACCAGCTCCGCTGAGGCCGCCGACCCCCGAGAGGTACCCCTGCGGCCGCCAGGGGTACCCCCGGCGGGCGCCGGCGACCTCAACGAGGCCGATGTTGCCGGCGTCTTGATCCGACGCGACGTCTTCAGGTTGGCGACACCAACCTGCTGGCACCACCGGCCTCAGCGGAGCCGATGTTGCCAGCCGCTTCTTTCTTCTATCTTCAGCCATCTACTGCAATGGCATCTGAGTTCCGCAGCAGAGTGCACCTCTTTATATAGGTTTGCAGAAAACCCTAATGTTTCCGATTGGTCATTTTTTTAATGCTTGGTTTACATGCTTTACATTAACCAATCCGGTTTCATAAACTTTCCTGAAATCTGATTGGTTAATGTAAAGCATGTAAACCAAGCATTAAAAAATTGCTGCGGGACCCCCGCCAAAGGCACTTTGCCGCAAGGGCCCTTACAAGGACCGGGGAGGGGGGTCCCGGTTCGAACGGCGGGACCCCTAAGGTCCAAAGGGCTCTTTTCAGAGCCGCAAGGGCACTTGTAAGTGCCCCAAAGGCCCTGATAGGGGAGGAGGGTCCCGGTTCGAGCTGCGGGACCCCTTAAGCCCCAAAAGGCCCTTCTCAGGGCCCCGCTGGAGGGTGCCTCCACCCCTCCAAGCGGGCCCTTCCCCTCCCCGCCAGCGGCGGGGGCAGGGGGCTTGGAGGGGCTGCTGGGGAGGCCACAAGACATTGCGGCCGATAGCGCTATTATAACGACGCTAGCGCTGTGTGGCTGTAATTTTTTTGCGTTATTTTCGGGTTTTTATAAATATGCCCCTTTGTTTTGATGTTAAAATACATGGATCAATAGTATTCATGTGTAACAAATACAAATATGGCATTTACTTCCTATAAGCCTTATTTTTCCTAACATATAGCACAAGACACTAAGAGGGAGATTCAATAAAAGTTCTTATCGTTTAAAATGGTGCAAACTTTGCCCCAGCCAATCAGAACTTATGTAACATTTGAAAGCTAACATCTGATTGGTTGGGGCAAAATTAGCACCATTTTAAACTATAAGAACTTTTATTGAATAACCCCCTAAATGATCAGAATTTGCTAAATCCACTTCTGCATGGGTGGTAAGGTTGCATACATACAGAAATCATTTCTAGCTAGGGGAATCCTACAAGCTATACAAATAGAATGCATTTATTAGTTACTCGATGCTCCACTATGTGATGTTATGGGGTTATCAATTGCTAATGCAGGCATATCTAAACAAAAAAACTGGAAAACTGTTGTATGCTGGTTTTTATAACTGATTGCAAATGGTTGCATAAAGGTTAAGCTCCTTATACAAAGCTTTTAATATTTGCCCACTGCATGTAATGTCATAGTCAATAAGAATAACATTTCATATAACCACTTCAACAGATATTTCAATAATAGCTAAAAGAGTTACTTAGGAATTCTATCAACTAAAGGCAATGTCAGGAAACTGGTATTTTAGGAACACATGTCAAGCTGTTCTTTGTACTGATGGTACTGAAGCAAGATGTGATATATTGTTTCTATTCTTTTAGCTGTCCTAATGTTTTATAATGTTTTAGTCTCTGGTATCAGTTTCCTATGCACATCCACAGAAAGGGGTGCAGATCCTTCCCACCCTTACCGCTAGAAGGGTTAATAAGTCCAACAAGGCAGATAAGCTTTATGGAAGGTCGCACACCAAAGGAAATTAAAATTTTATTGAACCAACACAACATCAAACATACAATGTTTCGGGGGGCTCCTCCCCCTTCATCAGGTGTGTATATATTCCCTTATTCCACACAACTATATTCCCACCCTTATCTGACTTTTTGATTACAGTGGGCTCTAGATTTCTCAATTCTGCAACTGCCTCTACTTTAGCAGGTGCCAGATTCCTTGTGGATAACCCTCTATTAGGGATCTCAGCAAATGATTGGGGGGGGGGTAATCTGTCAACCAGGAAAATCAAAAAATGTAGAAAGGAAGTTTGGGAGTATGGCCAAGTGGTCTGGGCAGAGCTGGGTGGTCTTGGGCATGTTCACTGGTATTTTGGGTGGTAAGTGAATGGTTAACTGCTGATTGCATACATCCGTAAAATAATCCAATATGCTGTTATATTTACAATGCAGTTTTCAAGGACAAATTAGTATTTTATCTAGAAATGCATTATACTTTCTGAATGATTAAGGATAAACATCCTTTTTACACATATCTTCACATCATCTAGTACAATCCGTATGCATCTAAATAATTTTGAATGTCATGCCTGCAAGTAAATAATTACATATAAAATCATACATTCAAGGCCATATTTTCTTAGACACCATAATTTTTTGTGTACAGTTGTAGTCTGTAACTAATGGTTCATACACATGTGTGATTGGGGCGACCCATGATGTAGGATGGTGTAGTAAATGGCCTCCTTGGTGGTCTGCCGATCTAATGTGTGTACATACATGCAGATTTTTTGAATATTGTCCTCGTACTTATTTGTTTTCCCCAATGGGGGAAAAATGGGGCATTTCCTTTTGTTTTGCCCATAAACATATATATTAATTATTCTTGTGCAAAGTTTTTAGACATTTTTTTTTAACTTATCCTTATAAATACACATTCTTATTTTGCTAAAAGGGTTCTGGTTGATCTAGAAAGCTATAGGAACCAAATTGATTAAATTTATATGTGTTTTCCCATGTAGTGGTATATTTCTTTAGATTTAGGTTTTCCCATGTAGTGGTATATTTCTTTAGATTTAAGTTGCATTCTTAAACAGTCTCTGGTTATACCAAATAAAAATGGACAATATAAAGGTGAATTGCCCAATGCCTCTGCTGCGAAGTAGCTATAAACCCAAATATTGCCTTCACCATGGTTTTCATCAAACATGCATTACAGCAGTGTGACCAAATCATTTTACATTTTTCTAGGGTGATCAAGAAGAATATCTGTTGTATTCAATTAGATCAACTGGACTAACTCGAATGTGTTCTTGAAGACGTTTCGCTAGTCATCCGACTGGCTTTCTCATTCAGAATGACTTGTACAAGAATCTGTGGCAATTATACCCTGGAAAATCCCAATTAGCATATCACAGCCAGGTGTTAAGGGGTGTGATTAGATAGTGGCTAAGAGTGTTATAGGAACGCCCGAGTAAGGTGTTAAAACAGCATTGTACATGGCAGCAGTTGGTGTCGAACCCCCCACCTCTATTTAGGCTTGGTTTCTTATTTTCACATAATGGCCTCCTTAACACCTCTCTTGAACCAGTCACGTTCCTTCGCCAGTATGTTAACATTACAATCTTCAAAGGATTCCTTTATCCTTAAGATGCAGATACACGGCTGAGTCCTGACCCGAGGAATTGGCTCTTCTGTGCTGGGCCATACGTTGATGCAGTTGCTGTTTGGTCCCCCCCACATACAATCAGAGCATTCTTCACTGCACTGCACTGCATATATGATGTCGCTTTTCTTGTGTTTTGGTATTGGGTCTTTCGGATGTACCAATTGCTGCCTCAGTGTGTTGTTCGGATTAAAGCAGACAGGGATACGATGTTTTTTTGAAAATTCTTCTTAATTTCTCTCGGAGACCCCTGCTACATATGGGATGACCATGTTCTTCCTCCTGTCTTGCTTTTCCCCTTCACTGTTGGTATTCGTGTTCTTTTCTTTCCTCTCTACTTCTTTTGACAAAGGCCCAGTCTGGATATCCACAAGTTTTAAGGGCTCCTCTGAGATGTTTCATTCTTTAGCCTTCGCTCTTCTGTCTAGTGGGGATTTTTCTCGGCTCTGTGTGTTGCAGGGTTCTGATGACCCCCAGCTTGTGCTAAGGGTGGTGGGAGTCAAACATCAATACTGATCTGTGTGTGTTGGTTTTCTGTAAACCTCTACTTCCAGTTTAACCATTTTCCTTAACTTCTACCAAGCAGTCCAAGAAAGCCAGTTTTGTTGTTTGTACCTCTTCCCTTGGTGAATTTAATGTTTTGGTCCACCGCATTAATGTGTTCTGTGAAAGCTTGTACTTCCTTCTGGGGATTTTAACCCAGGTGTCCAACATATCGAACCAGTGGCTGGGTGCTATCCCTTAAAGGTATTAAGCGCCTGTGTTTCTACCTCCTCCATGTAAGGGTTGGCCACAAGGTGAAACTGGAGATCCCATAGCACCATATGTTTTTTGCTTATAGAACTTATCCCTGTATTTGAAATAGGTGGTATTCAGGCACAAGTCCAACAAGGAACACCCTGTTCTGGTTGAGATCAGTTCTGCTGGTAAGAGTGCTGTCTTGCCCAGCCGTTTTCTCACCATGTCAACAGCCTCCTTGGTGGTATAACAATGAAGAGAGATGTCACATCATAGGACACCATAGTTTCTTCTACACCGAGTACTATATCTTCAATCTGTTGGTGAAATCCTGAGAGTTCTGGATGTGATGCTAGAACTTCCCACCAAAGGTCCTAAGATGTTAGCTAGATATTTTGCCACCTTGTATGTTACCGAGTTGATGCTGCTGACTATAGGTCTTAGTGGGGCCCCTTCCTTATGTATCTTTGGGAGTCCAATATGCATGGTGTGCCTCACCAGGGCTATGATACATTGCTCGGTCAATGGCTTTTATACTTTTGAAGCTGTTTGTAGTAAGTCTATGACTCTTTTCTTGTAACGGCTGGTGGGATCCCTTTGTTAAAGCCTCATATGTGTTGTTATCGGCCAGGAGCATGGTCACCTTATCATGGTAGTCTGAGGTGTTTGAGTACCACTGTGATCTTACAGTGGTACTCAACACCTCAGACTACCATGATAAGGTGACCATGCTCCTGGCCGATAACAACACATATGAGGCTTTAACAAGGGATCCCACCAGCCGTTACAAGAAAAGAGTCATAGACTTACTACAACAGCTTCAAAGTATAAAGCCATTGACCGACCAATGTATCATCGCCTCTACCCTGGGAGGCACATCCATGCATATTGGACTCCCAAAGATACATAAGGAAGGGGCCCACTAAGACCTATAGTCAGCAGCATCAACTCGGTAACATACCAAGGTGGCAAAATATCTAGCTAACATCTTAGGACCTTTGGTGGAAGTTCTAAGATCACTTCCAGAACTCTCAGATTTCACCAACAAGATTGAAGATTAGTACTCGGTGTAGAAAACTATTGTGTCCTATGATGTCATCTCTCTTCACTTGTATACCCACCAGGAGGCTGTGACATGGTGAAAAACGGCTGGGCCAGACAACACTCTTACCAGCAGAACTGATCTCAACCCAGAACAGGTGTGTTCCTTGTTGCTTGTGCCTGAATACCACCTATTTCAATACAGGGATAAGTTCTATAACCAAAACTGGATGTGCTATGGGATCTCCAGTTTCACCTATTGTGGCCAACCTTTACATGGAGGAGGTAGAAAACAGGCGCTTAATCCCTTTAAGGGCATAGCACCCAGCCACTGGTTCAGATATGTTGATGACACCTGGGTTAAAATCCACCAAAAGGAAGTACAAGCTTTCACAGAACACATTAATGCGGTGGACCAAAACATTAATTCACAAGGGAAGAGGTACAAACAACAAACTGGCTTTCTTGGACTGCTTGGTAGAAGTTAAGGAAAATGGTAAACTGGAAGTAGAGGTTTACAGAACCCACACACACAGATCAGTATTTTGATGTTTGACTCCCACCACCCTTTAGATCACAACTGGGGGTCATCAGAACCCTGCAACACAGAGCCGAGAACATCCCCACTAGCACAGAGGCGAAGGCTAAAAATGAAACATCTCAGAGGGGCCCTTAAAACTTGTGGATATCCAGACTGGGCCTTTGTCAAAGAAGTAGAAGGAAAGAAAGAACACGAATACCAACAGTGAAGGGGAAAAGCAAGACAGGAGGAAGAACATGGTCATCCATCATATGTAGCAGGGGTCTCCGAGAAATTAAGAAGAATTTTCAAAAAACATCGTATCCCTGTCTGCTTTAATCCGAACAACACACTGAGGCAGCAATTGGTACATCCGAAAGACCCAATACCAAAACACAAGAAACGACATCATATCAGTGCAGTGCAGTGAAGAATGCTCTGATTTGTATGTGGGGGAGACCAACACAGCAACTGCATCAACGTATGGCCCCACAGAAGAGCCAATTCCTCGGGTCAGGACTCAGCCGTGTATCTGCATCTTAAGGATAAAGACATACCTTTGAAGATTGTAATGTTAACATACTGGCGAAGGAACGTGACTGGTTCAAGAGAGGTGTTAAGGAGGCCATTTATGTGAAAAAGAAACCAAGCCTAAATAGAGGTGGGGGGTTTCGACACCAACTGTCTGCCATGTACAATGCTGTTTTAACACCTTACTCTGGGCGTTCCTATAACACCTCTTAGCCACTATCTAATCACCAACACCCCTAACACCTGGCTGTGATATCTAATTGGGATTTTTCCAGGGTACATAATTGCCACAGATTCTTGTACAAGTCATTCTGAATTGAGAAAGCCAGTCGGATGACTAGCGAAACGTCTTCAAGAACTACATTTCAAGTCCAGTTGATCTAATTGAATACAACAGATATACCATGACCTGGATGAATGAGAACCTTCACAAGCATCAAGAAGAATACTTTTCCATATGGATTTAATACCGCTCATTCCCAGCATGGAAAGATGAGTTAAATTGTATGATACCTAGATATTACAAGAGGTAAACTTCCTGATCATTTCCTAATTTTCCTTATTTTTTAATTTTCATTCTACTGTTTTATGGACCTGGTTCTTGCAGGTTAGTCATTCTTAAGCAAAATAGGAATAATAGGCTACTTGTTTGTTTGTTTGTTTGTTTGTTTGTTTGTTTGATTTCCGTCTTTGCTGTTGTGCCCTTTTCTTTGTGGTTTGAGTTTACAGAAGGCTCAGAAACATAGCAAATTGTATAAGTGTTTTTTAAGGTAATTTTATTGTTAATTTATAATAACAACACTTATGGCAGGTTAGTAAACTGAACTTCATGCCTCAAAATCCAACTTAGTCTTGCAGCCACGAAAAATCCTAGATTTTGAGTTTTGTTAATTGCATCTTTATTCATTTGGGAGGTTTTTAAAATTAAAAAGGTCACTGTGTATAAGTGAATAAATTAAATGTTATTTTAGTGTTTAAGAATACACCCGTAATAACATAAAAACAACATAAACTGTATGTTATCTAACCATTTGTTTTTTCAAACAACATGCTTGCACTTTTTATGTAAATAAGTTTAAAAAGGCAAACAAATATAGAATAAAAAATTTTTTGAATTTACACATCAAAGGATTAGCAAATACATTGACTTCTGGCAACCTTTACAATTTATTTTTAGACAAAATTCAGGATTTTTTTCAGGTATTTCAGTCTAACGGACGTGACAGTTGTTTTGTTATTTCGGTCTAACTGAAGTGACAGTTGTTTTGTTATTGCCTAAAGTAGAAAACGTATACTGTAGGAAAAGTCATTAGTGGATCAAAATTTGATACAGCAAAGTTAAGGAAGGTCTCTACAGCCTAAACACATTCAATCAAAGGATAACTAAAAGCATTGTATGGTAGGTACATGCAGAGGTAATGTCAATGTTAGTTGAAGTGACCTTAGTACCCTTCAAGTTTGTAGTTTCTTTCTTCTATATAACTTTTAAGTCCTTTTGTAGGTTCTTTTTTTTTTTTCTTTTTGTATGGTTTTATGCAACTTATCTTCTGACAATCCAAGCATAAAATATTGCTGTATGGGCCAGGTCCATAGTAACATAGTAATTGAGGTTGAATAAAGACATATGCCCATCAAGTCCAACCTTTCCATCCTCCTTTTTAACCCTACCTAACAGTTGATCCATAGGAAGACAAAGAAAAACAGTTAAAAGGGGAGGGGATTCCTTCCTGACTCCAAATGGCAATTGGAAAGTGTCCCTGAAACAACCAGAACTGTACAGTATTAATACCAGTAATATTATTTACTTTTAGAAACTTATCTAGCCCACTGAAAACTATTCAATGAACTTGCCATTACCACATCTGCTGGAAGACCACAGTCCTAACTTTTCCTAGCCTTAAGATGAAACTCCTTTTCTTCCAATCTTAAAGGGTGTCCACGAGTCCTCTGATATGACCTATTAGTGAACAATGCACCAGAGAGTTTATTGTATGGCCCATTAATATATTTGTATAAAGTGATCATATCCCCACGCAAATGTCGCTTCTCTAATGTAAACAGCCCTAACTAATCTGCCTTCATACTCAAGCCCATCCATTCCCTATATTATTTTAGTTGCCCTTCTCTGAACTGCTTCCATTTATAAGATGTTTGTATATGGGATCCCAAAACTGCATTGCATATTCCAAATGAGGCCTTACCAGTGCCTTTTAAAGAGGGAGAATAATATTTTTCTCTCTTGAATCTATTCCCCTCTTTGCTTGTGAAGGTTCTCATTCATCCAGGTCATGGTATATCTGTTGTATTCAATTAGATCAACCGGACTTGAAATGTAGTTCTTGAAGACGTTTCGCTAGTCATCCGACTGGCTTTCTCAATTCAGAATGACTTGTACAAGAATCTTTGGCAATTATGTACCCTGGAAAATCCCAATTAGCATATCACAGCCAGGTGTTAAGGGCGTGATTAGATAGTGGCTAAGAGGTGTTATAGGAATGCCCAGAGTAAGGTGTCAAAACAGCATTGTACATGGCAGACAGATGGTGTCGAACCCCCCACCTCTATTTAGGCTTGGTTTCTTTATTTTCACATAAATGGCCTCCTTAACACCTCTCTTGAACCAGTCACGTTCCTTTGCCAATATATTAACATTACAATCTTCAAAGGTATGTCCTTTATCCTTAAGATGCAGGTACACGGCTGAGTCCTGACCTGAGGAATTGGCTCTTCTGTGCTGGGCCATACGTTGATGCAGTTGTTGTTTGGTCTCCCCCACATACAAATCAGAGCATTCTTCACTGCACTGCACTGCGTATATGATGTCGCTTTTCTTGTGTTTCGGTATTGGGTCTTTCGGATGTACCAATTGCTGCCTCAGCGTGTTGCTCGGTTTAAACCTCTTTATACAAAACAATATCTTCTTAGCTCTAGCCATTGCTGCCTGGCACTGTTTGCTACAGCCAATTCTGTTATCTACCAGAACCCTCAAATCTTTTTCCATTAGAGATTCACTTAACACAGAGTTATTTGTTGTGTAGGTGGCACAAGGACTGTTAAACCCCAAATGTATAACATTTCTCAACATTGAATCTCATCTGCCATACTGCTGCCCATTTTGATAATCTATCTAGGTCAGCTTGCAGCAATTGCACATCATTTGAAGTTTCCAAAGCTCTGTTTATTTTAGTGTCATCAACAAACACATTTGACCTTGCTCTCCATGCCCCCTTCTAAGTCATTTATTAACAGATTAAAAAGAAGTGGCCCCAGTACAGAACCCTGAGGCACTCCACTTAGAATTTTAATCCACATTGATGTAGCCACATTGACCACTACTCTGTTTGCGATCCAATAACCAATTTTCTATCCATGTACAAATGTTTTTTTCTAGGCTAATAGACCTCAGTTTATACATTAGTCACCTATGTGTCACAGTATCAAAAGCTTTAGCAAAATCCAAAAATACTACATCCACTGCTGTGCCTGAATCTAAATTCATACTTCTTCATAAAAACCAAGCAAATTTTTCTGGCATGATCTATTTCTCCATCTAATTCTGGAGACAGTCAAGGATATGATCCCGTAACAAAGTTTCCAGCACCTTCCCTTCCACCAATATCAGGCTTACAAGTCTATAGTTTTTAGGCTGGGAACGACTACCTTTTTTGAATACTGGTATTACATTGTAATTTTCCAATCCAGCAGCACATCACCAGATAAAAGTGAATCTGAAAAGATGAGAAACAGTGGTATAGATAAACTGGATTAATCTCTTTTAAGATCTGAGGATGTATTTCATCCGGTCCTGGGGCTTTATTGGTATTACTTTTGTCTAATTGTTTCTGTACCATATCCTCTGTCAGCCAGAGTGAATATTCCTCATTTATACCCTTCATATTATTACAGTCCCTGCTATAAGGATTATGGTTATTCAATAAAGTTCTTATCTTTTAAAATGGTGCTAATTTTGCCCCAACCAATCAGATGTTAGCTTTCAAATGTTACAAGTTCTGATTGGTTGGGGCAAAATTAGCACCATTTTAAAAGATAAGAACTTTTATTGAACCTCCCTATAGGATTCTCTATAGTGAATACTGTTGAAAAAAAATTGTTTAGCAAAATAGCCTTTTTGGCATCCTCTACAACCATCTCAGCCCTATTATTTAATGGTCCCACCTTCTCAGTCCTCATCTTTTTACTATTGATATACTTTTGGGATTGGACTTGCTTTGTTCTGCTATATATATATTTCATTTTCTATTTTAGCTAGTTTAATTGCTTTCTTGCACTCCTAATTACAGCTTTTATACTCAATGTAAGCCTGTTCTGTTCCCTCTGATTTCAAAATTTTAAAAGCCTTTTTCTTTTTTCCCCATTTCTCTTTTTACCTGAACATTAAGCCGTGCAGGAGTGAGCCTAATTTTTTTACACTTGTTCCCTAAAGTAATACATTTAGAAATGTAATAGTTTAATATCCACTTCTGTTCAATATCTTACCTAGGAACAAATTCCTTTAACAACATGAAATTAGCTTTCCTAAAGTTAAAAGTGCACTTTTGTTTTTTGCAATATCTATTAAAGGGTTGCAATCTCTATTAAAGGGGAACTGTGGTCCAAAAATTACTTTAGGTAAATTGAAAGGAATTGCTCCGCTGAGAATTTTTGCAATTTATTTGTTTATTTTCCATAGTTTTGAAGATATTTACATTTTTGTGTGTGATATGCCAGCAGCATCACCAGGTCCCCTGCACTTCCTGCTTCCTGCTCTGAAACTGTCAGTCAATCTGTCCTGTGTCTCCTCCTCCCTTTGCAGCCCCCCTGGTCCCTCCCACTCATGGACCCCATGGTCCCTCCAGTTGCAGGCCCCTCATGACCCCATGAGTGAGAACTCTGCCTGAAAAGGCTGTTTTCACATAGTGGGAAAGAAGGGCTGTAGATTCCCTTACCTTCTCTGTCAGGACTTCACACAGCAGAGAGGAGGAGGGACTTCCTGTCTCCCTCACACACTGAGGGAATCTGAAGCTGTGCTCGCCAGCGGCACTGTGCAGGAGAAGCCTCAGGAATGTCACTTATCAGCATCCCACCCATTAACTTTCTGGTTAGTCATTTCTTTATATCTTGGGCTGTGGAGCACGCAGAGAGGTGGTTGATGGCTCGTTTTAAAGGTAGGAAACTGGCCTTTCATTTAAACCTAACTTGATTTGGAGACCACAGTTCCCCTTTAAATGACACTATCATGATTAGAGATGGGAATCCGGGTTCATGTCCGACACGGAACCCCTCGGTTGCAAAATCCAAGAGATCTGTCCTCCGGAAGACTTTTTTGATAATTTTCAAATTAACGGGGCTATTTTCGATAATTTTCGAAAATAGCCTTGAACGTTCGAAAATTATCAAAAATATGATCGGAGACCATTTTAGAGTTTCCCATTTTTGAAAATCGAACGTTCGAGGCTATTTTCTATAATTTTTCAAAATAGCCTCGAACATTCGAAAATACGATCGGAAACTCGAAAATGGTCTCCGATCGTAATTCAGATGTACAAGACATCAAAAACAGAACGAACTAGGAGTTTTGGCCATCTCGAATCATGATGTACTTATATACAATATATATATCATATAATAATATATATATATATATATAATATATATATATTAAAAGCATAAATTCCGAGTGCTCCACGGACTTAAACATCCCCTATTTTATTTATAAAAAACAGTAGGTCTGAGACCTACGTGTTTCAGCCCGATATAGCAGGGCCGCTTCTGTCACTGTCTGAATTAAAGGATTTTTATATATTTTTGCACATATATGGTATCTACTGAGTTTTATTTAGAGTGTTGCAGAGTAGCCCATTTTTCTCTTAGTGTGCTTTAACTCACCAGCCACAACTGTTTTTCTATTTTTTCTCTGAAAATCTAGAAATTATGGCTAAAACTTCAGTTTCAATCCCTAAGAAAATAATGAGTGTTTTGCATATCTCCGCCCCTTACTAAACATGGGAGTAAGAAATTACTTCTTGTTTCTTTGGCATTGTGGGCAATGCTATTCATATAGCATGAGACTGCAAGATGCCTTCTGTTATAAGAAGGGGTTTCTCTGCTTTTATGCTCAGTGAAGGGATTTTTGCTTCTTTTGGCCCCTCTCTCCCTAAGCTTTCTAGCTGCCTTTTCTACTGTACACCCAAGTCCTACCCCATAGAGCCATGAATCTGTATCTTACACTGACAAGATCTAACAAGATTAAACACGTTGTGTCTGCAGGTCAGATGATAGGCTCTATATATTAAGCTTTATTGCATGTTATCAGCCAGCGGTTCTGGACACATGCATTAGCTAAGGGACATAAAGGAGTGTTTTGCATATCTCCACCCCTTACTCTGGGAAACATGGGAGTAACAAATTACTTCTTGTTTCTTAGGCTTTGTGGGCAATGCTATTTATATAGCATGAGACTGCAAGATGCCTTCTGTTATAAGAAGGTGTTTCTCTGCTTTTATGCTCAGTGAAGGGCTTTTTGTTTCTTTTGGCCCCTCACTCCCTAAGCTTTCTAGCTGCCTTTTCTAAGAAAATAATGGTCAAACTGGGGCCTACTGATTAGTCTTCCACTAAGGGAACTTCAAAGGTCTGAAAAACTCTTAACAAGACCTCCATTGTTACCCTACATACATAAGTATGGACCAGATCCCCACAAAAGAAATTGGCCAGGTAATGCATTATCTTATCACTGGCCAATGTCATCCTAAATACCCAAGACATCAAACAATCTATGTGGAGTATCTGTTGTATTCAGTTAGATCAACTGGACTTAAAGTTTAGTTCTTGAAGACGTTTCGTTGTCATCCGACTGGCTTTCTCAATTCAGAATGACTTGTACAAGAATCTGTTGGCAATTATGTACCCTGAAAAGTCCCAATTAGCATATCACAGCAAGGTGTTAAGGACATTATGAATGCAAGGCGTGATTGCATTGTGGCTAAGAGCTGTTATAGGAAAGCTCAGGGTAAGGTAACACCTCTTAGCCACAATGAAATCACGGAGCAATAATATTATTAAGTAAATGTTTTTCCTCCACCATATAATATCTTTTATGTAATTGTTAAATGTGCCCCGACAAGGAGCTCTCGAAACAGATGCGAACTCTGCTTTTCATCTGATCATACAACTTTTTCCTCCATAACTGTCTTAGTCTCTGAGCTGTGCCTATTATCCCCCTCTTTATTGGAGATCCTGCTATGTAAGGAGCTACGGTCTTGCATGAGCGTTCTACCCCCTATGGCCTTCGTTGTTTTATGCCTGCCACTAAACTACTCACCTTTCAAACTGTTACACTGAAATCCATGTTGTCTTATTTCCATAAACACTCCCCCATCTGGTGTCCAGCTAGAATCTTGCCAAGTGTGCCTGGATTTCAATATCTGCAACGGGATGCAGTGGACTTACCCTCTTGCCACTGCCCCTTCAATCTCTTTAGACCTCGCATAAAACACACCCTTGACTCCTCCACAAGCAATTTTCCCTCCACACTACGATACCATCTCCCTCCATTACTCTTGTCATATCGCACTTGAGGCCCTTGTCCTTCACTCCTTGACACATCTTATCTCTGGCAGAAGGAGTGCTGCCACGCCCAATGACCAGGCTGATGGTGTGAAGCACCTGATGATGCCTTTCCTGTCTGTTGTAAGGCTCCCTGCCAAATCACCTATTGTAGGATTAATAGCATAACCCCAGCTTCACCACTTTGTACACTGTCACTATTTAGAGAGGGTGTCCTGTTCTGTGTCCTCACTATCGGCTGTTCATTTGAGACCAGACCTATCCTGTACATTTCCTGAACATATCCTAATGGTTTTCATGTGGTGCTGTCCCTTGGCGCTGTGGGAATAATGACAAATCATTTGTTTATTGCTCTGTAGTCTGTAGTATTGATCTTGTACAAGTGCTAGGGGTAATTTGAACATAATGCAGTAGTAAATGTATCCATTATTTTGTAGGTCACCCTGGATGCAAGGGGAATGTTGTGAAGTCACTCTGTTTAGGGCACAAAAACATGTCAATGTGTGGCTGAGCAACATTTTGTCAACTGTAGTGCAAGTAGACATTTGCAATGCTGGAGGAAGTGACAGTTGTAGAATGCAATTAATTATAGAAAAAATTGATTAAGACAACATAAAATTACCAAATTATAGTTAGAAAGCTGAAAGATATAAGACTAACCTGAAATGCTGCACAATGTCCTATTGCCCCTGTTTCTGCTTCCTGGTTCTTCCAGTTACAAAATGTCAATCATTAATATGACAGTTGACATCACAGCTAATGACTAAATGCAAATCCCCTAGGTGCCTCATTTTGCTGAATTGCTGAAGGGGGCATGAACAAATAAAGCCGCTAACATATACTTCCCCTTAAGGTCCAAACAGACGAGCGATTGTGAGGCCGACCTGACATTGCTTAATATTATTAATGACAAAACTTTTTATTAAAATAAATTCCCACCCCTGCCTTAAATTCCATCCCTGTGTTTTTAAAGGAAACAATAATCAATTACAGAAATTATTATAATTGTAAATAAAATAGTTTTTTTTTAAAATTTATTAATGCATCACTGTGTGTCTTGGCATGGAGATGTTTTTTTAGAACAACCATGCCCCTCTAAATAGCTTTCTTTTCATAGAGTTCTTTCAGGAATACTGTAAAATCTGTCTTTTACAAAATAGGATTTTGGAAAAGCCACATTTGCAAACAAAACAGTATGCAATCTTAAAGGGCATTTCCATCCATAAAACAAAAAACTGTCACATGTTGATTACCTGCCCCAACCATAAATTATATTTATTAGCATATTAGATGTGTTATTAACCAGATATTTAAGTATAATTATTACCTCAATTCTGGCAGAGTAAGCTGGCTCCTTCTTCCATGCAGTCAATCAAGGCTGTGACTGCTGACATCACAGCCAATGATTGACTGCTGTTTCCCCTGCTGGCTCCACTGCACATGCTCAAGCTTATAAAGAGCTCATTAAGCAGAGGGAGGAGGCAGATACCTTTGCCAGAACATAAGAGAACGTATCATTAAATATCTGGTTACAAATGCATGTAATAAACTGGTAAAAATAGCATTAGGGATAGCTTAGAAGTCACCAGTATTTTGTTTTAAGGGTGGACATCACTATTCATTTAACATTTGTAGAAAATATATATGGTGCTAATCTAATAGTGAGTTTGCATGAGCTTTTAATTTGCAGCAACCAATCAAATATTATCTAACTGCAGTAACCCAGTAAAAAGCTAATTGATTTCTGCAAATTAATTCCACAGGCAAACCTTTGAACCTCTTATTGCATTAGCCCCATAGTGTTTATTTTACATAGAGAATTTATGTGATAACAGCAAATTACACAATTGGGGTTGTTTTTGAATAATCAAGCCAAACAGCAACAAGTGCATTGTTAATGAAATCTGCACAGAAAGTGAATTTGGTTCATTTTTAGCACACCTGGTATTAAAGCCAATTAATATTTCTCTTTAGCTTAGTCATGGATGACCCCTTCTGGTAGCAAAGCCTACTACAACAAGATTGATTCAAATATATATATATATATATATTTGTGTCCATAAATGTTTTAAATCATCCGTGTAATTTTGCATCAAATATTATTAATTTATATTCCATTGGACTTAAAAGGTAAATGTGGTCTCCAATTCTTCCAAACAAGTTAGGATTGTTTTGTAAAGCCTTTTTTCATACCTTCAAAATGAACGCTAAATCACACTTTTAGATAAAATTTGTAAGAAGTTATTGCTAGAAAGGTTCTGCTATATTACTTCCTGTTTTCAGCCATGTGACCAGATTGTAGTAATGTGACCGACACTGCCTGCATTAATGGGCTTCACATCTTAACTGTGAATTTTTTCCCCAGGTTCTTCCTGTTTTCCCCAGCATGAAGTCCTAACTGAGCATGTTTCTCCCCTGGGGTGGAGGGGCAGAGAAGAGGTAAGTTCATGTCACTCAACCAACTAGAGGCAGGAAATTTGAACATTCATCCCAATGTTTTTTCTCGCAGGCTGCAGACACAGATGTGATCTAGGGCTTGTTTTAAAGGAAGGACTGCAGGCATTCATTTAACCCTCACTTGTTTGGAGACCACAGTTGCCCTTTAAGTAATTGACTAGTACATACTATTATTTCTGGAAAGTTACTGTGACCCAAACTATAGTACATTTTAATCATCAGCTGTGAAATGAAACTTTGGTAAACTAGAAGGTGATTTAACAGAATATGACTGTGTGACATGTTCACATGTAAATTAAGACATGCTACACAATGAATATTCTATTTAATGGAGTCCTGTATCTATCCTTTCTGCATGTGTAGGCAGCTAATTTCCATGAAATTAGCCTATTTACTGTGTATAATTTGCATAGGTATGGATTTTGCTAAGGCAGGAATGTCACAGCTGTTTGCAATGAATGTTATCTGGCATCTTAACTTTTAAAATAAACACAGAAAGAAAAATGTGTTAGAAATGGCGATTTCAGCTGTGGCCAAACTTTTTTTTTCATTCTTAAGGCAAAATAAAACAAATTGTGACAATTTACAAACATTTATCATGTCTAAAGCAGATTGCAGTAATGCATGCTTTGGTTTTCATATTGGGGTGGTTTTGTGCTAGTATTTCGTACAACCCTTAGGGTAAAACATGGATTATACGATTGCAAGTACAATATTAAACCCCCATATCAGCCTACTGGACAGTAATTGTGTCACAAATGTCCCTTTTTTTCCAAAGAAATGTACACTTTCATCGATATATGCCAATAACCACATTATGTAAGTATCTGTTGTATTCAATTAGATCAACTGGACTTGAAATGTAATTCTCATCTAATCACACCCTTAACACCTGGCTGTGATATGCTAATTGGGATTTTCCAGGGTACATAATTGCCACAGATTCTTGTACAAGTCATTCTGAATTGAGAAAGCCAGTCGGATGACTAGCGAAACGTCTTCGAGAACTACATTTCAAGTCCAGTTGATCTAATTGAATACAACAGATATACCATGACCTGGATGAATGAGAACCTTCACAAGCATGTTCTATAAGAACATTTTGCAGTTGCAGCAGTTTCCATCATACTGAAATCTGTCCTCCATTTCTTTGCAGATTAATTGATCTTCATTAAACACACCGATTACCCCCACCCTCTGACACATCTAAGTTATTTGGCAAACAGAATCCAGCGGCTGAACCTGCACCAGTGGAATCTGCTACCAAGAAGATGAAGTAGCCGCCGAAAAAAGCAGTGCGAGATGCAAAATCTAAAAAATCCTCCATGCCCCTCTAAGGAATGACACAGGATCTCTGTCTGCTATAACGAAAGCCTTGGGAGCCTCCGGGTACGACATTCACTAGAACAACGACCCCATCAATAAAGCAGTGTGGGGCTTAATGGCCAAGGGGACCCTAATACAAGTCACAGGGATCTGAGTAAATGGGTCCTTCATACTGAAGCTTAATCAGCAGGGGACTAATAAGAATCCACTGGATAAACCCAAGCAATGAGCACCAAAGAAGCCACCAGGCAAAATGCCTTAAAAGCCCAAGGGAAATCCGAGGCCTCCTTGGAAGAATTGAATGTACTTTTTTTAGGGCCACCCACATATTGACGTTGTTGCTCATATTGCATTTATAAGCCGTTATTTCGTTATGGAAGAGTTAATAAAAGTTACTGTTTTCATAGAATAAGCTGGTTAGTGAGTTCATTGTAGAAGTATATGGAGGGACCTTGGATACGGTGTTTCAGTATATTGATGGGTGAAAGTGTCCGAGAATGCAGTGTATTGTGGGTAAAATGGTACGTGGATACAGTGTTATGGAATATTGAGGGTAAAAGGGACGAAGGTGAAGTTGGTTTCTTATTCGGATTTGAATAAGAAACTGGTATTTTGCAATAGGTAAACCACCTTGGACCACTGAAAAAACACTGCAGACAGACACATACTTACCCCTGGCACATAATTCAGATGAGTCCAGGCTGGCCCAAAATGGTTTTGGGCATGCAAGTTGGCACCAAAGTCTGTAAAATAGCCATTTCTGCACATTTAAATAAGAAACTGGTATTTTGCAATAGGTAAACCAGTTTGGGCCACTGAAAAAAACTCAACTGAATTATGTGCCAGGGGTGTTTGCATGTCTGTCTGCGGTGTGTTTTCAATAACAAATAAACAGCGTAGATATTGTACCTTGTGAATCCGATTGAATGAAATATATGAAAAGTAGAAAACATAAGATTATTGTTAACCATAGTGGCTGAGCTGTACGCATTACATAACATCAACGTTCCAATATCTTTATGTTTCACAAGTCATGTGACTTTGATGACACACCTAAGAGCCAATTATAATTATATAACATAGGTAAAGAGAATGACCCAATCAGGTGCTGGATGACAACAAAGTCCAAATTTGGCCTTGAATCTCTTAATAACTAATGCTGGCCATTCATTAATTGACTTGGTCCAAAAACCAAAAGGGCAGATTGTCTTGTATACAACATCTGTTTGTCAATAGGGGGCATATTAATAAACCTGCACTAACACCATGGCTGTAAATTAACGGTATATAATGTAGGTAATGTGTAGATATTCTATAGTATGTTCTAGATAATGTGTATCTGTTGTATTCAATTAGATCAACTGGACTTGAAATGTAATTCTTGAAGACGTTTCGCTAGTCATCCGACTGGCTTTCTCAATTCAGAATGACTTGTACAAGAATCTGTGGCACTTATGTACCCTGGAAAATCCCAATTAGCATATCACAGCCAGGTGTTAAGGGTGTGATAGGATAGTGGCTAAGAGGTGTTATAGGAACGCCCAGAGTAAGGTGTTAAAACAGCATTGTACATGGCAGACAGTTGGTGTCGAACCCCCCCACCTCTATTTAGGCTTGGTTTCAAAGAAACCTAATGGGATTTTTTATGCTAATTGGGATTTTCCAGGGTACATAAGTGCCACAGATTCTTGTACAAGTCATTCTGAATTGAGAAAGCCAGTCGGATGACTAGCGAAACGTCTTCAAGAACTACATTTCAAGTCCAGTTGATCTAATTGAATACAACAGATATACCATGACCTGGATGAATGAGAACCTTCACAAGCATAGATAATGTGTAGATATTCTATAGTATGTTTTAGATAATGTGTAGATATTCTATAATGTTATGTAGATATTCTATAGTATGTTCTAGATAATGTGTAGATATTCCATAGATAATGTTATGTAGATATTCTATAGAATGTTCTAGATAATGTGTAGATATTCTATAGATAATGTTATGTAGATATTATATAGTATGTTCTAGATAATGTGTAGATAATCTATAGATAATGTTATGTAGATATTCTATACAGTAGATAATGTTATCTTGCCCCTCCATAAAAACTATCTTTTATTGAAATTACAATCTAAATTAGTTTTTTTTACTTTAGTTACCCTTTAAGTATGGCTGCCACGTAATGGATGAGTAGATTAGTCAGGTTTGGTTACCTGGGTCTGTGTGGGGGGTGTGGGGTCATCACCATTTGTATTTATGACTATGAAAAAAAACTTTAGTTTTGAAATATCTAAAGTTTGAGGATTTTTTACCATTATAGCTTTGGGGAAAAAATTCCGGGAAATTCGACGCCGTTCGGTAATGCTCGTAACGCTTTCTGCAGATTCCTTAGCTAGAAAGATGGCAACCGTTCTCCTATATGCCCCGCCATCGTCTGTACTGATTTATGTCTCTAGCTCAAGAAAACTTTGGCTGGGAAGGAAGACGGGTCCAAGAAAGTGGAAAGAATTAAAACGGAGAAGAAAAAGAAGAAGAATAGAAAGAACCAGTTAATAACGGCAACAACTCGAGGAGAGCAATTTCTATCATTTACCTAAAGTCTTTTGTTTGGACCACAGTTCCTCTTTAAAAGTACAGTTGAAAAAAGCAGTGAAAGTGACAGTTTAAAAATGACGTTGAAATTGACATTGAAAAGTACGGTTGGAATGACGTTTGAAAAGGACAGTTTAAGTGACAGTGGACAAGTGACAGTTAAAAGTGACAGTGGAAAATGAACATTTGGAAATGACAGTTGAAATGACAGTGAACAATGACAATTGCAAAATGACAGTTGGAAAGTTGACAATTGGAAAATGACAGTTGGAAAAGTTGACAGTTAATAGAATCAGATGGAAAGTGACCAGATCAAGGACACGTGGAAAATTGAAAATGACAGTGATACATGACAGTTGAAATGTGACAGTTAGAAATATGACCAATTGAAGTAGTATTGGAAAGTAACAGTTGGACAAGTAACTGTTGAATGGCAGTTGCGAAGTGACAGTTGGAAATGACCAGTTTGAAAATGCCACAGTTTTGAAAGTGACAGTTGAACAGGTGACAAGTTGGGAAAATGTCAGTAAAAGTGACAGTTGGAAAGTGAGTTAAATGCATGATTGCGTTAAAGTAACGAAGTGACAAGTTGGAAAGTGAACAGTTGGAAATGACAGTTGGAAAGCATTGAATACCAAGTTGGAAAGTGACAGTTAAAAGTGACAGCTGAAATGACAGTTGAAAATGACGTTGAAGTGACGTTGGAAAATGACAGGTTGACAATACGAGTTTGGAAAAGACAGTTGCAAGTGACAAGTTGAAACTGACAGTGAAAAATGAAAGGTTGGAATATGACAGTTGGAAAATGACAGTTAAACAGTGACAGGTGGAAAATGGCAGTTCAAAAGTGACAGTTTGAGAAAGACATTGAAAGTGACAATTTTAACATGACGTGAAAGTGACAGTTGGAAAACTGACAGTTAGAAATGAGCAGTTGAAAGTGACAGCTGGACATGACAGTTGAAAGTGAAGTTGAAATGACAGTTGGAAATGACGTTGAAAGTGAAGTTGGAACATCACAGTTGAAGGACGTTGAATCAGTTGAAAGGTGACAGTTGGGAAAGTGACAGTTGGGATGCATTAAGTGACAGTGGAAATGACGTTTAAAAGTGACAGTTGAAAATGCAAAGTTAAAAGTGACAGTTAGAAAATGGAACAGTAGAAATGAAGGTTAAAAGTGACAGTGGTAAATGACATTGGAACTGGACAGTTTAAAATGTGACAAGTGCATTGGAAAGTGAGTTAAAAAGGCTGATTACAGTTGGACAGTTGAAGTGACAGTTGAAAGTGACAGTGGAAAGTGACGTTGAAAGTGACGTTGGAAAAGTGAACAGTTAAAAGTGACAGTGGAAAGTGACAGTAGGAGGGAAAGTGACAGTCTGGAAATGACATGAAAATGCAGATTTGAAAAGTGACAGTTGGAAAATGACAGTTGAAAGCGTGAAATGACAGTTGGAAATGACAGTTGGAAAATACAGCTGAAGTTGGAAAAATTAAAGGCAGTTGGAAAATGACAGTTGGACAAATGAACAGTCGGAAAATGACATTGGGACACATTACAGTTAGAAAGTGACAGTGGAAAATGGCCAGTTAAAATGACAGTTTGAAAATGACAGTTGAAATGACAATTGAAAATGACAGATGACAGTGACAAGTGGAGAATGACAGTTAGAAAAATGACAGTTGTAAAGTGACAGTGGAAAATGACAGTGACAGTGAACGTGGAAATGACAGTTGGAAATGGACAGTTGAAGTGACAGCTGGAAATGACAGTGAATGAAAGTGACAGTTGAAAGTGACAAGTTTGAAAATGACAGTTGGAAAATGACATTTAAAAGTAAAGTTTAGAAATGACAGTTGTAAATGACAGTTGCAAAATAAGTTGAAAAATGAAAGTTGAAAAATGACAGTTGAAAATGACAGTTGAAGGAGTGATTGACAGTTGGAAATGACAGTTAGAAACTGACATTGGAAATGACATTGAAAAAGTGACAGTTGGAAAAATGACGCACCTGTGAGCGTGGTGTGGGACTTAGGGCACCCGGAGTGTGAGATGGGGCTTTAGGCACACCCCATGAGTGGGGGGCTTAGGCCCAACCGGTGAGTGGACAGGGCCACGGCACCCGCGAGTGTGCGGGGCCCTGGCACCAGTGGGTGGGGCGTGGCCACACGGGCGTGGTAAGGGAAGGGCCAAGGGTGGCCTGCAACTGGAGGGACATAGTCCATATGTGTGACTGCAAAGGCGAGGAGACACAGGGCAGATTGACGACAGGTTTCAGGCAGGAAGTGCAGGGGACTGGTAATGCTGCTCCATATCACACGCATAAATGTAAATAATCTTCAAAACTAGTAAAATAAACCATGTAAATAAATTGCAAAACTCCAACTTCCTATCAATTGTACCTAAAGTCCCATTTTGGACCACATTTCACTCCTTTAAAAGTGACAGTTGTAAAATGACAGTTAAAAGTGACAAGTTGGAAAATGGACAGTTGAAGTGACGTTGGAAAATGACAGTTGAAAAGTGACAGTTGGAAAGTGACAGTGTGTAAAATGACAGTTTGAAATGAGGGGAAACTTTGTGGACAGTTGAAAGTGGACCAGTTTGGACAATGACAGTTGGAAAAATGACAGTTGAAAAGTGACAGTTGAAAATGACAGTTGAAAAAGACAGGTTTGAAAGTGACAGTGAAATGGGACAGTGAAAAGGACAGGTTTAAAGTGACAGTTGAAAGTGACAGTGAAAGTGACAGTTGTGAAAGTGACAGTGGAAATGACATTGAATGGACAGTTGGAAATGACAGTTTGAATGTGACAGTTGGAAATTAACAGTTGTAAATGACAGTAATGGACAGTGATCAGTTGGAAGTGACAGAATACAGTTGGAAAGTGACAGTTGGAAAATGACAGTGAAAGTGGACAGTTGGAAAGTGACAGTGAATGAGGAAAGTGACTTGAAAGGGTGGAAATGACAGTTGGAAAATGACAGTTGGAAAATGACCGTTGGAAATGCAGTTGAAATGACCGCAACCGTGAGCAGGTACGTAGCTTAGGTAACCGCGAGTGGGTGGGGTTTAGGCACCCATGAGTGGGAGTGCCCACGGCACCCTGCGAGTAGGCGGGTCCACAGCACCCAACGTATTGGGCGGGGCCGGACATTGATCTGTAGGGACATGCCAAGGGTGGCCTGCAACTGGAGGGACCATGAGTCCATGAGTGGGCTGCAAGCGGGAGGAAACACAGGGCAGTTTGACTGACAGGTTTCACAGCAGGGGAAGTGCAGGGAGACCTGTAATGCCTGCTGCCATATCACACCAAAAATGTAAATTCTTCAAAACTATGTAAAAAAAAAAACCCATGTTAAACTAGAAAGGAGAAGTTTAAGTAATAAACTTTGATTTGGCTTGACAGGCTGCATTCGGAAGGGAAGGAATGTGTATTTGGCTGCAGATTTAAAACTCCAATAATGGGATTGAGAGTTTGTTCGTGAAACGCTTGTTTGGGACAAAAAAAACCTTTTGTGTTACCCAGCCCAAAGTGGTGCTACATTTTGATCAGTCAATCAGAAAGCTAAACATCTGATGGTTAGGGCATAAAATAGCACACATTTCAATGATAAGAACTTTATTGAATCTTTCTGTATCTTTCTGATGATTGGTCAAAATTAGTTTTTTTTTTACTTTAGTTACCCATTAGTATGGCTGCCACAGTAATGGATAGTAGATCTGTAGGTGTGTTTGCCTGTTCGGGTTGGGGGTTTAAAAAACAAACTTTTTTGATGATTGGTCAAAACTTTATTTTTTACTTTAGTTACCACTTTAGGTCTGGCCTGCCACAGTAATGGAGTAAGTAGATCAATAGGTGTGTTGTAGGTGTGTGTACCGTCCGGTTGGGTTAAAAAAAACAAACATTTTTTTGATGATTGGGTCAAAAGTTTGTTTTTTGAATTAGTGTACCTTTAGGTATGGCTCGCAACACGTAAATGGAGGCGGTAGGTCAGTAGGTGTATGTCACTGATGCCACATGGGGGGTAAAAAAACAACCTTTTTGTATATTAATCAAAACTCACCCCCACACGACCCAGGTACACCACAACAGTACCTACTTTCCATTCCCATGGAAGCCATATTTAAAGGGTAATAAAGTAAAAAAAACTAATTTGATTATATCCTCAATAAAAGATAGTTTATGGTTATAAACACAAAAAACATACCCCCTCAACCAGACCCAGGTACACATCTACTAATCTACTCCATTACAGTGGCAGCCATACTTAAAGGGTAACTAAAGTAAAAAAAAGTGGGAATTTAAGATTATATTCTCAATAAAGATAGTTTTAAGGTGTAACACAAAAAAAGACTACCCCCTATCAGCCAGACCCATGTACACACACCTACTGTATCTACTTTCCATTACGGTTGGCAGCCATATTTAAAGGTAAAACTAAAGTCAAAAAACAAATTTAGATTTATCCTCAATAAAAGATAGTTTTGTATGGTTGTAAACACAAAAAGGACAACCCACTCAGACCAGACCCAGTTACACACACCTACTGATCTACTTACCATTACCAGTGCAGCCATAGCTTAAAGGATGCTAAAGTAAAAAAAACGAATTTAGATTTTATATCCCTACATAAAAAATAGTTTTTTTATGGTTGTAAACACAAAAAGATTATATCCCTCAACCGACCACATAGTACAAACACCTACGGATTACTTATCCATACTGTGGCAGCCATACCTAGAGAGTTACCTAAAGTAAAACAAAAACTAATTTTGACCAATCATCAAAAAAAGTTAGGGGGTTATTTAATAAAAAGTTCTTATCGTTTAAAATGTGGCTAAATTTACCCCAACCAACTCAGATCTTATTTACATCTGCTTGGTTGGGGCAAAATTTTAGCACCATTTTAAACAATAAGACTTTTATTGACGCTCCCTGTTAGTATTTGTATCCCCCAAACCGTGATCTGAATCACACCCACCAACTGACCTACTTTAAGAAGTGTACAATATTAAAGGGGGAGTAAAAAACAACATGTCCTCTTCATTGACATTTACTGAGTTTTAAAATCTGCAGCACACAACACACACAAATCCTTCCCACTGCAGTCTTTCAAGCCCAATTCAAGTTTATACATTAAACTTTCCCTTTCTAGTTGTAAGACTAGTGTGTCCCCATTTGTGGACAAATGTATAAATTTTGCAAAGCCCATTTTAAATATTGATAATCATGGATTCTATAAGTAATAAGGAGAAATATCAAGCTATATGTGGAAACAACTCTGATAAATGCGGTACTGTCTCGCTAGCTAATTTGAACAACAGTTTATTTAATTTAGTGCCTAAAGAACTAAATTGAACGTCCTGCCACATGGATTGCTACGTGGAAGTGACAATTATACTGAATGCGCATTCAGTCCATCATGTTGGATTACCTGGAATTAAAGCAGGTTTTTATTTAACTGACAGAGCAGCACATATTTAATTAAAATATCGAGCAAGTTATAGTATCTGTTAAATAAAAATGAACCTAGCCCTATAAGCTTCAATCTGAATTAGTACTTTAAAAGTACTGGAGAATTATTCTCAGATTTTTTTTATTGTGGTTCACTAAACACCACCTGTTTATTCAAGCTGAAAAGCATTTGCTGAACTCAGCCTGTTAAAATAGACCCCACACAACATACGATTTTAGTTGAATGGTGCATGATTTTGAGACCATCTGGGCTTGCCATTGCTGAGTATGACAGGCGTGTCAGGCACCAGGGGACAGTCGCTTTCGCGTTTATTTTCTTATTTGCATACTCAAACCCCTGAGGGTAGTTTTTAAAGGCATGTCCACCCCCCTAAAATCGTTTTTAATATTCTGCTCCCCCCATGTCCCCAGCCCCAACGCATGTGTCTTTTTTTTTCAAAAAGCTCCCCAAATCCCTTACCTTACCTCCCTCGATCCTTCTCTCCGCCGCACTGCCGCCCTCTGCTTGCCGAGAATCAAGCAGAGGGGCGGACCCGGCAGTCGCGGCTGTGATTGGCTGAGCGGCATGCCAATCACGGACGCGGCTGGCCTGGTCATGCAGTTGCAGGCGGAGGAAAGCGGATGGGTAAGTAGCGTTTTGGGAGCTTTTGAAAAAAAAAAAACAGTGGGTTGGGGCTGGGGACTGGGGAGCATAAGCAATATAAGGGGGATTCATAGGGGGCAGGGATAGTATAGAACGGGGAGGGAGAGGAGGGGAGGGGGGGAGGAGGTGAGAAGGCTGCAGTGCGCATGGCAAATATCTCACCGGAGGCAAGATAGCAGCAGAGCCCTGCTTGCGCTCACTGGTTGGTTAGTTTTGGGACTTTTGGGGGGGGGTTTTACAGGAGAACCCTATGGAGCTGGGATGTGAGGTAAGGATTAAACTACACTACATTGGTGGGGCCAGTTAGTGGGGGGGGATTATAGTTTTGGGGTTGGGGACCCAATGCCCTTTAAAAGTCTCGACAACATCATTTTTAAGCTATGTGATTCTAACTTTAAGCTATGTAGTAAACAGTTCATTATTAATCATATAAAAGATTGCTTAGGGTTAGGCCGGCCCACTATAGGAACTTTCATGAGCTTTATAATATAAGTCCCGAACATAAAGTCCAATTCACCCCGATGTAAGTGCACTGCAAATTTTTTTGGCGTTCTGAAAGCAGCATGTAATTCATCAGTTTTGTTTAATCATCAACAGATGGCATATATAAAGTCAATGAAAGCGCATACTACTGGAATGCAAAAGCATGTGTATGCGATTATGCGCTATTTGAAGCATATCAGCTACTTCCTGTGCTGTTAGGGAAGTTGTTTGCTTGCAGACTGGAGTTTGCGACTTTGGGCCTAATCCAATTGGTTGGAATTCCAAAGAAATACTATGTGAGCCAACATTACGTACAAACCATCCAGAGACTATATGACAAGGGCAATACCAGATATAAAGACGCTCATTGGACAAAGCAGGCTTTGGAAAAATATAGCAAGTGAACCTCTTTGAAGATGTCTGGGCACACATTAAGACAAGGAAAAGGACAACCAAGTTAATATAGTAATATAGATTATAGTTTTTTTAGTTATTGAATTTTTCAATATCCTTAGCGTAATATCATTGTAGGCTATTTATTTATAAAAATAACGCAAACATCCATTATGTCGCTAGTATGGCCACTAATGCTATGATTACCAGAAAATCGAGGACAAATGCATTTCATTTTAGTACTGTTTCTCCCTTCTTGTTATCATGTTTTGTGTGTTTTTAAATAATTATAACAGACAGGTTTTTATTTCTAGTTCAAGATATTAAAGAAGCGCTGAAGGTGTGTGAAAGAACAACTGTAAGAGAGATCTCAATGGGACACACGCGTGGCTCCTGGCACTAGCAGAAGAGTTTTTATAGAATGCTACAATATTGGACTTCTTGAGACTAGAGTGTTCGAAACTGTTGAGTTTCTTTCCGTTTTAGATTTTTCGTAATTTTAGGAAATGTTTCGAAAATTCGAGTTTTGATTTTTGAAAATCGTGTACTGCTCCACTCCCCTAACACCTGCTCCTAGTTAAGACCATGCTAGAGACCCTTCATCTTCAAATTCATCATCCTCTTTGAGATCATCCAGGGCTCCTCCAAATTTGCATTGTGTAGAGGGCACAAAGCGTGTGAGTGTCCATCCTAGAAAAAAAAAAGACAAAAAAGGAAATAAGATCTTAACAAAGTGGTTGGCTCACTAGGGGCCATATTTATAAAATATCGTTATCGTAAACATAATACGATATGACCATCATTTTACACTATCGATCGTAACCTACAATTCACTATGTTAATCTACGTACCGATATCGTAGAATAACTACATTATTCTTAGAATCGTAAAATAACGATCTGTATTTTACGATATCAGTACCGTAGATTTACGGTGCGATATTGTAGAGTACGATCGATATCTTAAATAACGGTCCATATCGTAAATTATTTTTACATAAAAATTTTTATATTATGGCCCTAGGAAGGGGTTGTGCTTTCCCAGGCGTCACATACTGCATAGCAACCGTACCCAGGAAGTGAGTTTGGATTCTCAGCAGGGAGCTCGGCTTCTGAATATCTATTCCACCAGCACCGCAGCCAGAACAGGTCAGTAGCAGGAATTCACCCAAGCGCGCAATGCTCTCCTTATTGAATAGCGTTTCATGACGGCACTTAGATGAATTTTGGAGTTGGCGGTGGTGTGAATTCCACTCACAATCTCTCGCCAGAACAATATACTCCAAGGAAGTGACATCAACGGAAATAAAATCCAACTCTCTGACACACGAAATTAAGAGTCAAAACCAAAAAAAAACATAGAAGTTTCAAAAGCGCAAGACGCACTCTGCCTTCTGCCAATCCAGGAGCGGATGCCGGTTGAACCCCTCTTGCTTATGTTTGCGCACGGAAGACTTCGAAGGCATCGAGGAAACGAGGGCTGGTAAGTACATTTGGGAAAAGCTTTCAGATATTAAGCCTCCAAGGTTGAAGTTTGTGCCCATTTCGCCTGTCACATATTACTTTTTTGGGGTGGGTTGGATATACCCTTAAATGAACTGCCTTTTAGGTGTCACAAAATACTGATACACGGACAAGTACTGTGCCGCATATTTCTCTTGTTTCAGGAGTTTTTGCGAAATAAACTTTGTGGAACTCATATGTCATGCTAAACTTGTGATTTTAAATCTAATTTGGAGGAAATACATTAAATGTGAATATTGTCATATGATCCTACATCCACACTACTGATATATGATTATAGCAAGATATATAAAATGGTGGTATAGCGCTCCTCCCTTATTATTGCAGTGTTTGGTGTAACCCTCCCCCTAGTGTAAAACCCTTTGTTAGCAAACATCCCCCGTCCCCCCAGCCCCAACCACTCTATAGTATTATCAAAAATGACCCAACATTATTACCTTCCCTCTTGCCTCCGCCGCACTGAACTCCCGACAAACCGCGTCCATGATTGGCTGCCGTTCACCAATCACAGACGCAACCTGCCGTCTGCCCCCTCTGCTTGCATTTTCCTCGCAAGCAAGGGCCGGCAGCAGGCGAGGCAAGAAGGAAGGTAAGCATTTTCTGATATTACAACAAAGCAGTTTGGGGCTGGGGACAGGGGATGTATGCAAAAAAAAATTCTGAAGGGGTGACTACCCCTTTAAACACTTGTTATTTCCCTTAATTTGGAAATCCTGCAGATCTCGTTAGATTTCGTAACATTTCCTCTCTAGGGGAATACCATGCTCTCTCTGAATCCCTTCTTTATTACTGTTAATTGGAATACCCCTCTTTCCTTGAACCTCTGGATCATGTCCTCTGCCAGGTCAAAAAAAAATCACTATTCAGACAGCAATTCCTGCGTAATCTTAAAATTCTCCTACAGAATCGCCTTTATTGCTTTGAGGGGGTGTGGCTATTGGCATGTAAACTGCATTTACGGATGTGACTATTCTGTTTTTTGTCAATCACCGGCAGAGGTGAACCTAGCCCCCCTTGGTATTAAGCTGTTATTCTTTTACTCCTGGCACAAACTTTTTCCTAACTATGTTAATTCTGAACTTTTGATGTCTTAATATGACCTGTCGATAAAGTGAGTTATGAGCCTACATTTACCATCAGTCCTAGTGCCCTTCTGCCCAGCCTTTCCAGTTATGCTTACTGTAACTATGCGAGTAATATATGTTGTATGTTTGAGGGGAGTGTTCCTTGGGGTATGTGATGACTTATGTTGTCAATACCAGAGGTGTTTCAAAGAATAAAAGCTGCCTCAGAATTCACTTGTGACCTTGTCTGACGTGGGTATATTCATAGTGGTTGTGCCATTTTTTGCAGGGACTGTTTCTTTTGAGTCACCCCTGATGGGGATAGCCACATATATATTTTTCTGTATATCGATACAATTTGTTACAGCTGCTTTATTATTTATGTCTACGGTGTAGAGTAGTACAACATGGTCGTTAAGGCTATCCACATTGCTGTGTTTTAAACACGCGATCCAATTGATCTGATCATTTGTTTAAAAGTCATGCTAGTGTTGGCCAATTAGCATGGGCACACTAGGTGTGCTTTGTGCCCGTTTTGCTGCAATCCGAATATTGGATCACATGATCACGCCACAAAAATGTTGATTGCATGCTCGTCAGTGTTGCCTTGCCTTAGAAACCCTTATATCAGTCAATACTGATACTGCAGTATAAATAATTCATGCTCATCCCAACAAAGTCAAATATACCATACACTGACATAATGGTTATGCATTGTTATACGGTCTCGCAGTTTCCTGGAATCCATGATCCTGGTTAACACATTGCGCGACACTGCACTTAAAAAGAAATACGGCCTTATATAAGCCCTTTCTTTTGTAATGAAAGTAGCCTGTGTACATATTCTTTAGCCACAAACTCTGTTTTTTTTCTTTGTGCAATTACAAAATGTTTACAGTGATCTATATTTTATTCCATCAGTAAACTATCACTGGACTTTTGACATTGGATGCTTGCCAGCTCTCAATAATGAACTAATATTCAAAATTTTTGATGGCACACGGGCTACACTTTTGCTTTTATTTCATCTGTGTTTGCATCCTTTATAATTTATCCTTCTCCACTCCATCATTGACACTCTTATGTGTTGGCTTCGCATGTTGCTGTGCTTAACAATAAATGCTTAGAGCTTTTCTAGCTAATAGAATAATCACTTGTGCCTTGGCTATTGTGGGTTTAACATTTGATTAATATATATCAAACAGTTTATTTGTAGCATCCTTGTCATTATTGGAGTATAGGTATAATTTTATGGACAGTATTATAAAAGTTAGTCTAAATAACCATATTGCTAGCATAACACCGAAATTATTTTTATCCAGTGTTCGCGAATACAATCCCCCGTATTTACAAAAATGTTAAAATAACAATCTACTTTGTGGCCTTTACTATTTTTATTATCACCTGATGAAGGGGAACAAGGTGATCCTGAAACGTTGTATGTGAGTTCACATTGTATGTAATTAAGCTTTCATAGGTGATTGCAGCTCTTTACTGTTTTTTGGATGTTCTATAACAACGTCTAGGGTAGAGAGTTGCACCTACCAATTTTTTGCAAGTTGTTACTTGTGTTGCCTAGCCCCTACAACTAATGTCAAACAATAGCATTGTTGTTGCAGCAATATCGTTTAATACTAATGCTTCTATACTTTCAATGGGAAGTACATTGGCGAGAATCCTATAACAGTCACTCAGTTTGCATCACTGAGTACTGTAATAAGATTCTGCCATTGCACCTCCCCACCTCTCCCCTTTCCTCTATACTCTCTCACAAATGAAACTGTGTTTCTGGAATATAAAGGTTACCATGCTGTTTTGTATTTAAATGTAAAACGTTCTGACCAGCCTTATACTCTGGTCCTCTCCCCTCACTTCGGTGATCCTGTCACAGATTGAGATTCCAACTGAAGATAAGGAGCAGTGGCGCATTCCAATGAGTCATACATTTAAACGCAGGGTTAACCCTTTATATTCTGTAAACACGCTTCACTTAAATGGGTATACAGGGGAAGGGGGAGGTAGATCGGGAGGCGGGGGTGGATGATGAGTGAGTGGGCCATTGTTTGGTTGAGTGCTGCTTGTGCTGTTTTTTCTTATGTATTAATGTGCCTTATGTATTATATGGAATAATACGCTACCTACAGAATAAAGAATTACTTTACCTTGGAGTTCCCTGACATGATATAAACCCTCGGCCTTGCCTTGTGCGTCTATATGCAGGAACTCCTCAGTGGCGTAATCCCTTATATGAAACTGTAGGTAGTGTTTAGCTCTTATATTTAGCTTACCTGTCCCAATTATATAGAGATTTATATAGAATCTATTAGAGGTGTGTAAAGGGTAGAGAAAATGTAACTTACATACTTAAATGCATCCCTCCTGAGAAAAAAAGTATACTTACCTCTTACCAAACCCCAAGATAATTTAGTTACTTATCTCCCTCAAGTTCCTGAAGGTCCCTAAAACCCCTTGTTTATAATGTATGCCAGTGTGCAAATAAGCTGATGCATCGTCAGGTCTGCAGGGGAAAATTTGCGGCCAAGAATGGAGAGTAAGAGGGAGAGGAATCTGCACTGGTGACTGGTGTTTGTAATGGATCTGCAGCAGGATGGAAAGGGGGCTCTTGTTTAAAATACTTTTTTTTTGGATTACAATGTAGATGCACCCCTACTATAAATTTATGGATGTTACAGTTATCTATTGCAGTTCTTGACCTTATTAAAGCACTTTAATACAAGTAGTCATGGAACTCCTTAGTGACTTCTAATATCTTATACAGTACGGGTATATTACACCTCTATAATACATAAGGCAATGGACTTTCAAGGGGGGGTGCCGTGGTATATATTATTATAAAAACCTCTCAACTACGTAGCTAAGAGTTTTTTTATAAGAATATATCTCCCTGCACCTCCCATTGTCAACCATTTCCCATTATATTTCAGCAGAAATTTCAGCATATATATGTATATAGGAACTAGACCTGAACGGTAATTTATACTTCAAGCACACCAACCATTACTTCTCCCTCCTGATGGCCACTATGTTCAGTGCAGCACGGGAACCCCAATGTCTCTTCCAATGAGTCTAGAAAGGGTTTACAGTCTCCCAGGCTGCACTGAACATAAAGTCCCTATGACAGAAACAGTGCCCTGTATACATTTATACCCGAAATTACTAAAATTCTTCATGTTAATAGTAACGGCGGTTTTGCAATGTTGTTGGGGGTGGAGGGGCTTGGAATTGGAATGTCCTTTACCAGCCCAAAACACCCTTTTTTTATTTAAAAATCATTAAACCTGATGAATAATAGAAATAATATTCCCCATTATATTGTTTATACAAGGTTTATTAAGTCAACTCAGTTCCCTGCCCATGGTCAGGGAAACTCTCTCTCCGACTTATTATCCTTACTAGCAGTTAAGCCTGTAATGTAAACGGGCGTTCGACATTAGAAAAGTCTCATCTCCTTCAAATTTTGTACCGCAGTGACCGATACATTACCCCGACAATCTCAGAATACTGAGGCACGCGCATGGTGCGGCAATGGCCAAGACAACTCCCCCTCTCGTGTCTATCTTCTACTTTATCTTACTCACGCACATGCACAAGACAAAGCCACACACAGATTGACGGACGCAGGTTTAGGCTTTTATATATAGGATACTGCACGGTAAGGGGCAATTATCCCTTATAATATACAGTATGGGGACATTATCAAACTTTATGTTTCGGACAAACTCGAACTAGTTGTTTTTCAGACTCACGGCTGTATTTTCAATAAATTATCGAAAATTCGATAATTTTCGAATTTACGGGCCGTTCGCTAACCCTAGAATGTTCCATTCTTTTCGCTAACCCTTGAATGTACCGTTCGCTAACCCAGGAAGGATCTCTTCTTCTTTTCGATAATCCTCGAATGTACCGTTCGCTAACCCTAGGAAGGATTGTTTGTTGTTTTTGCAAGCTTTCGAATGTACGTTCGCTAACCACAAAAAAACACAGACAAAAAACCACCATCATACACTACTAAGTAATAACAGGCTAAGGCTGTTCATAATTAGAATTGTGATGTGTTGGTTTTTGTGTTTTTTATATACCCTCTTTTTATCAAACGGAACCATAAGGGTTATGTTGCCTTGGCCTATATTAACAGGAACTGGTTCCCCCGTCAAGCCCCTGAGGAGTGGACAGGTGTCCCACCAAACGCGTAGGGAGGCCGTTTTAGTGTTTCCATACCTGTGAGTGCAGTGTTGTTGTGCGGCTTGAGCCGCGATGTGTTTTAAACCTGCATAAATAAAGGATTTTTACTTCACGGAGAGAGGTTTGCGCGGTCTCATTTGGCTCTTTTCAGGTTGATGTTGTTTGTTGGCTCACCGCGAGGGAGGCGGTTTTGGGAAGCACCAGCGCTCCCACAAACACGCTCCAGCGTCCAGGTGTGATCTACTATGTTTCTCTCTATTATCCACTATATTATAAACACAATGACAGGTGGTAGATATAAGACAGAGTAAAATTGGGTGCAGCACAGTTTGTGGGAATATAATCAGACACGTCACACAAGATATAATTTTCAGGGGCTGTTATGCATAATGAATGTTTTAGCTAGTGATAGTACATAACTGTTGCAAAAGGGACAGATTTAAAATTAATTGCATGTTAGGCTTGACGAAAAACTACACTACAAAGCATTGCATTTGTAGGGATAAATAAAATGATACATATGTCAATATGCAAAAAACAGGCCAAGCATTTTTATTTAATACCCCATAAGCGGTTGTGTTAAGGCATTAGGTGGCTGCAGCTAAGTAAACATCTGTCAATGCAGAGAAAGTGCTGCATTTCAAAAAATGTAAATGTAATACTACAAAGCTAACACAGATGGTGCCAGACTTGTATCCTAAATACTGTAGACAGAGTACTGACGCTGTTTAGAAATAAGCTCTCTGGGCCTGTGAGATCTTCTCATGTCTTTTCTACTTCAACGTGTTAGAATACATTACGAATGGACAAAATTATTAGCAATAGTTCCCTAAAATGCAAATATTGGTTTTAGAAATTTGAAAATTTGGTTCTTTTATTGAAATCTTTTTTGTGTGTGTTTAAATTGACTGCCATTAATATAAACTGACATGTTTCCTTATAAGTGACATTATAATCAAAGTGGACAGTACAGCAATTATCTCATCAAAGGTTACGGGCCGTGTCCTTTAATTAATCACACTTTATGTTATCTATAGCAAGGTAGTTGTCTCCCGCACTACCCTATTAATGGATATATTTCTGCTGGGTGCCGCTGTAGTACCATAGCCATCCATATGCATACCAGAACAAAGTCCATAAGCACTCCAGTCTTAAGAAAACACCTCAAGGTTATTCAATTAATGTTCTTATCGTTACAATGGTGCAATTTTGCCCCAACCAATCAGATGTTAGCTTCAAATGTTAAAAAGATCTGATTGGTTGGGGCAAAATGCACCATTCTAGCAATAAGAACTTTTATTGAATCTTCTGAGACAATTTGTCTGAAGAAGGTGACACACCAGACACCTACATCTCACGTATTGCGATAAACACTCTCTTTTTCTTAAGATTGGAAGTGGCACTATGGACTTTGTTCTAGTATGTATTGGATGGCTATGGTACTACAGTGGCACCCAACAGAAAATATGCATTAATAGGGTAGTGTGGGAGACAACTACCTTGTCTTATAACATTTAACAACAGTGTGACTTAATTAAAGGAACGGCGTAACCCTTGATGAGATAATTGCTGTACTGCCACTTTGATAAATGTCACTTAAATATCTACACCTTTTAATCCGAGTAGAAACATGAAATTTATACATTTTTTACACCTTCCCTTCAATATATAAATGTAGTCCAATAACGGTGGAATCATACAGATCATATGTAAAAAATAATGCAAACAGTTGTGTGTTGGCAATGGAAGCAACAAAGTACCAAAGATATCTTTTATACCTTATACTATCGGAATTCACCCCTTGCCGGGTTAGCATGGATTTGAGACAAAACATCTGGATTGTGGCTCGAGTAAATTCCTCCTCTAAAATATTTTAGTAAAACAAACATTTAGTAACAAACAAAAGCGTTTTTTTGCATCTTTTACACACAATATGCTTTTAAAGATACTTTTTGGCTTTTGTGTTAGTAATACAAAAATAAATAAATCATTTACATCCACAGTTATTATAACCTTGTATTTTTGCATGCTTTTTATAAAGAGATCTTTTTGAAATTACATTTTACATCAGCTTAGCACTTGTTCCTGACAGTATTATATTATTTTTAAAGTATAATCCATGTAAATCATGTAAGTAGAGCAATGTCCATTATGATAGTCCACATAGTGTTCCTAGTGAGTTTTACAAGGCTTACGTTACTGCTGGATTTCTAAAGCAAAGCAAATTGACTACCCTTTACCAAAAATCAAAATAATTTACAATCAATTTATAAAACTTTTCCTTAAAGTAACAATTGTTTTAAACCCCTAAAGTAAAAATATATTTTTCAGAATATCAACGGAAAGTATCCATAGATATTTTACATTTGTTAGTGATTGAAAACCTTAATGTTGAGGAACTAAATAATTAGATTCCTCGTACGTGAGGGCATGAATTGCTACATTTTACATTTTAATGCTATTTCGATTGCTTAAAAATCTGGTCTCTAAAGTTTTCAATGTTGCTCTGGCAGCTGTTATGTCATTCCTATTCAAATCTATCGAGTTTTTGCCAAAGAAGTTTTGGGCACAATTATGGTATGTACATTGGAAAATGTTTTTTTTTAAACTGCCATTAGAGAAATATAATTCATTTCCAACTACACTGTACCATTTTTTGTTTATCTAACCCTATTTCTTTGATATCCAATTTGAACTTCTAACATTTCAGCTGTCAATCAAGTGCCTTACTATCATAAACTATTTCCTGTAAGCAGTTTTGCTGTAGCTGGAATGATATGAGAGTTAGAATGCTGTATGCTATATGCATTGTAATAGTTTGTTATGTGGGAAAATATTCAGGTCAGTAATTATAGCTTGTGCAAAAAAGTACTGTATTGAATGCATGCAACACAACACAACACACACCTAGTAAGAGCTAGGTCCACTATGTGCTGTGCGTTCTGTGTTTCAGACATGCAGTTTGTCCGCTGTTCCGTTCCATTTGCGGGTTACAGCACATTCAATTTTCTATGTGTGTGTCCCGTTTCTGTCCCATTTGTGTTTGTGTGCAGTTTTTGGAAAATCAATAGGAAATACCGTATATACTCGAGTATAAACAGGTTTTCAAGCTTTTCAAAAAAGCCTTAAATCTCCCTCGGTTTATACTCGAGTCAATGTTTCCCCTACCTTGTCCGGCAGCCGCGCGTCCGCAATCCTCGCCTCCACAGCAATCTGCTGCATCCGATGATGTCACTACCCCGGCGCCGCAAAGTGAGAGGCGCCGGGTAGTGACATCATCCGATGCGCAGAGGCTGTGGAGCGCGGATGCGATCGCCATCCGCCGGACAGGTATGAGAAACATTTACCGGGTACTGCACAGGGCACACAGGGCAAATACATACAAATAGGAGTAAAAACCTTCTTTATTTGTGCATACTGTAATGCACAAATATAGGAGGATTTACCCCTATTTGCAAGTATTTGCCACTTAGCTGTACATATTCTATAGTATGTTCTAGATAATGTGTAGTATTCTTAGATAATGTTTATGTAGATATCATACAGTTATATGTTTTGTAGATATTCTATAGTATGTTCTAGATAATGTGTAGATATTCTATAGATAATGTTATGTAGATCTTCTATACTATACAGTAGATAATGTTTTGTAGATATTCTATAGTATGTTCTAGATAATGTGTAGATATTCCATAGATAATGTTATGTAGATATTCTATAGAATGTTCTAGATAATGTGTAGATATTCTATAGATAATGTTGTAGATATTCTATAGTTGTTCTAGATAATGTATGATATATCTTAGATAATGTTATGTAGATATTCTATACAGTAGATAAGTTTATGTAGATATTCTATAGTAAGGTTCCAGATAAGTTGTAGTATTCTGTAGATATGTTATTAGATTATTCTATACAGTAGATAATTTGTGTAGATATTCTATAGTATGTTCTGATAATGTGTGATATTCTATAGATAATGTTATGTAGATATTCTATCAGTAGATAATGTTATTAGATATTCTATAGTATGTTCTAGATAATGTGTAGATATTCTATAGATAATATTATGTAGATATTCTATAGTATGTTCTAGATAATCTGTAGATATTCTATAGATAATGTTATAGATATTCTATACAGTAGATAATGTTATGATATATATATAGTATCTTCTAATAATGTGTAGATATTTTATGATAATGTTATGTAGATATTCTATATAGTTTCTAAATAATGTTTAGTAGATATTCTATAGTATGTTCTAAAAAATGTTTTGTAGATATTCTATAGTATGTTCTAGATAATGTTATGTAGATATTCTATAGTATGTTCTAGATAATGTTATGTAGATATTCTATAGTATGTTCTAGATAATGTTATGTAGATATTCTATAGTATGTTCTAGATAATGTTTTGTAGATATTCTATAGTATGTTCTATATAATGTTATGTAGATATTCTATCGTACGTTCTAGATAATGTTATTTAAATATTCTATAGTATGTTATAGATAATGTTATGTAGATATTCTATATTATGTTATAGATAATGTTATGTAGATATTCTATAGTATGTTCTAGATAATGTTTTGTAGCTATTCTATAGTACGTTCTAGATAATGTTTTGCAGATATTCTATAGTATTTCCTTAATAATGTTTTTGTATATTCTATAGTAGTTCTAGATAATGTTTGTAGATATTCATAGTATTTTCCTTAATATGTTTTGTAGATATTCTTAGTATGTTCTATATAATGTTATGTAGATATTCTATCGTAGTTCTAGATATTTTTATGTAATATTCTATAGTATGTTCTGATAATGTTATGTAGATTTATAGTTGCTAATATGTTATGTCGATATTCTATAGTATGTTCTAGATAATGTTATGTATATTCTATAGTATGTTATAGATATGTTATGTAGATATTCTATGTATGTTTTTTCTAGATAATGTTATGTAAATATTCTATAGTAATTTCTAGATAAGTTATGTAGATATTCTATAGTATGTCTAGATAATGTTGTAGAATTCTATAGTATGTTCTAGATATGTTATGTAGATATTCTATATTTGTTGTAGATATTCTATAGTATGTTCTAGATATGTTATGTAAATATTCTATAGTATGTTCTAGATAATGTTATGTAGATATTCTATAGTAGTTCTAGATAATGTTTGTAGATATTCTATAGTATGTTCTAGATAATGTTATGTAGATATTCTATAATGTTCTAGATAATGTTATGTAGATATTCTATAGTATGTTCTAGATAATGTTATGTAGATATTCTATAGTATGTTCTAGATAATGTTATGTAGATATTCTATAGTATGTTCTAGATAATGTTATGTAGATATTCTATATGTAAGTTTTAGATAATGTTATGTAGATATTCTATAGTATGTTCTAGATAATGTTATGTAGATATTCTATAGTATGTTCTAGGTAATGTTATGTAGATATTCTATAGTATGTTCTAGATAATGTTATGTAGATATTCTATAGTATGTTCTAGTAATTGTATGTAGATATTTATATTTATTATATATGTTCTAGATAATGTTATGTGATATTCTATAGTATGTTCTAGATAATGTTATGTAGTTATCTATAGTATGTTCTAGATAATGTTATGTAGATATTCTATAGTTGTTCTAGATAATGTTATGTAGTTTTTTGTTTAGTTGATGTATTGTTTGTAAGTTTTGTGTGTTGACACTTGAGGCTATTTCTGTGTGAACCTTAAATAACCCAGTTGGCTACTGCTTGGAAATGTAATACCCAGGGTGACATTTAGTCAGGACTCCAGCACAGCTGAGTTTAAAGGTGAAGTAAATCAAAACAATCTCTTTACTCTAACCATATCTGAGAATAAACTGGTTACGTTGGTGAAACCAAAACTGTCGGTAGAATAAATAATGTGTGTAACCATCAGCAGGTGTGTTGTGGGAAATGGGGGTCCCTCTACTGGCTAGGGAAAGGTCCTGCAGGCACAAAGATGCAAGAAAATGCTTTTTTTTAAGACAGCTGCTCTCTCCCAGACTGAGCATGCCCAGAACTTTAATAGGGGATGGGATGGGGTGGGCACCAGTTTGTGTGTAAATCTTAGCTGTATCTCGTTGTACATATGGTCTGTACTTCCAACAACATACAGGGAATTAGATTTGTATAGTCTGTATATAGGAAATGGAGTAGGAGGTCTAGGGCATCATTTACCCCTACAATTGACCCTATGTCTCCTGTGCCCCCTGAATCCATTTCTGGTCCATCCATCATTCCCACTGTACCATCTGCACTGTACAGACCTCTTAGCACTTCAACTAAGCAGAATTCCATGGTATCAGGTTCCCATGCTCTGTCCATTCCTGGAGGTTGGGGCAGTAACTCCTCTGATATCCATTCAGTGTTGGAAACCAGCAGTGGGGAGAGAACGTGGGAACATGAGCAGTGATCGGATCAAGGACCCTGCACCGAGGTAAGTTAGGGACTATGGGGGGTAAGGGACATGTGTGTGGGGTATGGGGGGAGACTTGGGATAAGATATTTGGGGGGAGGAAGGAAGAAGGGGCTTATGGGGTTTGTAGATCTTCAGACTGGTCTGCAATATAAATAACCAAACCAAAAGTCCATAAAGACCACAGAGCCACATCAGGGCAGTGCTTCACTTGTGTGCCATCAAGTGTTACCAGGGCATTGCTACACAGGATGGCACAGAGAAAATCGGATGTAATATAATAAGGACATGCTATCAAGTAATATAAACCAATCAGCTGTTAGCGGTCTGCTGCAGTTAGAAAACATCTGGTTGTTTGGGGTTATTGTTTCTCGCTGGTTATTTTTAACACCATAGAGACGACGTGGTTCAGTTATTCGTATTTTATTTTATTTCAATGGATTCTTTTATATTAAAATCATCATTCACGTACCTAGATTCATTTAATGGTTTATGTAGTAATGTAAACATACGAATTGGGTTTCATCCTTCTAGATATATAATATAATGAACCTGCTCTATGGTTGGAGGGTTGCCCATGGGTTGTGTTCAGTTGCCTTACCTGAATTTCCATCGTTTTTAATATCAATGCTAATCTCTGCAGAATTTTTAGTAAATTATTCCACAATATTGCTGGTTATACTGCATACACAGACCGACCAATCCCCCATACACTGTAAAGGCCAATTACTGCATACCACAGACTAACCAATCCCCCATACACTGTAAAGGCCAATTACTGCATACACAGACCAACCAATCCCCCATACACTGTAAAGGCCAATTACTGCATACACAGACCAACCAATCCCCCATACACTGTAAAGGCCAATTACTGCATACACAGACCGCCCAATCCCCATACACTATAAAGGCCAATTACTGCATACACAGACCGACCAATCCCCCATACACTATAAAGGCCAATTACTGCATACACAGACCAACCAATCCCCCATACACTATAAAGGCCAATTACTGCAACACAGACCGACCAATCCCCCATACACTATAAAGGCCAATTACTGCATACAAGACCAACCAATCCCCCATACACTATAAAGGCCAATTACTGCATACACAGACCGACCAATCCCCATACACTATAAAGATCCATTACTGCATACACAGACCGACCAATCCCCCATACACTGTAAGACACATTACTGCATACACAGACCGACCAATCCCCCATACACTATAAAGATCCATTACTGCATACACAGACCGACCAATCCCCCATACACTATAAAGACCCATTACTGCATACACAACCAACCAATCCCCCATACACTATAAAGGCCAATTACTGCATACACAGACCAACCAATCCCCCATACACTATAAATTTCCATTACTGCATACACAAACTGACCAATCCCCATACACTTGTAAGACCCATTACTGCATACACAGACCGACCAATCCCCCATACACTGTAAAGACACATTACTGCATACACAAACCCGACCAATCCCCATACACTATAAAGGCCAATTACTGCATACACGAACCGACCAATCCCCCATACACTATAAAGGCCAATTACTGCATACACAGACCGACCAATCCTCCATACACTATAAAGGCCAATTACTGCATACACAGACCAACCAATCCCCATACACTATAAATTTCCATTACTGCATACACAAACTGACCAATCCCCCATATACTGTAAAGGCCCATTACTGCATACACAGACCCGACCAATCCCCCGTACACTGTAAAGACACATTACTACTGCAACACAAACTGACCAATCCTCCATACACTGTAAAGCCCATTACTGCATACACAGACCCGACCAATCCCCCGACCTGTAAGACACATTACTGCATACACAAACTGACCAATCCCCCATACACTGTAAAGGCCCATTACTGCATACACAGACCCGACCAATCGCCCATACACTGTAAAGACCCATTACTGCATACACAGACCCACCAATCCCCCATACACTATAAAGGCCCATTACTGCATACACACAGACCACAATCCCCCATACACTGTAAAGGCCCATAACTGCATACACAGACCCGACCAATCCCCCATACACTATAAAGGCCCATTACTGCATACACAGATCCACCAATCCCCCATACGCTGTAAAGACCCATTACTGCTACTCAGACTCGCCCATCCACCATACACTGTAAAGACCCATTACTGCATACACAGACCGACCAATCCTCCATACACTGTAAAGATCTATTACTGCATACAAAGACCCGAACAATCCCCCATACACTGTAAAGACCCATTACTGCATACACAGAGACCGACCAATCCTCCATACACTGTAAAGATCTATTACTGCATACACAGACCCGACCAATCCCCCATACACTGTAAAGACCCATTACTGCATACACAGACCGACCAATCCTCCATACACTGTAAAGACCCATTACTGCATACAAGACCGGCCAATCCCCCATACACTGTAAAGACCCATTAGTGCATACACAGACCGACCAATCCCCCATACACTGTAAAGACCCATTACTGCATACACAGATCCACCAATCCCCCGTACACTGTAAAGACCCATTACTGCATACACAGACCCGACCAATCCCCCATACGCTGTAAAGGCCCATTACTGCATACACAGACCCGACCAATCCCCGTACACTATAAAGGCCCATTACTGCATACACAGGCCCGACCAATCCCCCGTACACTCTAAAGACCCATTACTCTGTATACACAGACCCGACCAATCCCCCATACACTGTAAAGACCCATTACTGCATACACAGACCCGACCAATCCCCCCTACATTGTAAAGACCCATTCCTGCATCACAAGACCCGACCAATCCCCCATACACTGTAACCCCATTACTGCCATCACAGACCCGACCAATCCCTGTACACTGTAAAGACCCATTACTGCATACACACCGACCAATCCACCATACACTGTAAAGACCCATTACTGCATACACAGACCCGACAAATCCCCCATACACTGTAAAGGCCCATTACTGCATACACAGACCCGACCAATCCCCCGTACACTGTAAAGACCCATTACTGCATACACAGACCCGACCAATCCCCCCTACATTGTAAAGACCCATTCCTGCATACACAGACCCGACCAATCCCCCTACACTGTAAAGACCCATTACTGCATACACAAACCGACCAATCCCCCATACACTGTAAAGACCCATTACTGCATACACAGACCGACCAATCCACCATATACTGTAAAGACCCATTACTGCATACACAGACCCGACAATCCCCCTTCACTGTAAAGACCCATTACTGCATACACAGACCCACCAATCCCCCGTACACTGTAAAGACCCATTACTGCATACACAGATCCGACCAATCCCCCGTACACTGTAAAGACCCATTACTGCATACCAGACCGACCACAATCCCCCGTATGCTGTAAAGGCCCATTACTGCATACACAGACCCGACCAATCCCCGTACACTATAAAGGCCCATTACTGCATACACAGACCCGACCAATCCCCCCTACATTGTAAAGACCCATTCCTGCATACACAACCGACCACCAATCCCCGTACACTATAAGGCCCATTACTGCATACACAGACCCGACAAATCCCCCCTACATTGTAACCCATTACTGCATACACAGACCGACCAATCCCCCGTACACTGTAAAGACCCATTACTGCATACACAGATCCGACCAATCCCCCGTACACTGTAAAGGCCCATTACTGCATACACAGACCCGACCAATCCCCCGTATGCTGTAAAGGCCCATTACTGCATACACAGACCCGACCAATCCCCGTACACTATAAAGGCCCATTACGTGCATACACAGACCCGACCAATCCCCCCTACATTGTAAAGACCCATTCCTGCATACACAACCCGACCAATCCCCGTACACTATAAAGGCCCATTACTGCATACACAGACCCGACAAATCCCCCCTACATTGTAACCCATTACTGCATACACAGACCCGACCAATCCCCTGTACACTGTAAAGACCATTACTGCATACACAGACCGACCAATCCACCATACACTGTAAAGACCCATTACTGCATACACAGACCCGACCAATCCCCCATACACTGTAAGGCCCATTACTGCATACACAGACCCACCAATCCCCCGTACACTGTAAAGACCCATTACTACGCATACCAGACCCGACCAATCCCCTGCATTGTAACCCTTCCTGCATACACAGACCCACCAATCCCCTACACTGTAAGACCCATTACTGCATACACAGACCGACCAATACCCTCTAAAGACCCATTACTTCATACACGACCGACCAATACACCATACACTGTAAGACCCATTACTGCATACACAGACCCGACCAATCCCCCGTACACTGTAAAGACCCCATTACTGCATACAACCGCCCGACCAATCCCCCGCGTATACTGTAAAGACCCATTACTACTGCATACACAGACCACCAATTCTCCATACACTGTAAAACCCATTACTGCATACACAGACCGACCAATCCTCCATACACTGTAAACCCATTACTGCATACACAGACCGACCAATCCACATACACTGTAAAGACCCATTATGCATACAACAACCGACCAATCCCCATACCTGTAAAGACCCATTACTGCATACACAGACCCGACCAATCCCCCGTACACTGTAAATACCCATTACTGCATACACAGACCCACCAATCCCCCATACACTGTAAAGACCCATTACTGCATACACAGATCCGACCAATCCCCCGTACACTGTAAAGACCCATTACTGCATACACAGACCCGACCAATCCCCCATACGCTGTAAAGGCCCTATACTGCATACACAGACCCGACCAATCCCCCCTACATTGTAAAGACCCATTCCTGCATACACAGACCGACCAATCCCCATACACTGTAAAGACCCATTACTGCATACACAGACTCGACCAATCCCTGTACACTGTAAAGACCCATTACTGCATACACAGACCGACCAATCCACCATACACTGTAAAGACCCATTACTGCATACACAGACCCAACCAATCCCCCATACACTGTAAAGGCTCATTACTGCATACACAGACCCGACCAATCCCCCGTACACTGTAAAGACCCATTACTGCATACACAGACCCGACCAATCCCCCCTACATTGTAAAGACCCATTACTGCATACACAGACCGACCAATCCACCATACACTGTAAAGACCCATTACTGCATACACAGACCCGACCAATCCCCCATACACTGTAAAGACCCATTACTACCTACACAGGCCGACCAATCCCCCCTACATTGTAAAGACCCACTGCATACACAGACCGACCAATCCCCCATACACTGTAAAGACCCATTACTATGCATACACAGACCGACCAATCCTCCATACACTGTAAAGACCCTTACTGCATACACAGACCAACCAATCCCCCATACACTTTAAAGACCCATTACTACATACACAGGCCGACTTCCCCCATACAATGTATGTAGATTGGTCTACTACACACTGTACAATCGAACTGGCTACTATAACCATTTCCTTTGGTTTTTGGTCTGTTTATTCTCTTGGTTTTACCATTATATTTGAAATTGTATTTTTTTGTTTGTTTTCCAGGATGGCGTCTTCCGACCTGAGGGAAGAGCTGAACTGTTCCATCTGCCTGAACTTTATACGGACCCCGTGACCCTGAGATGTGGACACAACTTCTGCCTTTCCTGTATAAAAAGTGTCCTGATGAGCCAGAAAGACCGGAACTTACTCATGTCCTGAATGCCGAGCAGAGTTCCAGGAGCGCCCGCACTGCAGCGGAACATGAAGCTCTGTAACATAGCGGAACGATTCCGCTCTACTCGCCCACAGTCCACCAGGACTGGGATCTTCTGTACCTACTTGCATTCAAAGTCCGGTACCCGGCCGCTAAAGCCTGCCTGCTGTGCGAGCCTTTCTGTGCGAGAGCCACGTCACCGTTCACAGCAAATCTACCGACCACGTTTTGACGGAACCTACTGCGTCACCGAGGAACCGGAATGTCAGCGCACCGGAGCTCTTGAAGTATTACTTGCTGTGAAGACCATGTTTGTATCTGTGTGTCCTGCTGTGTTTTGGGCGAGCACAGAGGTCACCAGGTGGACTGCTGAACGAGGCCACAGAGAATAAAAGAGAAGATTGAGAAACACTTAAGATGTTTGAAAACTACAACTCCCAGCATGCTTTATTGGTGGGAGTTGTAGTTTTCAAACATCTTAAGTGGCAAATACTTGCAAATAGGGGTAAATCCTCCTATATTTGTGCATACAGTATGCACAAATAAAGAAGGTTTTACTCTTATTTGTAAGTATTTGCAACTTAAGATGTTTGAAAACTACAACTCCTAGCAATAAAGCATGCTGGGAGTTGTAGTTTCCAAACATCTTTAGTGGCAAATACTACCCCCTCGGTTTATACTCGAGTCAGTGTGGTTTTCCTCCTTTTTTATCTAAAACTAGGTACCTCGGTTTATACTCGGGACTGTTTATATTCGAGTATATATGGTACCAGAGAAAACACAAAAGAAACGCAAAAAATAAGTGTGTCAGCGTGTCTGCTTTTTTTTTTGCTTTCCCATAGACTATTATTAAAGTGCGATTCTGACTCACACAGACCAAAAGTCATGCATGCATGCAGATAGAAAATGGACGTCATAGATTCGTAATGCAAATTAAACAGTGGGAACTGATTCTCGCAATTTCCATTATGTTTTAAATTACATTGCGATTTGGGGAGAAAACCCTCAAACTTGTACGGCAATATGAAAAGACAGAAACCACCTGCGATTTAACCTCCTATGCAGATAACAAAGGCTAGTACCATGCAGCATATGTCTGGATTCCACAGGAAAATGCATCAGAGCCAAACAGATACTGCAAAAGGCTCAAACACAGCTCCTAAATTAATGGGTACGACAGACACATTTTACAGTCGATGCTTTAATGCATAACATTAGTCAACTAGAACAGAACCTGGCTTCACAGCTACCCGTGGCCATCTGGGAAAGAGTGATGGAGTTCACCAAACAAGCACAGCTTTCTCAGCACTGTAAGGGCAAACAAAGGCAACAGAACAAGTTCTCTATTCTGTCATCCCAGAACACCCCCAAAGGAGAACAACTACCTTGGATACAAAAGGAGGGAAGTGTCACTTCATCAAACAAGGAGGAATGGGTGACAGGACCCATGACCCATACAGAAATGGAAGTCCTTGCTAAGGGCTTGAATTTTGCCATCACTCCTAAAGCCTTCCCTGTGGTGGATATTATAGCAGCCACAGAAGCCTCAATTCACAATAATAAGATACCACAGAATGAGGCAGAACAACTTCACCTTAAGGTATCTGCAGCCTTAGCCAGTGCTAAAACTCCTTCATCTAACCTGACCACGCAGAAAAGAAGAGCCTTAACATCCCTCAAGAAAGATTCCAGTATCACCATTCTACCGGCAGACAAGGGAAGATGCACAGTGGTACTCAACACCTCAGACTACCATGATAAGGTGACCATGCTCCTGGCCGATAACAACACTTATGAGGCTTTAATGAGGGATCCCACCAGCCGTTACAAGAAAAGGGTCATAGACTTACTACAACAGCTTCAAAAGGATAAAGCCATTGATCGAGCAATGTATCATCGCCTCTACCCTGGTGAGGCACATCCATGCATATATGGACTCCCAAAGATACATAAGGAAGGGGCCCCACTAAGACCTATAGTCAGCAGCATCAACTCGGTAACATACAAGGTGGCAAAATATCTAGCTAACATCTTAGGACCTTTGGTGGGAAGTTCTAAGCATCACATCCAGAACTCTCAGGATTTCACCAACAAGATTGAAGATATAGTACTCGGTGTAGAAGAAACTATGGTGTCCTATGATGTGACATCTCTCTTCACTTGTATACCCACCAAGGAGGCTGTTGACATGGTGAGAAAACGGCTGGGCCAAGACAACACTCTTACCAGCAGAACTGATCTCAACCCAGAACAGGTGTGTTCCTTGTTGGACTTGTGCCTGAATACCACCTATTTCAAATACAGGGATAAGTTCTATAAGCAAAAACATGGATGTGCTATGGGATCTCCAGTTTCACCTATTGTGGCCAACCTTTACATGGAGGAGGTAGAAACACAGGCGCTTAATACCTTTAAGGGCATAGCACCCAGCCACTGGTTCAGATATGTTGATGACACCTGGGTTAAAATCCACCAGAAGGAAGTACAAGCTTTCACAGAACACATTAATGCGGTGGACCAAAACATTAAATTCACAAGGGAAGAGGTACAAAACAACAAACTGGCATTCTTGGACTGCTTGGTAGAAGTTAAGGAAAATGGTAAACTGGAAGTAGAGGTTTACAGAAAACCAACACACACAGATCAGTATTTGATGTTTGACTCCCACCACCCTTTAGATCACAAGCTGGGGGTCATCAGAACCCTGCAACACAGAGCCGAGAACATCCCCACTAGCACAGAGGCGAAGGCTAAAGAAATGAAACATCTCAGAGGAGCCCTTAAAACTTGTGGATATCCAGACTGGGCCTTTGTCAAAAGAAGTAGAAGGAAAGAAAAGAACACGAATACCAACAGTGAAGGGGAAAAGCAAGACAGGAGGAAGAACATGGTCATCCCATATGTAGCAGGGGTCTCCGAGAAATTAAGAAGAATTTTCAAAAAACATCGTATCCCTGTCTGCTTTAATCCGAACAACACACTGAGGCAGCAATTGGTACATCCGAAAGACCCAATACCAAAACACAAGAAAAGCGACATCATATATGCAGTGCAGTGCAGTGAAGAATGCTCTGATTTGTATGTGGGGGAGACCAAACAGCAACTGCATCAACGTATGGCCCAGCACAGAAGAGCCAATTCCTCGGGTCAGGACTCAGCCGTGTATCTGCATCTTAAGGATAAAGGACATACCTTTGAAGATTGTAATGTTAACATACTGGCGAAGGAACGTGACTGGTTCAAGAGAGGTGTTAAGGAGGCCATTTATGTGAAAATAAAGAAACCAAGCCTAAATAGAGGTGGGGGGTTTCGACACCAACTGTCTGCCATGTACAATGCTGTTTTAACACCTTACTCTGGGCGTTCCTATAACACCTCTTAGCCACTATCCAATCACACCCTTAACACCTGGCTGTGATATGCTAATTGGGATTTTCCAGGGTACATAATTGCCACAGATTCTTGTACAAGTCATTCTGAATTGAGAAAGCCCGTCGGATGACTAGCGAAACGTCTTCAAGAACTAAACTTCAAGTCCAGTTGATCTTATTGAATACAACAGATATACCATGACCTGGATGAATGAGAACCTTCACAAGCACATTATGTAAGCAATGTTAGACATTGTGGGCCGTATTTATAAAGATTTGTTATTGGCACTGCAATATTGAACTATTAGGTTTTGAGCTACTACAGTATGTAGTGTGAAACTTAACATCTCCTGAATGGAAGCATAAGGCAGCTCTGCTTCCATCTGCTCCATCTGCTCCTGAAATCCATTCTAGACAAAGGTGTACTAGCTACACTGAAACGTTGGTTAATAAAGCATTAAAAACTATTAAGAATGGTGTGTGATGGATTTCCTGTACATCCCAGTCAATCTTGCAAAGTGATTAGTACATCTTGGGATCTCAGGCCGGTAAGGAACTTTGCTTAGCAATATTACATTTCCCTCAGAATTTTTTATTACCAAAACTTGGTATCAACCATCAAAAATTCGATGTGTCATAACTTTACAAATTATAATGGAAGCAGCAGTAAAATATTTTCTTATAATAATTAGCTATGTCACTGAATGATTATTATAAGAAAAATGTTCCTCTGCAGCTCCCACATACCCTTCTGCCCATATATCGTTACAACCACATAACGGTTAAAAAAAGATAAAACTGAGATTTAAGAAAGTAAATTATGGTCACTTTCTTTTAATTATTTACTTGACAGTATTATAATGATACTCAAGACATAACTGTTTTTAAAGCTCTACACAGTCTTAAGGCTAATAATTGAATATATAAACTTTCAGAAATAATGATACCATCACATTATAATATAAGGATATTAGGTCACCTTGGAGTTCCCTGCCCTGTATAAAGGCACTTGGTCTGCGGTCTCTGGCTTTCATATAGTCAGAGAACTCCTCAGTAGAGATGGACTAGAACTCGAACCCGAGTTCGAGACGAACTATTCGAATTCGAACGAATTCGGACTTCTCGAACTATCCTGGACTCGGATTTTCGATATTTTCGGACTTTCGATAAATATCGAATGTTCGACCATTTGAATATGCGAGTAAAATGCCTATTATACCTATACGCGAGCATCGAATAAGCAAGTAAAGTGTCCATTAAAACCTATACGCGAGCATCAAATCCGCGAGTAAAATGTACAGGATACCTAGGCACGCACATCGAATCCGCAAGTAAAGTATCCATTAAAGCCTATACGCGAGCATCAAATCCGCGAGTAAAATGTACATGATACCTAGACACGAACATGGAATGTTCGAACGCGACAGCTCAAAAATAGCGTGAGTGAGAGTAAAATAGATTTTTCGAATGTCCTGGATATTCGAACATGTTCCCCAGACCATTTCCTAGGTCCCACAGCCATTTACATTGTTACCATTGATATTTTATTTGTATTTCATTCGAACTTTTCAAACTATTTGACTCCCATTGACTTTAATGGGTCCGTTTTTGAACTTTCGAACTTTCCATATAGTTTGAAAGTTCGAAAACGGACCGAACTTTTGAAAGTTCAGCCATCTCTACTCCTCAGTTACATAATATCCTTTTGATTAATCTGTAAGGAGTGTATTATCCCTTATATAAGATTACAGTTTGTGTAGTAATATTCAATGTAATCAGTTACTTATATAGCTTAAAACTGCCAGTTTAGAGTTGCTGTGAGTTTCCCTTATATGCACACACCTACACTGCACTTGTTAATTAGATGTGCTGTGTTTCTACTGTGGGTTCCAACTGCCCCGACTTGATAAGGCCTGGGTGTGATATACCCCGGACCTGTCGCTCCTTCTATTACTCCAAATATTCCATTCACTTTAGTAATGCTAGACGTATTGGAAACTTGTTCGACTCACCCTTTACATGGGTTGGTCCGGGTGCCGGTATGCCCCAGACCCTTCGATTAGGATCTCCACGATACTCCGATACAATCCCGGTCCCTACTGCCAGGACAAGGTTAAAACAAACTGATATTTGATTTCCTTCATGTCAGAATTAAGATATATTGTATTTACTTACTGTACTTGTAGAATGCTAGGCTCATTATATTTGCCATTCCAGGCTTTCCTCTCCCCTGTGCGAAAGGGGGGGTTGAATACTTTAGGTCCTATGTGGGGGAATAAAAAGATGGAAAACGGGTGATTTATCTCATTCACCCAAAATAACAGCTTATATCAAAGATAGAGTTCAAGCCTTGCGGAATTTTTGTATTTAACAAGAAAATCCACTTAACTTCCATTTTCCTTAATTTGTGCAAGCGATCCCTATTCCTTTTGTCTATCGCAATCCATTCTATCCCCTGCACCTGTAGATAAGCAGATTGACCCCATTACACCATTTGAAATGCCTGGATACAGGGCTTTTTTCATTCTTATTGGAGATATCTCTGATATGTTCCCTAACCCTATGCTTTAAGGGCCTCTTAGTACTGCTCACATACTTTATGTCGCATTTTCTACACATCAGTAAATATACAACATATGTTCTATTACAGTAAATATACTGTCCCAGTCGATATTCCTTACCTGTCACCATACTTTTTACCACGGAATCCTTTTTTATATGGCTGCATGTTAAACACCTGGATGCACCACATTTGTGTGTTCCAGATGTTTTCAGCCAATTTTTACCCACCTGTCTTTGGGCATCCATATTTCTTGGCTTGGGGATAATATATCCTTGAGCGATTGGGCTCTTTTGGGGACACTTCTAAACTCCCTCTCCCGAACATTTCTTATTTCCTCATCCTCATATAATACTGGTAAGTATTTTCTAACTATTTTGGTTACTGTGTGAAATTGGGGACTGTACTGATTTATGAACTTAGTTAGATTTGGTGCATTTTTCTGTTCTCATGTTTTTATTTTTCTTGTGTTTCTGGAACTCTCATCTAACCCATGAATAGATTTGCATAGGTGGGATCAAATTTCACCACCATCGCCTCCCCACAAATCTGCAAGTAGAAGGTATTATTATACCTGAAATAATTACGTGTTAAAAGGTACTTTATGCACTCCAGTATGTATATCTGCCATTCTCTAGGATACACGCTGTATCATTCCAGATGATATTGGATGGCGCTCATTCCTACCTCATGTGGAATGCTCAAATACAAGGCTGCAACATCAATTGTTACTAAATTTAGATTCGGGGACCACACTTGGCCCTCCATTATGTCTATTATATGAGACGTGTCCTGAATATATGAGTTTAGTCGCTTTACAAAAGGTTGTAATATGATGTCTATCACGTGCGATAGTCCTTCATTGAGGGAATTTAATCCCGATACTATCGGTCCCCCCTTGGGAGTTCATTCTTGTGGACTTTCGGAACGTGATAGAAAATGGGTATGACTGGATTTTCCGAGACCAGATAATCATATTGTTTCTTGTGATTTCTTGAAATCTATGCTTATTCCCTCTAATAGAATTTTTTTGAGATCTAACTTATATCTTGTTGTGGGATTAGTATCTAGTTTCTTGTATGTTGTTGTATTTTCTAACTGTCTTAACGCTTCTATGTGATATTCCTGTTTATCCTGTAGAACAACTGCTCCTCCCTTGTCTGCAATTCTTATTACTATTGTATCATTCTGTCTTAATGATTGTATTGCTTTCCTTTCCTCCTTATTAAGATTGTTCCATGATCTCCCTCTATAGCTTGTGGGGTCCATGGATTCCTTGTATCGTCTATTTAAATTATTTTCTACCAATTTTTGATACTTAACTACACATGGTGACCTTAAATTTACCGGGTAAAAATTAGATTTCCTCTACATTTTTCCTTCAAAATTTTGGGGTCTATACCTAGATATTGTGTCTCTGTATTACCTATGACATTGATATTCTGCAATATATTGAGATTATTAATAGCTTCCATATCACACTCCTGTTGTATCTCTGCATTTTCCATTCTGTATATACCATCTCCTACTTTGCTATCTTCACATTTTTTCACTCATTTTTTCAAAATAATTTTACGGATAAATTTGATCACATCTACTATGGTGGTTTAACAAATTAAGGGGGAGATACAATATAGCCCATTTCCATCTAAAACCCACGTTAACCCGAAAAAATTTCAGGTTAACGTGGGTTTTAGGCGGCTTTTAGAGCACAGCGCCATTTCTGAATGTTTTTGGAAGTAGAGCTGTGCTAACGATCCAAAACCTGTAGCATTAAGTTTTGCGCTACTTCGTAGTGCGAAACTTAACGCTACGGCTTTTGGAGCGTTAAAGTCCTGCTCCTTACCTTAGCCCGATCCTGCGATGCAATAACTGACGTAATCTCGTTTACGTCAGTTATTGTATCGCGGGATCGGGCTAAGGTAAGTTAAGGGAGCTGCCTTATTGAATCTCTCCGTAAATATTTTTGTTGGACAAATTGTCAGTCCTTGTTTAGCAAGAGAGTTCTTGGAAAGTCAGTGTGTAGTTAGAAAAATTCAATACATTATTTTGCGTCTCTCCCGGCTCCTCAGTCCATACCTTTTGTTCCTGTTCAGATCCCTGTCTACCCTATTTTTTGCTGAGGAAGAGCAGAATACCTTTTTCCCTCTTTGTTTGCGCTCCTTACTGATAATAATCTCACTTGTTTCTTTATCCTGTGCTCTTTTCTTTCCATTTCCTACTCTGTAAACCTTTCTCCGGGGGCTGGTTATGACATCATCCTCATTGAAAAATTGCTGATCTCCAATTCTTCTGCGCCCTCGATATCCTTTTGGTGATGTACTAGGGGACAAAGAAACAGAACAGGCAGAAGAACCATCCTCTTCTTAGTAATATTATTTGTAACTTTAATCACTTAAATTTTGTTGACAAAACTGTTAGTTCTCCCCTGAAACTAGCAGGGAGATTCAATAAAAGTTCTTATTGTTAAAAATGGTGCTAATTTTGCCCCAACCAATCAGATCTAATTTAACATTTGAAAATAACATCTGATTGGTTGGGGCAAAATTAGCACCATGTTTAACTATAAGAACTGTTATTGAATAGCCCTGTAGGTTTGGGACAAAACTATGGTACATCCTTAATCACTGTATGACTGAAGCCATTGCTAGGTTATATCCTTTTGCTAAGCAATTAAACTCAGGATAACTGTGTTTTTCATTTTAATAAGTGACAAGGTGTTAAGATAAAAAGAAGCTATTATTTTGACACTAATTTATTTAATAAGTTTACTTGCCTTGCAAGTTACAAAAAGGTATTATGGGACGTTGTGTACCCTGTTAGTTTGAAATAAATAATATTGCACATACCTATTTACTATATACATTTTGTGTTTTACTACAATGTCCTTTTTTAACACTGTGGAGATGTTCACTTACAAATATCAGTTACTAAAAATGTGTCTCCAAGGCAGGTTAAAATGGCCACTACTGTTCATTCTAATTAAAATAACGTTGGTTGCTGAGGAAACAGCCAAGAGAAGTGAAATCATTAACAGTGGAAAGACAAATATTAAAAGGTCTGTTTAGAGAAAGGGGAAAAGTAGATTTCGTTAATTTAGTTTCAGTCATAATTAATGATATGTTATTTTGGTATTTTATTGCATTTTTAATGACAATACATAAAACCATGTTCTTAACAGGCAATACAAAGCACAAAATAATATCCCCTCAGAATCATTTGGTCCAATAAATGTGAATCGGAGCTTAATAAAGTGAATTACAATATCACATGTTAATAAAGGGTGCATACTTCCACTACTAGGACAACCCTGCCTGTATATAGGAGTGGTAACTGTAGTTTTACAATTTTTTAAAGTTAAAGGTACATAGTACCAAATAAGTATCATCAACAAGTATCATCAACAAGAATCAATAAAATATTACATAAAACTTTAAGGCAGATGTAGTACTTTCCCTCCTTTTCCTAACGAGTGCCTGTGATGCAGTATTCACTTTGCGGGATTTAGTGCATCACAGGAACCCGGAAGGTAAGGAGCGGGGAGGTAAAGCCTCAATTTAAAAGACAAAGTAGCGCAAAAACAAATATATTACATTTTGCTTTGGGTGTCTGTGCCGGTAACACAAAATGATGCAGGTCTGGAGAAGTATGGATTAAACCCATGCTAACCAAATATTACACTAGAAACATGGGTTTTACTCATTTTCATCTGTTAGTGGCTAAGCCAAGAAAACTGTATAATCTGAGATTCTGAAGTGTTGCTGTCCCTCCCCTCCCCACTCACTTTTTGATTTAACTCCAACAATCAAGCCTTTAAACATGCTAGGAGGCAATTGGAAGCAAGGGGAGTACACATAAAATAGCAAATATTTCATTGCAGGTGTAAAATGTTACCAGAATAATGATATAAAAGAACTAGTCCTATAAATGATAATGATATAAAAGAAAAAGTAGCACACTGAAAATCATAAGGCATTAGACTTATATGATACCAAACAAAGAAACGTTAACCTATTAGAAAAACACTCCCTATACCAAACTAATTCTAAACTGAATTCCCATTTTAAGCTCTTTAAAGTGGAAGAAGTCTTGTATGAAGGTATTCAGATAAATCACCAGGCCTGGACTTTGCCTCGAATAAATAGGGGTTTAGATTAAGAAATATCTTATATTGTATTTGGGCTTGGAATCCTTTGAACAGATAGCATATTGTAAACTAGAGTGGACCCAATAAGGCTTTTTTAATTAATAGGGCAAAAAAGGCTTAGGTTTGAGTATAGGCTGGACAGTAATTTATGGTTATTTCCATTGGAGGAGAGGCACTAACATGTGGGTTTGATCACAAATGCAGAATTAGGCTTTACAATAAATCACAATATTTTTCATGTTAGCACAAAAGGCAGAGGGGACCCCCATCCCCACCAAAACATTTATTATTCTTATTTTTCCTTACATTTGTATTAGTCCTACTGCAATACAAGTCTCTTGCAATACAAGAATATTATCACCTCCAACATAATTGTCACTATAAAGTAACATTATGGACTTGATTTTTTTAAATTTTGATTTAGGACTGTTTGTGAATTGATTTACACACCCGTTTTAGGCATGTCTTCGCAGCCTCCTCTTAATCACAGTTTAATAAAGGCTTGAGTATGTATTGCAATTACTAACACTTTTTGTGCATGGTATTATCATTAAACAAATGTCCTCTATCTAACAAGATATTTGCATTAGAATGTATAATAACTCTAGATCAATACTCTGTAATTTAAAAAAGAAATCACTGGCCAGAGACGAGCAGCATTTTATAGTCCCCACAATAATAACTGGGTCTAATGTCTCTATAGTTGCTACACTATGGCTGTTGATGAGGAGGTGACATAAAAACAGATCACTGGCCTACAATTTCCAAGGTGTTTGCTTTTTTTTTTTTTTTAACACAGTGTATAATTACTGTATGAATTCTGAATTTATAATGTTTAGAAATTACATATCAAACTGTCAAGTTTACTAATGTATTTCACTCGAATTTCATTATTAGCTTTTATGCTAACACACACCAAATATTATATATAGTTTTAGTATTTACATATTTATATAAGTTCCTGTCAGATGTGTTTTTAGATATCAACACTGAATAATTTATTACATGGAAGGATTCAAAACGAATTAATTTTCTTGGTACAGTAGTAGAGTTTTAATCGCATAAAGGGTAGACATATATACTGTATATTCCAACAAAAACTACTTGGCTTTAGAAAATTACCTTTCAAAGCTTCTGACAGCAAAGCTCTCGAAAAAAAAGAAGCCTTAGCATGTCAAAGTATTGATTTATCGCTTAGTCCCTGAAGGGTCAATGTACTACGTTTGAAAAAAAAAAAAAACACGTTTGCTTTCCTAGCACAATTTTTATTGACTTTGTTACAGATCTGCTGCAATAAGTTGATTTGTTTTTTTCCTACGACTTTAACAGTTCCAATGTTTGCAATGCTACATGTTGTGGAATTTTCATATTTAATTCTGCTTTTATTCCTGCAATGACCAAGGGCAATGTTTTCAAAGCTGTATATGAACTAAATCAAGTCATATGTTCTCAATGTACCTGTCTATGACTAAAAGCAAATACTAAATGAGCATACTTGCTTATTTGACCTGTCAGTGAGTATCATTAAATAAAATGCCCTGTAATTACAGAATTTGGCTTTTTATATAATATTTTATTTTACATTGGCTAAATAGGTCCCATTGTGAAAAGGACAACACATTTACTTATGATTCTTTATACTTATATTATAATGTTTTTAGATTTATGGACATGTATATATTCGTATATATGATATGCGCACATGTGCATGCGATTTCGCTATTTTCCGTTATGGAACCGCATGCAATTGCGCAAAAAATTGTCGCTCGCATACTTTACCAAAATGGACATGGATGTGTAATCACATGCACATCAGAAATCGCAGGATTTTTTGCGTTCCCGCGATTTCCATAATATTTAAAATCACATGCACAAACGTGAGAAAATCAGGTTAGTGTGGCCTAGCCCTCACTGGATTGTAAGCCCCACCCAAAAAAAAACTTGATATTCAAATAGTTGGTTTGCATTCAAAAAGAAGGCATTCCCATTCAGAGAACATTTGGTAAGAAGCTCTCACAATGAATGAAAAAGAATTTAGCTAAAAATATTCTGCAATATTTCAAATATATTTTATTCTAGTGACCAACTGTTGTACAAATATTACCTTTTTATGTGATGACAGAATTGCATGAACATGGATGTGTCAGGTGTAGTAGATCTTTTTATCATATTATTAAAAAATAAAGGTATCACTAAAGCACGTGTGGTACCCCCTAAATAGCATTTAGATGCTTATAGCATATATATTATACATATATATAATGATAAAACTTTGCAAATTAGGGAGCTGCTGTAATTATAAACTAAAAAATAGTTTCTGTTTTTTTTTTCTTTTTACCACATCATGAAAGAAGGTATGTTGTGTGAATGGGAGAAGAGACACCCAAGAGTGGATTAGGGATAAGGGAATTGTTTTTTATATTTATTTTTATTATAGCAGTTGCGATCATCACATAGTATCATTGATTTAAAAGGAAACCAATGAAAAAAAAGATACATGGCTTTAAGGTTTGTCCATAGCGGCTGCCATGTTTGCTTCTTCTCCTGTATCTGTATCACACATGCCCAATAGCCATGATCTAGTGACTGAAGGTGAATACACACGTGCGATCACAGTGGGGTGACCCGCAATGCACAAAGTTTATGCACAGCTGTTTCGACCGACAATCATGCCATGTTTGTGCTCTTTGAAACGGACATTCAGTCCAGGCTCATTGCCCAATCCATTGAGCAGATCATCAATGAGCCCCAACTGAACGGCTATTACGGCCGTTCAGTTGGGGCCGTAATAGCCTATACATGCCACGATTGTCAGGAAAAACGGGCGTGCATACTTATCATGCATCGCAGGTGTGTATGAGCCTTGAGGATAAATAGCAAAAACATTTTGTATAGCTATTTACAGAAATGATTACAATAGATAAGAAATAGTAATGCACTTTTCTTGTGTTTTACATAGTAACATAGTAACATAGTAATTAAGGTTGAATAAAGACATACGTCCATCAAGTCCAACCAATTCACTTTTTTTTTTTTTTTTTTTTTTTAACCCTACGTAACAGTTGATCCAGAGGAAGGCAAAAAAAACCCAGCTAAAAAGGGGGAAAAAATTCCTTCCTGACTCCAAACGGCAATCGGAAAGTATCCCTGGATCAACCAGATCTATATGCATTAATACCAGTAATTTTCAATATTTTTTAGTTTTAGAAACTTATCCAGGCCTTTTTTAAAGTTATTCAATGAACTTGCCATTACCACATCTGCTGGAAGACAGTTCCACAGTTTCACCGTTCTCACTGTAAAGAAACCTCTCCTAACCTGAAGATGAAACTTCTTTTCTTCCAACCTTAAAGGATGTCCACGTGTCCTCTGATATGACCTATTAGTGAACAATGCACCAGAGAGCTCATTGTATGGGCCATTAATATATTTGTACAAGGTTATCATGTCCCCACGCAACCGCCGCTTCTCCAATGTAAACAGCCCCAACTTGTCTAATCTGCCTGCATATTCAAGCCCCTCCATTCCCCTTATTAATTTAGTTGCCCTTCTCTGAACTGCCTCAATTTCCAAGATGTCCCTTTTGTATATGGGATTCCAAAACTGCACCGCATATTCCAAATGAGGCCTTACCAGTGCCTTGTAAAGAGGGAGAATAATGTTTTTCTCTCTTGAATCTATTCCCCTTTTTATACAAGACAATATCTTGCTAGCTCTAGCTGTTGCTACCTGGCATTGTTTGCTACAGCTAAGTCTGTTATCTACCAGAACCCCCAAATCTTTTTCCATTACAGATGAACCTAACACAGAGTTATTTATGGTGTAGATGGCACAGGGATTATTAAATCCCAAATGCATCACCTTACATTTATCAACATTGAATCCCATCTGCCATTCTGCTGCCCATTGTGATAATCTATCTAGGTCTGCTTGCAGCACTTGCACATCATTGGAAGTTTCCAAAGCTCTGCATAATTTAGTGTCATCAGCAAACACAGAGACCTTGCTCTCAATGCCCCCTTCTAAGTCATTTATAAACAGATTAAACAGAAGCGGCCCCAGTACAGAACCCTGAGGCACTCCGCTTAGAACTTTAGCCCACATAGATGTAGCTCCATTAACCACCACTCTCTGTTTGCGGTCCAATAACCAGTTCTCTATCCATGAACAAATGTTTTCTTCAAGGCCAACAGTCCTCAGTTTATACATTAGTCGCCTATGTGGCACAATATCAAAAGCTTTTGCAAAATCCAAATATACCACATCCACTGCTGTGCCTGAGTCCAACTTCTTACTCACTTCTTCATAAAAACCAATTAAATTTGTCTGGCATGATCTATTTCTCATAAATCCATGCTGACTACTACTAATAAGATGATCTCTGGAGACAAAGTCAAGGATATGATCCCTTAACAAAGTTTCCATCACCTTCCCTACCACTGATGTTAGGCTTACAGGTCTATAGTTACCAGTCTGTGAACGACTACCTTTTTTGAATATTGGTATTACATTGGCTTTTTTCCAATCCAGCGGCACATCCCCAGACAAAAGTGAATCTGAAAATATGAGAAACAGTGGTCTAGCTAGAACTGAACTAAGCTCTTTTAAAATCCTACGATGCAATCCATCTGGTCCTGGCCATGCAGGACTGGACCTAATTTTTTTACACTTGTTACCTAAAGGTACCGATTTGGAAATGTAATAGTTTAATATCCCTTTAAAAGTGGTCCACATCTGCTCAGTTTCTTTACCTAGAAACAGTTCCCCCCAGTCTATGAGCAGAAGTGATTCCTTTAAAAGCATAAAATTAGCTTTCCTAAAGTTAAAGTTTGTTAAGCCAGTGCACTTTAGTTTTTTGCAACCTATATTAAAGACACTATATCATGGTCACTATTCCCTAAGCTTCCATTACCTTCATCTCCATAATGAGCTCAGGGTTATTAGATATCACCAGATCCAACAACGCATTCTGTCTAGTAGGAACTTCTACCATCTGTGAAAGAAAATGCTCATATAGGAAATTTAAGAATTTATACCTTTGTGGTGCTGGCAGTTCCCTACTCCAATCTATGCAGGGTAGTTAAAATCCCCCATGACCAGAACACTGCCCCATACCAGCAGCCTTCGCCAATGCATATGGAGATTCATTTCCACCTCTTCCCTGCATTTGGCGGCTTATAACATACTCCAACAATTAATTTACCTACCTTCTTGCTTCTGTACACAGTTCCACCCATAATGTTTCTGCCGTATCGTTTGCTCCCCCATCTATTCCATCTTTTTACAAGGATTTTAAACTAGATCTTTCAAAAGAAAATTTAAATATGGCATTTTTTTATATCCCAGGTTAAAACATTTTCAGGGTTATTCATTAAAAGTACTTATCGTTTAAAATGGTGCTAATTTTGCCCCAACCAATCAGATGTTAGCTTACAAATGTCAAATAAGATCTGATTGGTTGGGGCAAAATTAGCACCATTTTAAACGATAAGAACTTTTATTGAATCTCCCTGTTTATTTGTACCATCCAACAATTACCTTTAAAATGTGCTAAAATGTCTGTAGCCCTGTAATTAGATTTTGTTTACTTTTTCAATGGTATTTCAGGATCGTAACGATTTTTGCATATTATGCACAGCACATTGTTTAGTTTTTAGGGGGTGTGGTAATGTGTAAGTAAACAAGCAAATTATGTCAGATTACTTTTACATATATTTCACAATGTTTTACAGAAACATATCCACTGTTTTCCTTTTAAAAAGTACACATAGAAACAACATGGTGAGGATAATGAAGTGAACCTTATTTTAGCACAGCCCTGGATAATGCATTTCCTATCAGGGTGTCTTATTAAAGGGAATGTTGGAGGGTATTTAGAAATCTGCTACTTTTTGTAACCAGTTTATAGATTGCCTCAACCATTTAAATTAAAATTTCTCTATTGTAATTTGGTCAAAAGACCTATTTAGTTACTTTTAGGGCAATAAAAAAAAATATTTTCTTAATTGTCCCGGTTGATGATTGTAAAAAAGTTCCAATATCTCTTACAACCAAACATAATTTCAACTGATGGCACATATTACTGCCCTAGAGGATGCATTTTTTTTTATACCACCTAAATGACTTTGCACAGTTAAGGATGCTGGGAGGTGCAGTTTGACCATCAACCGGGGTAATTTTAAACATGAATTAGTGTGGAATTAATTGATGCCATGAATGGTGTGTTTATATAACTTAAATGACTGAGTTTGTCTGATAATGAATAATGAGAAGTGTAGTTTAAATACCAACCAGGACACTTTTTGTAAAGTTACTTAAAAGACATGTTAAATGTGCTAAATAATTTTCCAACGAATCACACAGCAATAAGGATTAATTGCCATCAACCAATCTACATTTTTCCTTCCCTGGCCCTTCTTTAAGCTCTTATAGCCAGATGCACCAAGAGGCACAGTGGCCAAAAATGGAGTTAAAAGACATGCTTACCGGTTTGAAAACTGTGATTACTATTTTAACACTATCAATGTATTTCAGGCCTAGATTAACAGCTGGTCTTTCATTGGTATTTCATTGCCAGCTGTGCTCAACACTAGAAGTGGTTGTGGCTGACTCCTTGGTTTTGAATATTCAACAAAAATGTTGGTTCCAAAATGAGTAGCTTACATCAGTGGTCATAACATTTATTCTTCCAAAGAAACAATCACCACTTTCACCTTCTACCAAGGATGTACTTTGACCCCTTTCTTTTAACCAACAAAAACAGATTCACATTTTGCTTTATTTCCTATAAAAACATTAGACCCTATGAATACTTGATTATAATGTTCTGGAAATGGCTAGACACTGATAGTATATAATACAATGACATGCAAGCTGCTAGCTTGAGGACAGTGTGTGAAATTATTATTGTTCATTGCCCTGTACATGTGCAAATACAGTATTCAGAGTCAGTGCCTGAAATAATCATCCTTTATAAAAGAGAAAGAATATGATGATATGAAGAGACCATCAATACAATACAGCCATGCTGGGTTTATTAGTTTAGATCATGGACATATCAGATTATACATACATTTTAATAAAAAAACTATGCTGTTGGCATATTAAAAGGAGCAGTCATGATCTGCATGCTTCATTTAATGAGTTTTGGCTTCAGGAAAATTTATTTAAAAAATTCACTGGCTGTGGGTCTCTTTAGTATGAAAAATTATCTATGCAACAGTTTGTCAAGAAATTATAATCAAGCATTTTAATGAATGAAAAGGCTTAATTAGATTGACAAGAAGACCCATAAATGGCACATTTTCTATCTGGGTGGCAGTTTCGACAAATAAAAAAAATGCAGAATTTTATGCAAAAAAAGTTTCATTGGAAACAATGAAAATTGTTTACACACCATAAAACGTTGCCAAAATCATTTGCCAAGTGTTATTATGCTCACAGTGAGAAATGCTATTGTACGCAAAAAGGAAAATTGTCTTTTTCACTGCTTGCATTTCAATAAGTGATACTGTTGGTACAGCTATTTAGGCATGCAGACTAGTATGTATTAGTGTGATAGATTAAGCATGAAAAATTTAGTTTCAGAGCATATTAAATCATAGCATATTATTGCAATGCCTGTTAGCTAAATGAAAGATAAACAGATTAAATAGTCCATATACATAGAACAACTCCCTTTAAACAAATTGTCTATAAATGTACAAATGCCTATATGGAACAGTATCCAAAGCCTTTGCAAAATCTAAATATATCACATCAAATAGTTCAGCTGGCCATAGTCTATATAGACATGTAATAGATTCAACACTGATTATCAAAAGTCAGACTTACCCTCCCAGCGGTTTTATCTCCCTTTGTTTCCATGCCCGATGTTGGTCGAACATTGCAGGAAATGTCTGGAGGTAAAAATGCTAGTTTATGGTGAGCTTTACTCACTGCTGTAGGCCTTAACCCTCATCCTTTGTGACACAAACTCATCTGAGGTCGCCTGCTTTCTCTTTTCTTCATGAAGAAAGTTATCATTCATTATTTAACAAATACTGGTCATACTCTTATTTTAAAAAATTTATTTCACCCTTTTTTTTTCTGTCATCCATTAATCAATATACAGTACAAAATTGATATAAACTTAACAGGCAGATAATTAAATATATCTAAATTTAAACAAATGCGCTCCAATTCATCTGTACACTTCCTGTCACTATTGCTAGAGGAAGCCCCTAGCATCCTCTCTGGGAACCCTATGAGGTCCCTGGACCCCTTATTGAGAAGCACTTATTTGTGTTGTTATTCTTTTATCAATCCACTAAATAGTCTATAGGTACAGGATAATATATTGGTCAGGATAGTGCGGGTCCACACACATGCAGGGAGATTCAATAAAAGTTCTTATCATTTAAAATAGTGCTAATTTTGCCCCAACCAATCAGAACGTATTTAACATTTGAAAACTAACATCTGATTGGTTGGGGCAAAATTAGCACCATTTTAAACGATAAGAACTTTTATTGAATTACCCTGATGGTGTTATGCGATCTGATTTTTGATTTTGTTGAGAAATCAAAAGTTTGTTAAAGAGAGTTTTTGTGGGATGGGGTACATTTTAAACTGTTCTGCGATATGGGATATTCATTTTTATAAACACAGATTAATCCAGTTAATTGAAAGATAATGACATCTCTCTTTATTGTACCCCATTATGGAGTAATCCTGCACTGTTTACAATAAACAGTAAATCTATTACAGGACCAAGCCACATTATTGCCCCTTTCCCATTGTACACCTGTGCTTGGTCAACCATTCTAAACTTGTTTAGCATATGCACATTTTCAGGGAGTTAAACCAAAAGTTCGTACACACGTGCGAGTTGCGGGTGCCGACCCATGAAGCACGATGTGTACGAACGGCTGTTTCGCCCGATAATCGTCCTGTGTATGGGCACTTTATCGGGGCAAAAACAGCCACTTGTTCGGTTGGCACCTGCGATTGCACATGTGTACGAACCTTTAGCCTGTAATGCGTGTTTATAAATGGAAGAAAGCTAGATAAATAGACTGGGAGTTTTCGGGGTTCAATATAAGCAAACAAACCATGAGTAGGCACCATTTTACTGGCAAGAAGATGATTTTTTTTTTTTTTTTTTTTAAAGGTGTACATGTTCTAATATCTCTGTGAAAACAGGTAAAATAACCTGCCAGGTTTTTTTTTTTATTTCCAATGGACTTGGAGACTAGGCCATACTTTAAAATCTAAGCCTTTCTATGGTCTGTATAATTTGTAACGTTACTACCAATGAAGAGCATAATTTTTAAGATTATATACAAAAAATAATAGGGCTAGCTTAGGATCAAAATATAATAAAACAATGAATGTTTGCAAATAAAAGCTCATATAACTACATCTGCAATTTTTTCCCCCAAAAGTACAGGGTTTTAATTTTAAGTGCTGGTAGTTTAAAGGATGGAACATTAAAACTAAAAACTTTAAAATCACCATAGTAACCCAGATTATCTGACTATGTTCAAGCTTTATTCTACAGGCTTTTTGAGATAATTATTCAAATTAAAGCAATTACAACCATTGTGTAATACAAATAGGTGATGTTTTTACTCTTACAAAACCCGCTGTACAATGCTTCCTAGCCTAGACCATTCATGTTTGCAATAAATGCCTCAATAGTTCTACAGAAATAAATCTTTGTGCCTATTAATGTTAATGCTTTAGAATTTAGATCAGAATCTAAAAACTGAAAATTATCCTCAACACAATCACATAATCTTTGATATTATGTTTCACTGTATTTTCATACTGATGGGAGTACAATACTATTCTTTGTTCTTACTTTCTTTTAAGATTTTACTGGGACTGTCTCTGATGTTTCATTGTAATATCTGACATTCTGTAGGTTGATTTGCTTTCACTTTTCTTTTTATCTAGTTCCAATTTAAATGCAACTTAATGGCGTTTGGTCTTTATTGTGTTTTTGGATAAACTGGATAAAGTGCTGTATTAAACCTTTTGTTTGAAGGTTTCAGCTACTCTTTGCAAACCTCTGAATTGAAATACATACAAACAAATATTGACAACTGAATAAAAAATGTTTAAAATGTTTGAGAAGTTGGGCTTTTTATGTATGACCAGATGCCACTAAAACGACTGGTACACACTATACAGGTAGCCCCGGATAGAAGTTTGCCGCAAACATTTGCATGGTCCATCAGGGACATAGGTTGTGGTTGTCTGCTCATGTGTACCCAGCCTTATAGTGACCATTTTCTGACAGATCCATCTGACCAATCAGATCTTATTATTAGAGAAATACCGATGTGTACTATGGTAAGTATAACATATGCACCTATAGGTTATCAATTTTGCTAAGGTGGAATCTATAAATATCTACAATCCTGATTTTTTTTTCTATTTAAAAAAAATGTTTCATATTAATAGGAATGTCCACCCTGTTCAATGTTGATAGATGTACAGTAAGGTGATATATATGGGATTTAACAATGCTTGTGCTGCCTATACTATAAATAACTGTGCCAAGTGAATCTCTGTTGGAAAGATTTGGGGGTTCTAGTAGATAACAGACTTAGCTGAATCAAATAGTGGCAGACAGCAATGGCTAGAGCTAGCAAGATACTACCTTGAATAAAAAGGCTGCTTTACAAAGCACTGGTAAGGCCAAATTTGGAAGATGCGGTACAGTTTTAGAATCCTGTATATGAAATGGACATCTTGGAGATGGAAGTTAGGGCTTTTTATACTGGAGAAATGGCGCTTGTGTAGGAAAATGATCACTTAATACAAATAGATTAATGGGCTGTACCACAGTGACGTTGCTATGTTAAAAAATTCAGGGCACATGCCCTGGATCTTTGGCAAATTGCCCTGAATGTCTTATCAAAGCCTACCTTAAGAAAGTCCCCAAATCGGTTTTCACACTAGTACTCCTCGGTTGTGTGATGATGTCACGCATTGTACTACTGGGAAACCGCACCCCTGTGCTACCTCTGCACCACAACCTGTGGATTCTCTCCTCCAGCTGCTCAACTATCCATTGCAAATGGGTAATTATTAGCCAAATAGCCCCATTAGGCTATTACCTATCCCATTTGCACTGCAAACCACATGCTATATTAAGGCAGGTAGTGGCAGCGTTTGGAATTATTATACATGTTATAGTGAGGGGATTGCCATGCACATGGGTAAGTAATAGCCTTCCACAGTATGTAATGAAAATACCAGTTTGCTACCAGTATATATACTGAAAATTCTAGTTTGCTACCAGTATATACTGAAAATGCCAGTTTACTACCAGTATACAATGACATTTTTAGTGTGTCAGTAAGTAAGGAAAATGCCAGTTTGCTACCAGTATATACTGAAAATGCAGGTTTGCTACCAGTATATAATGAAATTTCCAGTTTGCTAAAAGTATGTAATGAGTTTGCTACCAGTATACCCTGAAAATGCTAGTTTGCTACCTGTATATTATGAAAATACCAGTTTGCTACCAGTATATAATTAAATTTCCACTGTACTAAAAGTATATGCTGAAAATGCCAGTTTACTACCGGTATACAATGATAATGCCAGTTTGCTACCAGTATATAATGAAAATGCTAGTTTGCTACCATTATATGCTGAAAATGCCAGTTTGCTACCTATATAAAATGAAAATGCCTCTATGCTTCCAGTATATAATGAAATTTCCAGTGTGCTAGAAGAATGTAATTAAAATGCCAGTTTGCTACAAGTATATACTCAAAATGCCAGTTTGATACCAGTATATAATGAAAATGCCAGTTTGCTACCAGTACATAATGAAAATGCCAGTTTGCTACAGTATATAATGAAAATGCTAGTTTACTACCAGTATATATTGAAAATGCCTGCTTGCTACCAGTATATAATGAAAATGCTAGTTTGCTACCAGTATTTAGTGAATATGGCGGTTTGCTACCAGCATATAATAAAAATGATAATTTGTTACCAGTATATAATGAAAATGCCAGTTTACTAGCAGTTTATACTGAAATTGTCAGTTTGCTACTAGTTTAATGTAATACTGTACCTCTGTGTCATTAATGTGTGTATCTCTGTCTACCCCTTTTTTCTCTTTCTTTCTGTCTATTTAGCCCTTTCTGGCTATTTATCTATTGCTCCGTTTGGCTATGTTTTCTCTCTGGCTATCTATTTATCTCTATTAACAATTGAGTGGGTGTGGCATAATTGGGGCAGGGGAAGGGGACGTGGGCTTAAAAAGGAACTGTGGTCCACAAATGACTTTAGGTAACTTGATAGGAATTGCTCTCCTGAGAGTTTTTGCAATTTATTTCCATTGTTTATTTTTTTTAGTTTTGAAGATATTTACATTTTTGTGTGTGATATGGCAGCAACATCACCAGGTCCCCTGCTTCTTGCTCTGAAACCTGTCAGTCAATCTGCCCTGTGTCTCCGCCCCCCTCCCACTCATGGACCCCATGGTCCCTCCAGTTGCAGGCCCTCCTTGGCCCATTCCCTTACAGACCCACGTGGCCCCGCCCACTCACGGGTGCTGTAGCCCCGCCCACTCACAGGTGTCTAGGCCCCGCCCACCCGTGTGGCAGAGTGAGAACTCTGCCTGAAAAGGCTGTTTTCCCACTGTGAGAGAGAAGGGCTGTAGATTTACTTACCTTCTCTGCAGCTGCTGGTCCTTCACACAGCAGAGAGGAGGAGGAGAGACTTCCTGTCTCCCTCACACACTGAGGGAGTCTGAGGCTGTGCTCGCCGGTGGCACTGTGCAGGAGAAGCCTTTAAGAATGTCACATGTCAGCCTCCCACCCATTAAATTTCTGGTCAGTCATGTCTGTGTATCTTGGGCTGTGGAGCACGTAGAGAGGTGGCTGATGGCTCGTTTTAAAGGTAGGAAACTGGCCTTTCATTTAAACTCAACTTGTTTGGAGACCACAGTTCCTCTTAAAAAAAAGAATTTGCTGCACTCGTGCCCAAAAGTGCCCCATATCTTCTGAGACCCTAGAGACGCCCCTGACGTACAATAAACTGGCTGGTGCATTGTTCGACAATTAAGAAAAGTTTCAGGTTAGGAATGGTGAGGATGGTAAAACTTTGTAACTTTCTGCAGCAGATGTGGTAATGGCAAGTTCTAAGGTTCTATGTTTCTAATAATGAAAATTACTGGTATTAATAGAAATAGTTTTGGTTAATCCAGGGATCTTTTTCAACTGCCATTTGGAGTCAGGTATACATTTTTTTCGTTCCCTTTATAAGTTTTATTTTATTTATTTTTTTCTTCCCTGGATCAACTTATATGTAGGGTTTGGGTTTAGGCTAAAAAAGGCTGAACTAGATAGACATATGTAGGTCTTTATTAAACCTCCAATACTTGGATATGGATAGATGTATTTCATAGACAAGGTAAATTAATAGCTTAGGGCGAGACGGGCCAAAAGCCCTCCACAGCGCATAAAAATGGAGCAGAACCTTCTTATAATAGAAGGTATCTACTCTGGGGAAGTTGGCAGTAAGAAATTACTTCTTATATCTGTTGTATTCAATTAGATCAACTGGACTTGAAGTTTAGTTCTTTAAGACGTTTCGCTAGTCATCCGACTGGCTTTCTCAATTCAGAATGACTTGTACAAGAATCTTTGGCAATTATGCTTGTGAAGGTTCTCATTCATCCAGGTCCTGGTATATCTGTTGTATTCAATTAGATCAACTGGACTTGAAATGTAGTTCTTGAAGACGTTTCGCTAGTCATCCGACTGGCTTTCTCAATTCAGAATGACTTGTACAAGAATCTGTGGCAATTATGTACCCTGGAAAATCCCAATTAGCATAGCACAGCCAGGTGTTAAGGGTGTGATTGGATAGTGCCTAAGAGGTTTTATAGGAACGCCCAGAGTAAGGTGTCAAAACAGCATTGTACATGGCAGACAGTTGGTGTCGAACCCCCCCCACCTCTATTTAGGCTTGGTTTCTTTATTTTCACATAAATGGCCTCCTTAACACCTCTCTTGAACCAGTCACGTTCCTTTGCCAATATGTTAACATTACAATCTTCAAAGGTATGTCCTCGGCTGAGTCCTGACCCGAGGAATTGGCTCTTCTGTACTGGGCCATACGTTGATGCAGTTGCTGTTTGGGCTCCCCCACATACAAATCAGAGCCTCAGTGTGTTGTTCGGTTTAAAGCAGACAGGCATACAGTGTTTTTTGAAAATTCTTCTTAATTTCTCGGAGACCCCTGCTACATATGGGATGACCATGTTCTTTCTCCTGTCTTGCTTTTCTCCTTCACTGTTGGTAATTGTGTTCTTTTCTTTCCTTCTACTTCTTTTGACAAAGGCCCAGTCTGGATATCCACAAGTTTTAAGGGCTCCTCTGAGATGTTTCATTTCTTTAGCCCTCACCTCTGTGCTAGTGGGGATGTTCTCAGCTCTGTGTTGCAGGGTTCTGATGACACCCAGCTTGGGATCTAAATGGTGGTGGGAGTCAAACATCAAATACTGATCTGTGTGTGTTGGTTTTCTGTAAACCTCTACTTCCAGTTTACCATTTTCATTAACTTCTACCAAGCAATCCAATCAAGCCAGTTTGTTGTTTTGTACCTCTTCCCTTGTAAATTTGATTTTTTGGTCTACCGCATTGATGTGTTCTGTGAAAGCTTGTACTTCCTTCTGGTGGATTTTTTTACCCAGGTGTCATCCACATATCTGAACCAGTGGCTGGGTGCTATGCCCTTAAAGGTATTAAGCGCCTGTTTTTCTACCTCCTCCATGTAAAGGTTGGACACAATAGGTGAAACTGGAGATCCCATAGCACATCCGTGTTTTTGCTTATAGAACGTATCCCTGTATTTGAAATAGGTGGTATTGAGGCACAAGTCCAGTAAGGAACACACCTGTTCTGGGTTGAGATCCGTTCTGCTGGTAAGAGTGCAGTCTTGGTCTAGCCGTTTTCTCACCATGTCAACAGCCTCCTTGGTGGGTATACAGGTGAAGAGAGATGTCACATCATAGGACACCATAGTTTCTTCTGTACCAAGTACTATATCTTCAATCTTGTTGATGAAATCCTGAGAGTTCTGGATGTGATGCTTAGAACTTCCCACCAATGGTCCTAAGATGGTGGCTAGGTATTTTGCTACCTTGTATGTTACAGAGTTGATGATTGTGACTATAGGTCTAGTGGTGCCCCTTCCTTATGTATCTTGGGAGTCCATATATGCATGGATGTGCCTCAACAGGGTAGAGGCGATGTACATGCTCGATCAATGGCTTTATCCTTTTGAAGCTGTTGTAGTAAGTCTATGACCCTTTGCTAATGCTGGTGGGATCCCATTAAAGCCTCATAAGTGGTTGTATCGGCCAGGAGCATGGTCACCTTATCATGGTAGTCTGAGGTGTTGAGTACCACTGTGCATCTTCCCTTGTCTGCTGCGGTAGAATGGTGGGTGATACTGGAATCTTCTTGAGGGATTTAAGGCTCTTCTTTTCTGCGTGGGCAGGTTAGATGAAGGAGTTTTAGCACTGGCTATAGGCTGCAGATACCTAAGGTGTGAAGTTGTTCTGCCTCATCTGTGGTATCTTATTATTGTGAATTGAGGCTTCGTGGCTGCTATATATATTCCACCACAGGGAAGGCTTTAGGAGTGATGGCAAAATTCAAGCCCTTAGCAAGGACTTCCATTTTGTATGGGTCATGGGTCCTGTCACCCATTCCTCCTTGTTTGATGAAGTGACACTTCCCCTTTTGTATCCAAGGTAGTGTTCTCCTTTGGGGGTTTGGGATGACAGAATAGAGAACTTGTTCTGTTGCCTTTGTTTGCCCTACAGTGCTGAGAAAGCTGTGTGTTGGTGAACTCCATCACTCTTTCCAGATGGCCACGGGTAGCTGTGAAGCCAGGTTCTGTTCTAGTTGAATAATGTTATGCATTAAAGCATCGACTGTAAATGTGTCTGTCGTACCCATTAATTTAGGAGCGTCTGTTTGAGCCTTTTGCAGTATCGTTGGCTCTGATGCATTTTCCTGTGGAATCCAGACATATGTGCATGGTACTAGCCTTGTTATCTGCATAGGAGGTTAAATCGCAGGTGGTTTCTGTCTTTCATATTGCCGTACAAGTTTGAGGGGTTTCTCCCAAATCGCAATGTAATTTAAAACATAATGGAAATTGCGAGAATCGTTCCCACTGTTTATTTGCATTACGAATCTATGACGTCCATTTTCTGCATGCATGCATGACTTTTGGTCTGTGTGAGTCAGAATCGAACTAATAGTCTATGGGAAGCAAAAAAAAAAAGCAGACACGCTGACACACTTATTTTTTGCGTTTCTTTGTGTTTTCTCTGGTACCATATATACTCGAAATAAACAGTCCGAGTATAAACACGAGGTACCTAGTTTAGATAAAAAAGGAGGAAAACCACACTGACTCGAGTATACACGAGGGGGTAGGGTAGTATTGCCACTAAAGATGTTTGGAAACTACAACTCCCAGCAGCTTTATTGCTAGGAGTTGTAGTTTCACAAACATCTTAAGTTGCAAATACTTACAAATAAGAGTAAACACTTCTCTTGTGCATACTGTATGCACAAATATAGGAGGATTTACCCCTATTTGCAAGTATTGCCACTTAAGATGTTTGAAAACTACAAATCCACCACCTAAGCATGCTGGGAGTTGTAGTTTTCAACATCTTAGGCAAATACTTGCAAATAGGGGTAAATCCTCCATAATTGTGCATACAGTATGCACAATAAAGAAGGTTTTACTCCTATGTTGTATGTCCCTGTGTGCCGTGCAAGTACCGGTAAATGTTCTCATACCTTGTCCGGCGCTGGCGATCCGCATCCTCGCTCCACAGCCTCTGCGCATCCGGATGATCACTACCCGGCGCCTCTCACTTTGCGGCGCGGGTAGTGACATCATCCGGATGCGCACGATGTGTGGAGCGAGGATGCGAGCGGCGGCTGCCGGACAAGGTAGGGGAAACATTGACTCGAGTATAACCGAGGTAGATTTTAAGGCTTTTTTGAAAGCTTGAAAAACCTCTGTTTATACTCGAGTATATACGGTATTTCCTATTGATTTTCCAAAAAACTGCACAAACACAAATGGACCGAAACGCGGACACACACACTAGAAAAATTGAATGTCTGTTAACCGCATGGACGGAACGCGGACACGCGCCTTGTCTGAAAACAGAACGCACAGCACATAGTGGACCTAGCTCTTACTAGGTGTGTGTTGTGTGTGTTGCATGCATTCAATACAGTACTTTTTTTGCACAAGCTCTAATTACTGACCTGAATATTTTCCCACATACCAACTATTACAACTGCATATAGCATACAGCATTCTAACTCTCATATCATTCCAGCTACAGCAAAACTGCTTACAGGATAATAGTTTATGATAGTAAGGCACTTGATTGACAGCTGAAATGTTAGAAGCTTCAAATTGGATATCTAAAGAAATAGGGGTTAGATAAACTAAAAAATGGTACAGTGATAGTTGGAAATGAATTATAGTTTCCTCTAATGGACAGTTTAAAAAAACACATTTTCCAATGTACATACCATTTAATTGTGCCCAAATCTTCCTTTGGCAAAAACTCGATAGATTTGAATAGGAATGACATAACCAGCTGCAGAGCAACATTGAAAACTTTAGGACCAGATTTTTAAGCAATCGAATAGCATTATAAATGTAAAATGTAGCAATTCATGCCCTCACTGTACGAGGAATCTAATTTATTATTAGTTCCTTCAACTATTTCTAAGGTTTTCAATCACTAACAAATGTAAAATCATCTATGGATGACTTTCCTTTTGATATTCTGAAACATATATTTAAATTACTTTTATTTGGGGTAAAGGGAGTAGTCAATTTGCTTTGCTTTTAGAGAAAATCCCAGCAGTTCAACAGTAAGCCTATTGTAAAACTCACTAGGACACTATTGTGACTACTCATAATGGAACATTGCTCTTACTTACATGATTTACATTGGATTATACTTTAAAAATAATAAATACTGTCAGGGAACAAGTGCTAAGCTGATGTAAAATGTAATTTTCAAAAGATCTCTTTATAAAAAGCATGCATAAAATACCAAGGTTATAATAACTGTGGATTGTAAATGATTTATTTTATTTTTGTATTACTAACAAAAAGCCAAAAAAGTATCTTTTAAAGCATATTTGTGTGTAAAAGATGCAAAAAACAGCTTTTTGTTTGTTACTAAAATGTTTGTTTTTACTAAAATATTTTAAGAGGAAATTTACTACGAGCCACAATCACAGATTTTTGTCTCAAATCCATGCTAACCCGGCACCAGATGATATGGATGGCGCTCATTCTACCTCATGTGGAATGCTCAATACAAGGCTGCAACATCAATTGTTAATAAATTTAGATTCGGGGAGACAACACTTGGCCCTCCATTCTGTCATTATATGAGACGTGTCCGAAATATGAGTTAGTACGCTTTACAAAAGGTGTTAATATGATGTGCTATCACGTGCGATAGTCCTTCATTGAGGGAATTTAATCCCGATACTATCGGTCCCCCTGGCGAGTTCATTCTTGTGGACTTTCGGAAACGTGATAGAAAATGGGTATGACTGGATTTTCGGACCAGATAATCATATTGTTTTTTTGTGATTTCTTGAAATCTATGCTTATTCCCCTAATAGAATTTTTTTGAGATCTAACTCTATATCTTGTTAGTGGGATTTAGTATCTAGTTTTGTATGTTGTTGTATTTCTAACTGTCTTAACGACTTCTATGTGATATTCCTGTTTTCTGTAGAACACTGCTCCTCCCTTGTCTGCAATTTATGTACTATTGTATCATTCTGTCTTAATGATGTATTGCTTTCCTTTCCTCCTATTAAGATTGTTCCATGATCTCCCTACTATGCTTGTGGGGTCCATGGATTCCTGATTAGTCTATTTAAATTATTCTCACCAATTTTTGATACATTAACTACACATGGTGACCTTAAATTTACCGCGGTAAAATTAGATTACTTACATTTTTCCTTCAAACTTTTGGGGTCTATACCTAGATATTGTGTCTCGGTAGATACCTATGACATTGATATCTGCAATATATGAGATTATATAGCCCATATCACACTCCTGTTGTATTCTGCATTTTCCATTCTGTATCATACCATCCTACTTTGCTATCTTCACATTTTTTTCACTCATTTTTCAAAATAATTTCGGAATAAATTTGATCACATTACTAGTGGTGTTTAACAAATTAAGGGGGAGATACAAATAGCCATTTCCATCTAAAACCCAGTTAACCCGAAAAATTTTGCGTTAACGTGGGTTTTAGGCGGCTTTAGAGCACAGCGCCATTTCTGAATGTTTTTGGAAGTAGAGCTGTGCTCAAACTAGTAGCGTAGTGGAAATTAACGCTACGGCTTTGGAGCGTTAAAGTCCCGTCCTACCTTAGCCCGATCCCGCGATGCAATAACTGACGTAATCTCGTTTACGTCAGTTATTGTATCGCGGGGATCGGGCTAAGGTAAGTTAAGGGAGCATGCCTTATTGAATCTTCCGTAAATATTTTTGTTTGGGACAAATTTCAGTCCTTGTTTAGCAAGAGAGTTTCATTGGAAAGTCAGTGTGTAGTTAGAAAAATTCAATACATTTATTTGCGTCTCTCCCGGCTCCTCAGTCCATACCTTTCTGTCCTGTACAGACCCTGTCTACCCTATTTTTTTGAGGAAGAACAGAATACCTTTTTCCCTTGTTTGCGCGGTCCTTACTGATAATAATCTCACTTTTCTTTTGTTCCATCGTGCTTTTCTTCCATTTCCTACTCTGATAAACCTTTCTCGGGGTGGTTATGGACATCATCCTCATTGAAAAATGCTGATCTCCAATTCTTCTGCGCCCTCGATATGCTTTTGGCGATATGTACTAGGGGACAAAGAAACAGAACAGCAGAAGAGCCATCCTCTTCTTAGTAAATATTTGTAACTTTAATCACTTAAATTTTGTTGACAAAACTGTTAGTTTCCCCCTGAAACTAGCAGGGAATTCAATAAAAGTTTTATTGTAAAAATGGTGGCTAATTTTGCCCCAACCAATCAGATCTATTTAACATTTGAAAATAACATCTGATTGGTTGGGGCAAAAATTAGCACATGTTTAACTATAAGAACGTGTATTGAATAGCCGTAGGTTTGGGACAAAACTATGGTACATCCTTAATCACTGTATGACTGAAGCCATTGCTAGGTATATCCTTTTGCCTAAGCAATTAAACTCAGGATAACTGTGTTTTCATTTTAATAAGTGACAAGGTGTTATAGATAAAAAGCAGCTATTATTTTGACACTAATTTATTTAAGTGTACTTGCACTTGCCAAGTTACCAAAAGGTATTATGGGACGTTGTGTACCTGTTAGTTAAAATAAATATATTGCACATACCTATTTACTATATACATTTTGTGTTTTACTAATGTCCTTTTTTAACACTGTGAGATGTTCACTTACAAATATCAGTTACTAAAAATGTGTCTCCAAGGCAGGTAAAATGGCCGAGCATACTGTTCATTCTAATTAAAATAAGTTGGGTTGCTGAGGAAAACAGCCAAGAGAAGTGAAACATAACAGTGGAAAGACAAATATTAAAGGTCTGTTTAGGAGAAAGGAGAAAAGTAGATTTCGTTAATTTAGTTTCAGTCATATTAATGATATGTTATTTTGGTATTTATTGCATGTTTTAATGACAATACATAAACCATGTTCTTAACAGGCAATACACAGCACAAAACAATATCACCTCAGAATCATTTGGTCCAATAAATGTGAATCGGAAGCTTAATAAAGTGAATTACAATATACATGTTAATAAAGGGTGCATACTTCCACTACTGGAAACCCTGCCTTTATATGGAGTGGTAACTGTTAGTTTTACAATTTTTTAAAGTTAAAGGGACATAGTACCAATAAGTATCATCAACAAGTATCTCAACAAGAATCAATAAAATTAACATAAAACTTTAAGGCCAGATGTAGTACTTCCCTCCTTTTCCTAACGAGTGCCTGTGAGCAGTATTCCACTTTGCGGATTTAGTGCATACAGCAGAACCCGGAGGTTAAGGAGCGGAGGTAAAGCACTCAATTTAAAAGACAAAGTAGCGCAAAAACAAATATATTACATTTGCTTTGGGTGTCTGTGCCGGTAACACAAAATGATGCAGGTCTGGAGAAGATGGGATTAAAACCATGCTAACCAAATATTACACTAGAAACATGGGTTTTACTCATTTTCATCTGTAGTGGCTAAGCCAAGAAAACTGTATAACTGAGATTCTGAGTGTTGCTGTCCCTCCCTCCCCACTCACTTTTTGCATTTAACTCCAACAATCAAGCCTTTAAACATGCTAGGAGGCAATTGGAAGCAAGGGAGTACACATAAAATAGAACATATTTATTGCAGGTGTAAAGTTACCGAATAATGATATAAAAGAACTAGTCCTATTAATGATAATGATTATAAAGAAAAAGTAACACCGAAAATCATAAGGCATTAGACTAATATGATACCAAACAAAGAAAGAACGTTAACCTATTAGAAAAACCACTCCCTATACCAAACAAATAATTCTAAAAACGAATTCCCATTTAAGCTCTTTTAAAGTGGAAGAAGTCTTGTATGAAGGTATTCAGATAAATCACCAGGCCTGGACTTTGCCTCCTGAATAATAGGGGTTTAGATTAAGAAATATCTTATTTGTATTGGGCTTGGAATCTTTAGAAACAGATAGCATATTGTAAACTAGAGTGGACCCATAAGGCTTTTAATAATAGGGAAAAAAGGCTTAGGTTTGAGTATAGGCTGGACGTAATTTATAGGTATTTCCATTGGACGGAGAGGCACTAACATGTGGGTTTGATCACAAATGCAGAATTAGGCTTACAAAAATCACAATATTTTTCGTTAGCACAAAAGGCAGAGGGGACCCCCATCCCCACCAAAACATTTATTATTCTTATTTTTCCTACATTTGTATAGTTCCTACTGCAATACAAGTCTCTTGCAATACAAGAATATATCACCTCCAAACATAATTGTCACTAAAGTAACATTAATGCTTGATTTTTTTAAATTTTGATTTAGGACTGTTGGTGAATTGATTTACACACCCTTTTCCGTTTTAGGCATGTCTTCGCAGCCTCCTCTTAATCACAGTTTAATAAAGGCTTGAGTATGGATTTGCAATTATAACACTTTTTGTGCAGGTATTATCATTAACAAATGTCCTCTATCTAACAAGATATTTGCATAGAATGTATATAAAACTCTAGACAATACTCTGTAATTTAAAAGAAATCACGGCCAGAGACGAGCAGCATTTTATAGTCCCCACAATAATAACTGGTCTAATGTCTCTATAGTTGCTACACTATGGCTGTTGATGAGGAGGTGACATAAAAACAGATCACTGGCCTACAATTTCCAAGGTGTTGCTTTTTTTTTTTTTTTACACAGTGTTAATTACTGTATGAATCTGAATTATATGTTAAAATTACATATCAAAACTGTCAAGTTTACTAATGTATTTCACTCGAATTTCTATTAGCTTTTATGCTAACACACACAAATATATATATAGTTTTAGTATTTACATATTTATATAAGTTCCTGTCAGATGTGTTTTTAGATATCAACACTGAATAATTATTACATGGAAGGATTCAAAACGAATTAATTTTCTGACGTACAGTAGAGTTTTAAATCGCATAAAGGGTAGACATATATACGTATATATTCCAACAAAAAACTACTTGGCCTTTGAAAATATTCCTTTCAAGCTTCTGACAGCAAGATCTCGAAAAAAAAGAAAGCCTTAGCATGTCAAAGTATTGATTATCGCTTAGTCCCCTGAAGGGTCAATGTACTACGTTTGAAAAAAAAAAACACGTTTGCCTTTCCTAGCACAATTTTATGACTTTGTTACAGATTCTGCTGCAATAAGTTGATTGTTTTTTTCCTACGATTTAACAGTTCCAATGTTGCAACTGCTACATGTGTGGAATTTTCATATTTATTCTGCTTTTATTCTGCAATGACCAAGGGCAATGTTTTCAAAGCTGTATATGAACTAAATCAAGTCATATGTTCTCAATGTACCTGTCTGACTAAAGCAAATACTAAAGAGCATACTTGCTTATTTGACCTGTCGTGGAGTATCATTAATAAATAATGCCCTGTATTACAGAATTGGCTTTTATATAATATTTTATTTGTACATTGCGCTAAATAGGTCCCATTGTGAAAGGACAATAACATTTACTTATGATTTTTTATACTTATATTATAATGTTTTAGATTATAGACATTTATATATTCGGTATATATGATATGCCGCACATGGCATGCGATTTCGCTATTTCCGTTATGGAACCGCATGCAATTGCGCCAAAAAATTGTTGCTCGCCCATACTTTACCAAAATGGACATGGATGTGTATCACATGCACATCAGAAATGCAGATTGTTGCGTTCCCGCAGATTTCCATAATTTTAAAATCACATGCACAAACGTGAGAAAATCCGTGTAGTGTGGCCCTAGCCCTCACTGGATTGTAAGCCCCACCCAAAAAAAAACTTGATATTCAAATAGTGTTTTGCATTCAAAAAGAAGGCATTCCATTCAGAGAACATTTGGTAAGAAGCTCTCACAATGAATATAAAGAATTTAGTAAAAATATTCTGCAAATATTTCAATATATTTTATTCTAGTGACCAACTGTTGTACAAAAATTACCTTTTATGTGATGACAGAATGCATGAACATGGATGTGTCAGGTGAGTAGATCTTTTTATCATATTATTAAAAAATAAAGGTATCACAAAGCCGTGTGGTCCCCCTAAATAGCATTTTAGATGCTTAGAGCATATATATTATACATATAATAATGATAAAACTGCAAATTAGGGAGCTGTGTAATTATACACTAAAAATAGTTTCTGTTTTTTTTTTCTTTTTACACATCATGAAAGAAGGTATGTTGTGTGAATGGGGAGAAGAGACACCCAAGAGTGGATTAGGATAAGGGAATTGTTTTTATTTTATTGTTTTTATAGCAGTTGCGATCATCACATAGTATCATTGATTTAAAAGGAAACCAATGAAAAAAAAGATACATGGCTTTAAGGTTTGTCCATAGCGGTGCCAATGTTTGCTTCTTCTCCTGGTATCGTATCACACATGCCCAATAGCCATGATCTAGTGACTGAAGTGAATAACACACGGCGATCACGATGGGGTGACCCGCAATGCACAAAGTTTATGCACAGCTGTTTCGACCGACAATCATGCCATGTTTGTGCCTTTTGAAACGGACATTCAGTCCAGGCTCATTGCCCAATCCATTGAGCAGATCATCAATGAGCCCCAACTGAACGGCTATTCGCGCGTTCAGTTGCGGCCGTAATAGCCTATACATGCCACGATTGTCAGGAAAAACGGGCGTGCATACTTATCATGCATCGCAGGTGTGTATGAGCCTTGAGGATTAATAGCCAAAAACATTTTGTATAGCATATTTACAGAAATGATTACAATAGATAAAGAAATAGTAATGCACTTTTCTTGTGTTTTACATAGTAACATAGTAACATAGAATTAAGGTTGAATAAAGACATACGTCCATCAAGTCCAACCAATTAACTTTTTTTTTTTTTTTAACCCTACCGAACAGTTTTATCCAGAGGAAGGCAAAAAAAACCCAGCTAAAAAGGGGGAAAAAATTCCTCCTGACTCCAAACGGCAATCGGAAAGTATCCCTGGATCAAAACAGATCTATATGCATTAATACCAGTAATTTTCAATATTTTTAGTTTTTGAAACTTATCCAGGCCTTTTTTAAAGTTATTCAATGAACTTGCCATTACCACATCTGCTGGAAGACAGTTCCACAGTTTCACCGTTTCACTGTAAAGAAACCTCTCCAACCTGAAGATGAAACTTTTTTCTTCCAACCTTAAGGATGCACGTGTCCTCTGATATGACCTATTAGTGAACAATGCACCAGAGAGCTCATTGTATGGGCCATTAATATATTGTACAAGGTTATCATGTCCCCACGCAACCGCCGCTTCTCCAATGTAAACAGCCCCAACTTGTCTAATCTGCCTGCCATATTCAAGCCCTCCATTCCCCTTATTAATTTAGTTGCCCTTCTCTGAACTGCCTCAATTTCCAAGATGTCCCTTTTGTATATGGGATTCCAAAACTGCACCGCATATTCCAATGAGGCCTTACACAGTGCCTGTAAAGAGGGAGAATAATGTTTTTCTCTCTGAATCTATTCCCCTTTTTATACAAGACAATATCTTGCTAGCTCTAGCTGTTGCTACCTGGCATTGTTTGCCTACACAGTCTGTATATCTACCAGAACCCCCAATATTTTTCCATTACAGATGAACACCTAACACAGAGTTATTTATGGTGTAGATGGCACAGGGATTATAAATCCCAAATGCATCACCTTACATTTACAACATTGAATCCCATCTGCCATTCTGCTGCCCATTGTGATAATCTATCTAGGTCTGCTTGCAGCACTTGCACATCATTGGGAAGTTTCCAAAGCTCTGATAATTTAGTGTCATCAGCAAACACAGAGACCTTGCCTTCAATGCCCCCTTCTAAGTCATTTATAAACAGATTAAACAGAAGCGGCCCCCGTACAGAACCTGAGGGCACTCCGCTTAGAACTTTAGCCCACATAGATGTAGCTCCATTAACCACCACTCTCTGTTGCGGTCCAAAACCAGTTCTCTATCCATGAAAATGTTTTCTTCAAGGCCAACAGTCCTCAGTTTATACATTAGTCGCTATGTGGCACAATATCAAAAGCTTTTGCAAAAATCCAATATATACCACATCCACTGCTGTGCCTGAGTCCAACTTCTTACTCACTTCTTCATAAAAACCAATTAATTTGTCTGGCATGATCTATTTCTCATAATCCATGCTGACTACTACAATAAGATGATCTCTGGAGACAAAGTCAAGGATATGATCCCTAACAAAGTTCCATCACCTTCCCTACCACTGATGTTAGGCTTACAGGTTATAGTTACCAGTCTGTGAACGACTACCTTTTTTGAATATTGGTATTACATTGGTTTTTCCAATCACAGCGGCACATCCCCAGACAAAAGTGAATCTGAAAATATGAGAAACAGTGGTCTAGCTAGAACTGAACTAAGCTCTTTTAAAATCCTACGATGCCAATCCATTGGTCTGGCCATGCAGGGACGGGACCTAAATTTTTTTACACTTGTTACCTAAAGGTACCGATTTGGAAATGTAATAGTTTAATATCCCTTTAAAAGTGGTCCACATCTGCTCAGTTTCTTTCCTAGACAGTTCCCCCCAGTCTATGAGCGAGGAAGTGATTCCTTTAAAAGCATAAAATTAGCTTCCTAAAGTTAAAAGTTTTTGTTAGCCAGTGCACTTTAGTTTTTTGCAACCTATATTAAATGACACTATATATGGTCCACTATCCCTAAGCTTCCCATACCTTCATCTCCATAATGAGTCAGGGTTATAGAATATCACCAGATCCAACAACGCATTCTGTCTAGTAGGAACTTCTACCATCTGTGAAAGAAAATGCTTCATATAGGAAATAAGAACTTTATACCTTTTGAGGGGTGTGCAGTTCCCTTACTCAATCTATGTCAGGGTAGTTAAAATCCCCCATGACCAGAACATGCCCCATACCAGCAGCCTTCGCCAATTGCATATGGAGATTCATTTCACCTTCCTCTGCATTGGCGGCTATAACATACCCCAACAATTAATTACCACCTTCTGCCCCTGTACACAGTTCCACCCATAATGTTTCTGCCGTATGTTTTGCTCCCCCATCTATTCATCTGTTTTAGAAGGATTTTTTAAAAACTAGATCTTTCAAAAGAAAATTTAAATATGGCATTTTTTTATATCCCAGGTTAAAACATTTTCAGGGTTATTCATTAAAAGTACTTATCGTTTAAAATGGTGCTAATTTTGCCCCCACCATCAGATGTTAGCTTACAAATGTCAAATAAGATCTGATTGGTTGGGGCAAAAATTAGCACCATTTTAAACGATAAGAACTTTTATTGAATCTCCCTGTTTTATTTGTACCATCAACAATTACTCTTTAAAATGTGCTAAAAGTCTGTAGCCCTCGTAATTAGATTTGTTTACTTTTTCAATGGTTATTTCAGGATCGTAACGATTTTTGCATATTATGCACAGCACATTGTTTAGTTTTTAGAGGGGGGTGTGGTAATGTGTAAGTAAAACAAGCAATTATGTCAGATACTTTTTACATATATTTCACAATGTTTTACAGAAACATATCCACTGTTTTCCTTTTTAAAAAGTACACATAGAAACAACACATGGTGAGGATAATGAAGTGAACCTTATTTTAGCACAGCCCTGGATAATGCATTTCCTATCAGTGTGTCTTATTAAAGGGAATGTTGGAGGGTATTTAGAAATCTGCTACTTTTTGTAACCAGTTTATAGATTGCCTCAACCATTTTTAATTAAAATTTCTCTATTGTATTTGGTCAAAAGACCTATTTAGACTTTTAGGGCAATAAAAAAAAAAATTTCTTTAATTGTCCGGTTGATGATTGTAAAAAAGTTCCAAATATCTTACAACCAAACATAATTTCAACATGATGGCACAATATTACTGCCCTAGAGGATGCATTTTTTTTTACTAATACTTTGCACAGTTAAGGATGCTGGGAGGTGCGTTTGACCATCAACCGGGTAATTTTAAACATGAAATAGTGTGGAATTAATTGATGCCTGAATGGTGTGTTTTTATATAACTTAAATGACTGAGTTTGTCTGATAATGAATAATGAGAAGTGTAGTTTAAATACCAACAGGACACTTTTTGTAAAGTTACTTAAAAGACATGTTAAATGTCGTAAATAATTTCCAACGAATCACACAGCAATAAGGATTAATTGCCATAACCAATCTACATTTTCCTTCCCTGGCCCTTCTTTTAAGCTCTTATAGCCAGATGCACCAAGAGGCACAGTGGCCAAAAATGGAGTTAAAGACATGCTTACCGGTTTGTTGAAAACTGTGATTACTATTTTAACACTATCAATGTATTTCAGGCCTAGATTAACAGCTGTCTTTCATTGGTATTTCATTGCCAGCTGTGCTCAACATAATAAGTGGTTGTGGCTGACTCCTTGGTTTTGAATATTCAACAAAAATGTTGGTTCCAAAATGAGTAGCTTACATCAGTGGTCATAACATTTATTCTTCCAAAGAAACAAACACCACTTTCACCTTCTACCAAGGATGGTACTTTGACCCCTTTCTTTTAACCAACAAAAACAGATTCACATTTTGCTTTATTTCTATAAAAACATTAGACCCTATGAATAATTGATTATAATGTTCTGGAATGGCTAGACACTGATAGTATATAATACAATGACATGCAAGCTGCTAGCTGAGGACAGTGTGTGAAATTATTATTGTTCATTGCCCTGTACATGTGCAAATACAGTATTCAGAGTCAGTGCCTGAAATATCATCCTTTATAAAAGAGAAAGAATATGATATGAAGAGCCATCAATACAATAAGCCATGCTGGGTTTATTAGTTTAGATCATGACATATCAGATTATACATACATTTTTAAAAAAAACTATGCTGTTGGCATATTAAAAGGAGCAGTCATGATCTGCATGCTTCATTTATGAGTTTGGCTTCAGGAAAATTTATTTAAAAAAATTCACTGGCTGGGGGTCTTTAGTATGAAAAATTATCTATGCAACAGTTTGTCAAGAAAATTATAATCAAGCATTTTAATGAATGAAAAGGCTTAATTAGATTGACAAGAAGACCCATAAATGGCACATTTTCTATCTGGGTGGCAGTTTCGACAAATAAAAAAAATGCCGAATTTATGCAAAAAAAGTTCATTGGAACAATGAAAATTGGTTACACACCATAAAACGTTGCCAAAATCATTTGCCAAGTGTTATTATGCTACAGTGGAGAAATGCTATTGTAGCAAAAAGGAAAATTGTCTTTTTCACTGCTTGCATTTCAATAAGTGATACTGTTGGTACAGCTATTTAGGCATGCAGACTAGTATGTATTAGTGTGATAGATTAAGCATGAAAATTAGTTCAGAGCATATTAAATCCTAGCATTTATTGCAATGCCTGTTAGCTAAATGAAAGATAACAGATTAAATAGTCCATATACATAGAACAACTCCCTTTAAACAAATTGTCTATAAATGTACAAATGCCTTATGGAACAGTATCCAAAGCCTTTGCAAAATCTAATATATCACATCAAATAGTTCAGCTGGCCATAGTCTATATAGACATGTAATAGATTCAACACTGATTATCAAAAGTCAGACTTACCCTCCCAGCGGTTTTATCTCCCTGTGTTTCCATGCCCGATGTTGGTCGAACATTGCAGGAAAGTCTGGAGGTAAAAATGCTAGTTTATGGTGAGCTTTACTCACTGCTGTAGGCCTTAAACCCTCATCCTTTGTGACACAAACTCATCTGAGGTCCGCTGCTTTCTCTTTTCTTCGAAGAAAGAAGTTATTTCATTATTTAACAAATACTGGTCATCTTATTTTAAAAAATTATTTCACCCTTTTTTTTTCTGTCATCCATTAATCAATATACAGTACAAAATTGATATAAACTTAACAGGCAGATAATTAAATATATCTAAATTTAAAACAAATGCGCTCCAATTCATCTGTACACTTCCGTCACTATTGCTAGAGGAAGCCCCTAGCATCCTCTTGGGAACCCTAGGAGGTCCCTGGACCCCTTATTGAGAAGACTTATTTGTGTTGTTATTCTTTTATCAATCCACTAATAGTCATAGGTACAGGTAAATATATGGTCAGGGGTAGTGCGGGTCCACACACCTGCAGGGAGATCAATAAAGTTCTATTTAAAATAGTGCCAATTTGCCCCAACCAATCAGAACTATTTTACATTCGAAAACTAACATCTGATTGGTTGGGGCAAAATTAGCACCATTTTAAACGATAAGAACTTTTATTGAATTACCCTGATGGTGTTATGCGATCTGATTTTTGATTTGTTGAGAAATCAAAAGTTTGTTAAAGAGGTTTTTGTGGGATGGGGTACATTTTAAACGTTCTGCGATATGGGATATTCATTTTTATAAAACAGATAATCCAGTTAATTGAAAGATAATGACATCTCTTTTTATTGTACCCCATTATGGAGTAATCCTGCACTGTTTACAATAAACAGTAAATCTATTACAGGACCAAGCCACATTATTGCCCCTTTCCCATTGTACACCGTGCTTGGTCAACCATTCTAAACTTGTTTAGCATATGCACATTTTCAGGGAGGTAAACCAAAAGTTCGTACACACGTGCGTGGTGCGGGGTGCCGACCCATGAAGCACGATGTGTACGAACGGCTGTTCGCCCGATAATCGTCCTGTGTATGGGACTTTATTGGGGCAAAAAAAAGCCACTTGTTCGGTTGGCACCTGCGATTGCATGTGTACGAACCTTTAGCCTTAATGCGTGTTATAAATGGAAGAAAGCTAGATAAATAGACTGGGAGTTTTCGGGTTCAATATGAGCAAACAAACCATGAGTAGGCACCATTTTACTGGCAAGAAGATGATTTTTTTTTTTTTTTTAAAGGTGTACATGTTCTAATATCTCTGGTGAAAACAGGTAAAATAACCTGCCAGATTTTTTTTTATTTCCAATGGACTTGGAGACTAGGCCATACTTTAATTAAAATCTAAGCCTTTCTATGGTCTATATAATTTTGTAAAGTTACTACCAATGAAGAGCATTAATTTTAAGATTATATACAAAAAAAATAGGGCTTAGCTTTGGATCAAAATAATAAAACAATGAATGTTTGCAAAAAAAGCTCATATAACTACATCTGCAATTTTTTCCCCCAAAAAGTACAGGGTTTTAATTTAAGTGCTGGTAGTTTAAAGGAGGAACATTAAAAAACTAAAAACTTTAAAATCACCATAGTAACCCAGATATCTGACTATGTTCAAGCTTTATTCTACAGGCTTTTGAGATAATTATTCAAATTAAAGCAATTACAACCATTGTGTAATACAAATAGGTGATGTTTTTACTCTTACAAAACCGCTGTGACAATGCTTCCTAGCCTAGACCATTCATGTTTGCAATAAAATGCCTCAATAGTTCTACAGAAATAAATCTTTGTGCCTATTAATGTTAATGCTTAGAATTTAGATCAGAATCTAAAAAACTGAAAAATTATCCTCAACACAATCACATAATCTTTGATATTATGTTTCACTGTATTATATTCATACTGATGGGAGTACAATACTATCTTTGTTCTTACTTTCTTTTAAGATTTTACTGGGACTGTCTCTGATGTTCATTGTAATATCTGACATTCTGTAGGTTGATTTGCTTCACTTTTCTTTTTATCTAGTTCCAATTTAAATGCAACTTAATGGCGTTTGGTCTTTATTGTGTTTTTGGAAAAATGGATAAAGTGCTGTATAAACCTTTTGTTGAGGGTTTCAGCTACTCTTTGCAAACCTCTGAATTGAAATACATACAAACAAATATTGACAACTGAATAAAAATGTTTTAAAATGTTTGAGAAGTTGGGCTTTTATGTATGACCAGATGCCACTAAAACGACTGGTACACACTATACAGGTAGCCCCGGATAGAAGTTTGCCGCAAACATTTGCATGGTCCACTCAGGACATAACAATTGCATGACTCATACTTGTCTGATCACTGAATCGGTGACTAGGTTGTGGTTGTCTGCTCATGTGTCCCAGCCTTATAGTGACCATTTTCTGACAGATCCATTGACCAATCAGACTATTATTTAGAGAAATACCGATGTGACTATGGTAAGTATAACATATGCACCTATAGGTTATCAATTTTGCTAAGGTGGAATCTATAAATATCTACAATCCTGATTTTTTTTTCTATTAAAAAAAATGTTCATATTAATAGGAATGTCCACCCTGTTCAATGTTGATAGATGTACAGTAGGTGATATATATGGGATTTAACAATGCTTGTGCTGCCTATACTATAAATAAACTGTGCCAAGTGAATTCTGTTGGAAAGATTTGGGGGTTCTAGTAGATAACAGACTTAGCTGAATCAAATAGTGGCAGACAGCAATGGCTAGAGCTAGCAAGATACTACCTTGAATAAAAGGCTGCTTTACAAAGCACTGGTAAGGCCAAATTTGGAAGATGCGTACAGTTTTAGAATCCTGTATATGAAATGGACATCTTGGAGATGGAAGTTAGGGCTTTTATTACGGAGAAATGGCGCTTGCGTAGGAAAATGATCACTTAATACAAATAGATTATGGGCTGTACACAGTGACGTTGCTATGTTAAAAAATTCAGGGCACATGCCCTGGATCTTTGGCAAATTGCCCTGAATGTCTTATCAAAGCCTACCTTAAGAAAGTCCCCAAATCGGTTTTCACACTAGTACTCCTCGGTTGTGTGATGATGTCACGCATGTACTACTGGGGAAACGCACCCCTGTGCTACCTCTGCACCACAACCTGTGGATTCTCTCTCCAGCTGCTCAACTATCCATTGCAAATGGGTAAATTATTAGCCAAATAGCCCCATTAGGCTATTACCTATCCCATTTGCACTGCAAACCACATGCTATATTAAGGCAGGTAGTGGCAGCGTTTGGAATTATTATACATGTTATAGTGAGGGGATTGCATGCACATGGGTAAGTAATAGCCTTCCACAGTATGTAATGAAAATACCAGTTTGCTACCAGTATATAACTGAAAATTCTAGTTTGCTACCAGTATATACTGAAAATGCCAGTTTACTACCAGTATACAATGACATTTTTAGTGTGTCAGTAAGTAAGGAATGCCAGTTTGGTACCAGTATATACTGAAAATGCAGGTTTGCTACCAGTATATAATGAAATTTCCAGTTTGCTAAAAGTATGTAATGAGTTTGCTACCAGTATACCCTGAAAATGCTAGTTTGCTACCTGTATATTATGAAAATACCAGTTTGCTACCGTATATAATTAAATATTCCACTGTACTAAAAGTATATGCTGAAAATGCCAGTTTACTACCGGTATACAATGATAATGCCAGTTTGCTACCAGTATATAATGAAAATGCTAGTTTGCTACCATTATATGCTGAAAATGCCAGTTTGCTACCTATATAAAATGAAAATGCCTCTATGCTTCCAGTATATAATGAAATTTCCAGTGGGCTAGAAGAATGTAATTAAAATGCCAGTTTGCTACAAGTATATACTCAAAATGCCAGTTGATACCAGTTATATAATGAAAATGCCAGTTGCTACAGTACATAATGAAAATGCCAGTTTGCTACAGTATATAATGAAAATGCTAGTTTACTACCAGTATATATTAAAATGCCTGCTTGCTACCAGTATATAATGAAAATGCTAGTTTGCTACCAGTATTTAGTGAATTGGCGGTTTGCTACCAGCATATAATAAAATGTAATTGTTACCAGTATATAATGAAAATGCCAGTTTACTAGCAGTTTATACTGAAATTGTCAGTTTGCTACTAGTTTAATGTAATACTGTACCTCTGTGTCATTAATGTGTGTATCTCTGTCTACCCCTTTTTTCTCTTTCTTTCTGTCTATTTAGCCCTTTTGGCTATTTATCTATTGCTCCGTTTGGCTATGTTTTCTCTCTGGCTATCTAATTATCTCTATAAAAATTGAGTGGGTGGTGGCATAATTGGGGCAGGGGAAGGGGACGTGGGCTTAAAAAAGAACTGTGGTCCACAAATGACTTTAGGTAACTTGATAGGAATTGCTCTCCTGGGGTTTTTGCAATTTATTTCCATGTTTATTTTTTTTAGTTTGAAGATATTTACATTTTTGTGTGGTTGATGGCAGCAACATCACCAGGTCCCCTGCTTTGCTCTGAAAATGTCAGTCAATCTGCCCTGTGTCTCCGCCCCCCTCCCACTGGACCCCATGGTCCCTCCAGTTGCAGGCCCTCCTTGGCCCATTCCCTTACAGACCACTGGCCCGCCACTCAGGGTGCTGTAGCCCCGCCCCACTCACAGGGGTCTAGGCCCCGCCCACCCGTGTGGCAGAGTGAGAACTCTGCCTGAAAAAGCTGTTTTCCCACTGTGAGAGAGAAGGGCTGTAGATTTACTTACCTTCTCTGCAGCTGCTGGTCCTTCACACAGCAGAGAGGAGGAGAGGAGAGACTTCTGTCTCCCTCACACACTGAGGGAGTCTGAGGCTGTGCTCGCCGGTGGCACGTGCAGGAGAAGCCTTTAAGAATGTCACATGTCAGCCTCCCACCCATTAAATTTCTGGTCAGTCATGTCTGTGTATCTTGGGCTGTGGAGCAAGTAGAGAGTAGAGGGGGTGATGGCTCGTTTAAAGGTAGGAAACTGGCCTTTCATTTAAACTCAACTTGTTTGGAGACCACAGTTCCTCTTAAAAAAAAGAATTTGTGCACTCGTGCCCAAAAGTGCCCCATATCTTCTGAGACCTAGAGACGCCCTGACGACAAATAAACTGGCTGGTGCATTGTTCGACAATTAAGAAAAGTTTCAGGGTAGGAATGGTGAGGATGGTAAAACTTTGTAACTTTCTGCAGCAGATGGGTAATGGCAAGTTCTAAGGTTTATGTTTCTAATAATGAAAATACTGGTATTAATAGAAATAGTTTTGGTTATCCAGGGATCTTTTTCAACTGCCATTTGGAGTCAGGTATACATTTTTTGTTCCCTTATAAGTTTTATTTTTATTATTTTTTCTTCCTGGATCACTATGTATTGAATACGTTATTGTATTTCGCTAGGGTTGTGGGTTTAGGCTAAAAAAGGCTGAACTAGATAGACTATGTGGTCTTTATAAACCTCCAATACTGGATATGGATAGATGTATTTCATAGACAGGTAATTAATAGTTAGGGAGAGACGGGCCAAAAGCCCCCACAGCGCATAAAAATGGAGCAGACCTTCTTATAATAGAAGGTATCTACTCTGGGGAAGTTGGCAGTAGAAATTACTTCTTATATCGTTGTATTCAATTAGATCAAACTGGACTTGAAGTTTAGTTCTTTAAGACGTTTCGTAGTCATCCGACTGGCTTTCTCAATTCAGAATGACTTGTACAAGAATCTTTGGCAATTATGCTTGTGAAGGTTCTCATTATCCAGGTCCTGGTATATCTGTTGTATTCAATTAGATCAACTGGACTTGAAATGTAGTTCTTGAAGACGTTTCGCTAGTCATCCGATGGCTTTCTCAATTCAGAATGACTTGTACAAGAATCTGTGGCAATTATGTACCCTGGAAAATCCCAATTAGCATATCACAGCCAGGTGTTAAGGGTGTGTGATTGGGGGAGTGGCTAAGAGGTGTTATAGGAACGTCCAGAGTAAGGTGTCAAAACAGCATTGTACATGGCAGACAGTTGGTGTCGACCCCCCCCCACCTCTATTTAGGCTTGTTTCTTTATTTTCACATAAATGGCCTCCTTAACACCTCTCTTGAACCAGTCACGTTCCTTTGCCAATATGTTAACATTACAATCTTCAAAGGTATGTCCTCGGCTGAGTCCTGACCCGAGGAATTGGCTCTTCTGTACTGGGCCATACCTGTGATTGCAGTTGCTGTTTGGGCTCCCCACCTACAAATCAGAGCCTCAGTGTGTGTTCGGTTTAAAGCAGACAGGCATACAGTGTTTTTGAAAATTTTCTTAATTTCTCGGAGACCCCTGCTACATATGGGATGACCATGTTCTTTCTCCTGTCTTGCTTTTCTCCTTCACTGTTGGTAATTGTGTTCTTTTCTTTCCTTCTACTTCTTTGACAAAGGCCCAGTCTGGATATCCACAAGTTTTAAGGGCTCTCTGAGATTTTCATTTTTTTTAGCCCTCACCTCTGTGCTAGTGGGGATGTTCTCAGCTCTGTGTTGCAGGGTTCTGATGACACCCAGCTTGGGATCTAAAGGGGGTGGGAGTCAAACATCAAATACTGATCTGTGTGTGTTGGTTTTCTGTAAACCTCTACTTCCAGTTTACCATTTTCATTAACTTCTTACCAAGAACCAATCAAGCCAGTTTGTGTTTGTACCTCTCCTTGTAAATGATTTTTTGGTCTACCGCATTGATGTGTTCTGTGAAAGCTTGTACTTCTTCTGGTGGATTTTTTTACCCAGGTGTCATCCACATATCTGAACCAGTGGCTGGGTGCTATGCCTTAAAGGTATTAAGCGCTGTTTTTCTAACTCCTCCATGTAAAGGTTGGACACAATAGGTGAAACTGGAGATCCCATAGCAAATCCGTGTTTTTGCTTATAGAACGTATCCCTGTATTTGAAATAGGTGGTATTAGGCACAAGTCCAGTAAGGAACACACACTGTTCTGGGTTGAGATCCGTTTCTGTGGTAAGAGTGCAGTCTTGGTCTAGCCGTTTTCTCACATGTCAACAGCCTCCTTGGTGGTGGTATACAGGTGAAGAGAGATGTCACATCATAGGACACCATAGTTCTTCTGTACCAAGTACTATATCTTCAATCTTGTTGATGAAATCCTGAGAGTTCTGGATGTGATGCTTAGAACTTCCCACCAATGGTCCTAAGATGGTGGCTAGGTATGTTTTGCTACCTTGTATGTTACAGAGTTGATGTGCTTTGACTATAGGTCTTAGTGGTGCCCCTTCCTTATGTCTTTGGGAGTCCTATAGCTGGATGTGGCCTCAACAGGGTAGAGGCGATGATACATTGCTCGATCAATGGCTTATCCTTTTGAAGCTGTTGTAGTAAGTCTATGACCCTTTTCTTGTAACGCTGGTGGGATCCCTCATTAAAGCCTCATAAGTGTTGTTATCGGCCAGGAGCATGGTCACCTTATCATGGTAGTCTGAGGTGTTGAGTACCACTGTGCACTTCCCTTGTCTGCCGGTAGAATGGTGATACTGGAATCTTTTGAGGGATGTGTTAAGGCTCTTCTTTTCTGCGTGGTCAGGTTAGATGAAGGAGTTTTAGCACTGGTAGTGAGCTGCAGATACCTAAGGTGAAGTTGTTCTGCCTCATCTGTGGTATCTTATTATTGTGATTGAGGCTTCTGTGGCTGCTATAATATCCACCACAGGGAAGGCTTTAGGAGTGATGGAAAATTCAAGCCCTTAGCAAGGACTTCCATTTTGTATGGGGTCATGGGTCCTGTCACCCATTCCTCCTTGTTTGATGAAGTGACACTTCCTCCTTTGTATCCAAGGGAGTGTTCTCCTTTGGGGTGTTCTGGGAGACAGAATAGAGAACTTGTTCTGTTGCCTTTGTTTGCCCTTACAGTGCTGAGAAAGCTGTGCTTGTTTGGTGAACTCCATCACTCTTCCCAGATGGCCACGGGTAGCTGTGAAGCAGGTTCTGTTCTAGTTGACTAATGTTATGCATTAAAGCATCGACTGTAAAATGTGCTGTCCGTACCCATTAATTAGGAGCTGGTTTGAGCCTTTTGCAGTATCTGTTTGGCTCTGATGCATTTTCTGTGGAATCCAGACATATGGGCATGGGACTAGCCTTTGTTATCTGCATAGGAGGTTAAATCGCAGGTGGTTTCTGTCTTTTCATATTGCCGTACAAGTTTGAGGGTTTTCTCCCCAAATCGCAATGTAATTTAAAACATAATGGAAATTGCGAGAATCAGTTCCCACTGTTTAATTTGCATTACGAATCTATGACGTCCATTTTTATCTGCATGCATGCATGACTTTTGGTCTGGTGAGTCAGAATCCACTTTAATAATAGTCTATGGGAAAGCAAAAAAAAAAAGCAGACACGTGACACACTATTTTTTGCGTTTCTTTTGTGTTTTCTCTGGTACCATATATACTCGAATATAAACAGTCCCGAGTATAAACCGAGGTGAGGTACCTAGTTTTAGATAAAAAAGGAGGAAAACCACACTGACTCGAGATAAACCGAGGGGGTAGTATTTGCCACTAAAGATGTTTGGAAACTACAAACTCCCAGCATGCTTTATTGTAGGAGTTGTAGTTTTCAAACATCTTAAGGGCAAATACTTACAAATAAGAGTAAAACCTTCTTTATTTGTGCATACTGTATGCACAAATATGGAGGATTACCCCTATTTGCAAGTATTGCACTTAAGATGTTTGAAAACTACAACTCCACCATAAAGCATGCTGGGGTTGTAGTTTTCAAACATCTTAAGTGCAAATACTTGCAAATAGGGGTAAATCTCCTATATTTGTGCATACAGTATGCACAAATAAAGAAGGTTTTACTCCTATTTGTATGTATTTGCCCGTGTGTCCCTGTGCAAGTACCGGTAAATGTTCTCATACCTTGTCCGGCGGCTGCGCGATCCGCATCCTCGCTCCACAGCCTCTGCGCATCGGATGATGTCACTACCCGGCGCCTCTCACTTTGCGGCGCCGGGTAGTGTGACATCATCCGGATGCGCAAAGATGCTGGGAGCGAGGATGCGGATTGCGCGGCTGCGGACAAGGTAGGGGAAACATTGACTCGAGTATAAACCGAGGTAAGATTTTAAGGCTTTTTTGAAAGTTGAAAACCTCTGTTATACTCGAGTATATACGGTATTTCCTATTGATTTTCCAAAAACTGCACACAAACACAAATGGACCAGAAACGCGGACACACACATAGAAAATTGAATGTCTGTTAACCCGCAAATGGAACGGAACGCGGACAAATGCATTGTCTGAAAACAGAACGCACAGCACATAGTGGACCTAGCTCTTACTAGGTGTGTGTTGTGTGTGTTGCATGCATTCAATACAGTACTTTTTTTGCACAAGCTCTAATTACTGACCTGAATATTTTCCCACATACCAACTATTACAACTGCAATAGCAACAGCATTCAACTCTCATATCATTCCAGCTACAGCAAAACTGCTTACAGGATAATAGTTTATGATAGTAAGGCACTTGATTGACAGCTGAAATGTTAGAAGCTTCAAATTGGATATCTAAAGAAATAGGGTTAGATAAACTAAAAAATGGTACAGTGATAGTTGGAAATGAATTATAGTTTCCTCTAATGGACAGTTTAAAAAAACACATTTTCCAATGTATACCATTTAATTGTGCCCAAAACTTCCTTTGGCAAAAACTCGATAGATTTGAATAGGAATGACATAACCAGCTGCAGAGCAACATTGAAAACTTTAGGACCAGATTTTTAAGCAATCGAATAGCATTATAATGTAAAATGTAGCAATCATGCCCTCACTGTACGAGGAATCTAATTTATTATAGTTCCTTCAACTATTTCTAAGGTTTTCAATCACAACAAATGTAAATCATTATGGATGACTTTCCTTTTGATATCTGAAACATATATTTAAATTACTTTATTTGGGTAAAGGGAGTAGTCATTGCTTTGCTTTATGAGAAAATCCCAGCAGTTCAACAGTAAGCCTATTGTAAAACTACATAGGACACTTGTGACTACTCATAATGGAACATTGCTCTTACTTACATGATTTTACATTGGATTACTAAAAATATAAATACTGTCAGGGAACCAGTGCTAAGGTGATGTAAATGTAATTTTCAAAAGATCCCTTTATAAAAAGCATGCATAAAATACCAAGGTTATAATAACTGTGGATTGTAAATGATTTATTTTATTTTTGTATACTAACAAAAAGCCAAAAAAGTATCTTTTAAAGCATATTTGTGTGTAAAAGATGCAAAAAAACAGCTTTTGTTTGTTACTAAAATGTTTGTTTTTACTAAAATATTTTAAGAGGAAATTACTACGAGCCACAATCACAGATTTTTGTCTCAAATCCATGCTAACCCGGCAAGGGTGAATTACGATAGTATAAGATAAAAGATATCTTTGGTACTTTGTGCTTCCATTGCCAACACACAACTGTTTGCATTTATTTTGTACATATGATCTGTATGATTCCACCGTTATTGACTACATTTATATATTGAAAGGGAAGGTGTAAAAAATGTATAAATTTCATGTTTCTACTCTGGATTAAAAAGTGTAGATATATTTAAGTGACATTTATCAAAGTGGCAGTACAGCAATTATTCATCAAGGGTTACGCCGTTCCTTAAATTAAGTCACACTGTATGTTAAATGTATAAGACAAGGTAGTTGTCTCCCACACTACCCTATTAATGCATATATTTTCTGTTGGGTGCCACTGTAGTACCATAGCCATCCATATACATACTAGAACAAAGTCCATAGTGCACTCCAATCTTAAGATAAAGCAGTGTTTATCGCAATACGTGATGTTTAGGTGTCTGTGTGTCACCTTCTTCAGACAAATTGTCTCAGGAAGATTCAATAAAAGTTCTTATTGCTAGAAATGGTGCTAATTTTGCCCCAACCAATCAGATCTTATTTAACATTTGAAAGCTAACATCTGATTGGTTGGGGCAAAATTAGCACCATTTTTAACGATAAGAACATTAATTGAATAACCTTGACTGTGTTTTCTTAAGACTGGAGTGCTCTATGGACTTTGTTCTGGTATGCATATGGATGGCTATGGTACTACAGCGGCACCCAGCAGAAAATATATCCATTAATAGGGTAGTGCGGGAGACAACTACCTTGTCTTATAGATTTAACATACAGTGTGACTTAATTTAAAGGAACGGCGTAACCCTTGATGAGATAATTGCTGTACTGCCACTTTGATAAATGTCACTTATAAGGAAACATGTCAGTTTATATTAATTGGCAGTCAATTTAAACACACACAAAAAAGATTTCAAATAAAAGAACAAATTTTCAAATTTAAAACAATATTTGCATTTTAGGGTAACTATGCTAATCATATTTTTATTCACATACTGTAATGTATTCTAACACGTGTAAGTAGCAAAAGACATGAGAAGATCTCCACAGCCCTTAGAGAGCTTATTTCTAAAACAGCTGTCAGTACTCTGTTCTACAGTATTTAGGATACAAGTCTGGCACCATCTTGTGTAGCTTTGTAGTATTACATTTACATTTTTGAAATGAGCACTTTCTCTGCATTGACAGATTGTTTACTTTAGCTGCAGCCACCTAATGCTTATCACCAACTCTGCTTATTGGGGTATTAAATAAAAATTGCTTGGCCCTGTTTTTGCATATTGACATATGTATCATTTTATTTATCCATACAAAAGCAATGCTTTGTAGTTTTTGCTAAGCTTAACATGCAATTAATTTTAAATCTGTCCCTTTTGCAAGCATGTAACACTACTTACAACATTCATTAATGCATAACAGCCCTCTGAAAATTATATATCTTGTGTGCGTGTCTGATATATTTACCACAAACTGTGCTGCCACAATTTTACTCTAGTCTTATATCTACCACCTGTCATTGTGTTTATAATATAGTGGATAATAGAGATAAAATAGTAGATCACACCTGGACGCTGGGAGCGTGTTGTTGTGGGAGCGCTGGTGCTTCCCAAAAACCGCCTCCCTCGCGGTGAGCCAACAAACAACATCAACCTTGAAAAGTCCAAATGAAGACCGGCAACCTCTCTCCGTGAAGTAAAAATCCTTTATTTATGCAGGTTAAAAACACATCGCGGCTGCAAGCCGCACAAACAACACTGCACTCACAGGTAATGGAAACACTAAAACGGCTCCGCCCTACGCGTTTGGTGGACACCTGTCCACTTCCTCAGGGGCTTGACGGGAGTAACCAGTTTCCTGTTAATATAGCCACAGGCAACATAACCCCTTATGGTTCCGTTCTGATAAAAAAGGAGGGTATATAAAAACACAAAAAACCAACACATCACAAATTACTAATTATGAACAGCCTTAGCCTGTTCATACTTAGTAATTTGTGATGTGTTGGTTTTTTGTGTCTGTGTTTTTTTGTGGTTAGCGAACGGTACATTCGAAAGCTTGCAAAAACAAACAAACAATCCTTCCTAGGGTTAGCGAACGGTACATTCGAGGATTATCGAAAGAACGATCCTTCCTGGGTTAGCGAACGGTACATTCAAGGGTTAGCGAAAATGAATGGAACATTCTAGGGTTAGCGAACGGCCCGTAAATTCGAAAATTATCGAATTTTCGATATTTATTGAAAATACAGCCGTGAGTCTGAAAAACAAACTAGTTCGAGTTTGTCCGAAACTCATAAAGTTTGATAATGTACCCCATACTGTATTATATAAGGGATAATATGCCCCTTACAGTGCAGTATCCTATATAATAAAAGCCTAAACCTGCGTCCGTCAATCTGTGTGTGGCTTTGTCTTCTGTGCATGTGCGTGAGTAAGATAAAGTAGAAGAGTAGACACGAGAGGGGGAGTGTCTTGGCCATTGCCGCACCAATGCGCGTGCATCAGATTCTGCGATTGTCCGGAGTAAATGTATCGGTCACTGCGAGTACAAAATTTTGAAGGGAGAGACTTTCTTAATGTCTAACGCCCGTTTACATTACAGGCTTAACTGTCTAGTAAGGATATAAAGTCAGAGAGGAGTTCCCTGACCATGGGCAGGGAACTCTGAGTTGACTTAATAAACCTTGTATAACAATATAATGGGGAGTATTATTTCTTATTATTCATAAGGTTTAATGATTTTAAATAAAAAAAGGTGTTTTGGGCTGGTAAAGGACAATTCCAATTCCAAGCCCCTCCACCCCCAACACATTGCTTAAACACAGCCTGTTACTATTAACATGAAGAATTTTAGTAATTTCTGGGTATAAATGTATTACAGGGCACTGTTTATGTCCATAGGGACTTTATGTTCAGTGCAGCCTGGGAGACTGAAACCCTTTCTATGACTCATTGGAAAGACATTGGGGTCTCCCGTGCTGCACTGAACATAGTGCCATCAGGAGGGAGAAGTAATGTTGGTGCTGCTTGAAGTAATAAATTACCGTTCAGGTCTATGTCCTATAATACATATATATGCTGAAATTTCTGAAATTATTAATGGTAAATGGTTGACAATGGGGAGGTGCAGTGAGATATATTCTTATAAAAAAAACTCTTAGCTACGTAGTTGAGAGGTTTTTATAATAATATATACCACTGCACCCCCCCATTGAAAGTCCATTGCCTTATGTATTATAGAGTGTGTAATATACCCTGTACTGTATAAAGATATTAGAAGTCACTAAGGAGTTCCATGACTACTGTATATAAAAGTGCTTTAATAAAGGTCAAAGAACTGCAATATAACTGTAACATCCATATAATTTATAGTAGGGGTCGCATCTTACATTGTAATCCACAAAAAAAAGTATTTTTAAACAAGAGCCCCCTTTCCCATCCTGCTGCAGATTCCCATTACCAACAACACAGTCACCAGTGCAGATTCCTCTCCCTCTATACTCTCCATTCTTGGCTGCAAATTTTCCCCTGCAGCACCTGGAGATGCATCATATTATTTGCACACTGGCATACATTATAAACAAAGGGGTTTTAGGAACCTTCAGGAATTGAGGGGAGATAAGTAACTATAATTATCTTGGGGTTTGGTAAGAAGGTAAGTATACTTTTTTTTCTCAGGAGGGGATGCACTTTAAGTCATGTAAGTTACATTTTCTCTACCCTTTACACACCTCTATATAGATTCTATATAAATCTCTATATAAATTGTGACAGTGGTAAGCTAAAATATAAGAGCTAATACACTACCTACAGTTTCATATAAGGGATTACGCCACTGAGGAGTTCCCTGACCATATAGACGCACAAGGCCAAAGGCCGAGTGCTTTTATACATGTCAGGGAACTCCAAGGTAAAGTAATATCTGTATATTATTCTGTAGGTAGCGTATTATTCCATATAATACATAAGGCACATAATACATAAGAAAAAAACAGCACAAGCAGCACTCAACCAAACAATGGCCCACTCACTCACTCATCCACCCCCTGCCTCCCTGTATCTACCTCCCCCTTCCCCTGTATACCCCATTTACAAGTGAAGCTGTTTTACAGAATATAAAGGGTTAACCATGCCGTTAAAATTATGACTCATTGGAATGCGCCACTGCTCCTTATCTTCAGTGTAATTCAATCTGTGACAGGATCCAGAAGTGAGGGGGAGAGGACCAGAGTATAAGGCTGGTCAGAACTTTTTACATTTAAATACAAAACAGCATGGTTAAACCTTTATATTCCAGAACACAGTTTCATTTGTAGATGGAGTATAGAGGAAAGGGGAGAGGTGGGGAGGTGCAATGGCAAGAATTCTTATTACAGTCACTCAGTGATGCAACTGAGTGACTGTTATAAGGATTCTCGCCAATGTACTTCCCCATTGAAAGTATAGAAGCATTATGTATTATAACGATATTGCTGCAACAACACTGCTATTGTTTTACATTAGTTGTAGGGGCCTAGGCACACCAAGTAACAACTTGCAAAAAATTGGTAGGTGCAACTCTCTACCCTAGGACCGTAGTTATAGAACATCCAATAAACAGTAAAGAGCTGCACATCACATATGAATGCTTAATTACATACAATGTGAATCACATACAACGTTTCAGGGATCACCTTGTCCCCTTCATCAGGTGATAATAAAAATAGTAAAGGCACAAAGTAGATTGTTATTTTAACATTTTGTAAATACGGTGATTGTATTTACGAACACTGAGTAAAATAATTTCGGTGTTATTGCAGCAATATGGTTATTTTAGACTAACTTTTATAAATACTGTCCATAAAATTATCCTTATACTTCCACATAATGCTACAAGGATGCTACAAATAAACTGTTTGATATATATTAATCAAATGTTAAACCACAATAGCCAAGGCACAAAGTTGATTATTCTATTAGCTAGAAAAGCTCTAAGCATTTATTGTTAAGCACAGCAAATGCTAAGCCAACACATAAGGATGTGTCACTGCTGAGTGGAAAGGATAAATTATAAAGGATGCCAAATCACAGATGAAAATAAAAGCAAAAGTGTAGCCTGTGTGCGCCATCTAAAAATTTTGAATATTAGTTAATTTATTGAGAGCTGCCAAGCATCCAATGTCAAAAGTCCAGTGATAGTTTTACTGATGGAATAAAATATAGATCACTGTAAACATTTTGATAATTGCAAAGAAAAAAACAGAGTTTTGTGGCTAAAGAATATGTACACAGGCTACTTTCATTACAAAAGAAAGGGCTTATATAAGGCGTATTTCTTTTTAAGTGCAGTGTCGCGCAAGTTGTTTCAACCAGATCATGGATTCCAGGAAACTGCGAGCCGTATAACCTGCATAACCATATGTCTAGTGTATGGTATAATTTGCTGGGAATGAGCATTGAATTATTTATACTGCAGTATCAGTATTGACTGATATAAGGGTTTCTAAGGCCAAGGCAACACTGACGAGCATGCAATCAACATTTTTTGGCGTGAATCGATGATCCAATATTCGGATTGCAGCAAAACGGGCACAAGCACACCTAGTGTGCCCATGCTAATTGGCCAACACTAGCATGCACTTTTAAACACATGATCAGCTCATAATTGGATCGCGTGTTAAAACACAGCAATGTGGATTAGCCTTTAACGACCATGTTGGTACTACTCTACACCGTAGACATAAAATAATAAAGCAGCTGTACAAATTGTATCGATATACAGAAAAAATATATCTTGGCTATAACCCATCAGGGGATGACTCAAAAGAAACAGTCCCTGCAAAAAATGGCACAACCACTATGAATATACCCACGTCAGACAAGGTCCAAAGTGAATTCTGAGGCAGCTTTATTCGTTTTGAAACACCTCTGTGTATTGTACAACATAAGTCATCACATTACCCCAAGGAACACTCCCCTCAAAAATACAACATATATTACTCTGCATAGTATACAGTAAGCATAACTGGAAAGGCTGGGCAGAAGGGCACTAGGACTGATGGTAAATGTAGGCTCATAACTCACTTTATCGACAGTCATATTAAAGCATCCAAAAGTTCATAATTAACATAGTTAGGACCAAAGTTTTGTGCCATGAGTAAAAGAATAACAGCTTAAATACCAAGGGGGGCTAGGTTCACCTCTGCCGGTGATTGCAAAAAAACAGAATAGTCACATCCGTAAATGCAGTCTTACATGCCAATAGCCACCACCCCTCAAATCAGATAAAGGCGATTCCTGTAGGAGAATTTCTAAGATTACGCAGGAATTGCTGTCTGAATAGTGATTTTTTGACCTGGCAGAGGACATGATCCAGAGGTTCAAGGAAAGAGGGTATTCCAATACAGTAATAAAGAAGGGATTCAGGAGAGCATGGTATTCCCCTAGAGAGGAAATGTTACGAAATCGTAACGAGATCCTGCAGGATTCCAAATTAAGGGAAATAACAAGGTTTAAAGGGTATGTCCACCCTTCAGAATTTTTTTTTAGCATACATTTCCCCTGTCCCCCCAGCCCCAACTGCTTTGTTTGTAATATCAGAAAATGCTTACCTTCCTTCTTGCCTCCGCCGTGCTGCCGGCCCTCTGCTTGCGAGAAAATGCAAGCAGAGGGGCGGGACCGGCAGTTGCGTCTGTGATTGGCTGAACGGCAGCCAATCATGGACGCGGTTGTCGGGAGTTCAGTGCGGCGGAGGCAAGAGGGAAGGTAATTAATGTTCTGGGCATTTTCTGATAATACTAATAGAGTGGTTGGGGCTGGGGGGACAGGGGGAATGTTTGCTAAAAAGGGTTTTACACTAGGGGGAGGGTTACACCAAACACTGCAATAATAAGGGAGGAGCGCTATACCACCATTTTTTATATATCTTGGCTATAATCATATATCAGTAGTGTGTAGGTTGATCATATGACAATATTCACATTTAATATTTCCTCCAAATTAGTTTAAATCACAAGTTTAGCATACATATAGAGTTCACAAAGTTATATTTCGCAAAACTCCTGAAACAAGAGAAATATATGCGGCACAGTACTTGTCCTTTGTATCAGTATTTTGTGACACCTAAAAGGCATTCATTTAAAGGGTATATCCACCCACCCAAAAAAATTAATATGTGACAGGAAATGGGCACAAACTTCAACCTTGCGAGGCTTATATATCTGAAAGCTTTCCCCAAATGTACTTACCAGCCCTCGTTTCCTCGATGCCTTCTGAAAGTCTTCCGTGCGCAAAACATAAGCAGAGGGGTTCAACCGGCATCCGCTCCTGTAATTGGCAGAAGGCAGTGCGTCTTGCGCTTTTGAACTTCTACTGTTTTTTATGGTTTTTGACTTAATTTCCTGTGTCAGAGAGTTGGATTTTATTTCCTGTTGATGTCACTTCCTTGGGAGTATATTTGTTTCTGGCGAGAGATTGTGAGTGGAATTCACCACCAGCCGCCAACTCCAAAATTCATCTAAGTGCCGTCATGAAACTGCTATTCAATAAGGAGCATTGCGCGCTGGGGTGAATTCCTGCTACTGACCTGTTCTGGCTGCGGCTGCTGGTGAATAGATCTTCAGAAGCCGCGCTCCCTGCTGAGAATCCAACTCACTTCCTGGTTACGGTCGCTATGCAGTATGTGATCGCTGGGAAAGCACCAACCCCTTCCTAGGGCCATAATAATAAAACATTTTTATCGTAAAAATAATTTACGATATGGACCGTTATTTTACAATATCGATCGTAATCCTACAATATCGCTACCGTAAATCTACGGTACTGATATCGTAAAATACAGATCGTTATTTTACGATTCTACGATAATGATAGTTATTCTACGATATCGGTACTGTAGATTAACAATAGTGATATTGTAGGATTACGATCGATATTGTAAAATGATGGTCCATATCGTATTATTTTTACGATAACGATATTTTATAAATATGGCCCCTAGTGAGCCAACCACTTTGTTAAGATCTTTTATTTCCTTTCTTTGTTCTTTTTTTTCTAGGATGGACATCACACGCCTTTGTGCCCTCTACACAATGCAAATTTGGAAGGAGCCCTGGATGATCTCAAAGAGGCTGATGAATTTGAAGATGAAGGGTCTCTAGCATGGTCTTAACTAGGAGCAGGTGTTAGTGGAGCAGTACACGATTTTCAAAAATCAAAACTCGAATTTTCGAAATTTCCTAAAATTACGAAAAATCTAAAACGGAAAGAAACTCAACAGTTTCGAACATCTCTAGTCTCAAGAAGTCCAATATTGTAGCATATCTATAAAAAACTCTTCTGCTAGTGCCAGAGCCACTGCGTGTGTCCCCATTGAGATCTCTCTTAAAGTTGTCTTTCACAGACCTTCAGCGCTTCTTTATATCTTGAACTATAAATAAAAACATGTCTGTTTATAATGTATGTAAAAACACACAAAACATGAAACAAGAAGGGAAAAAAGTACTAAAAGAAATGCATTTGTCCTACTTCTGGTAATCAATTAGCCATTAGTGCCATACTATCGACATAAGGATGTGGTTATTTTTATTAATAAATAGCCTACCAATTGATTGATTACATAAGGATATTGAAAAATTCATAAATAAAAAATATATATCTATATATACTATATACCTTTGTTGTCCTTTTCCTTGTCTGTCATTGTGGCCCAGACATCTTCAAAGAGTTCACTTGCTATATTTTTCCAAAGCTGCTTTGTCCAATGAGCGTCTTTATATCTGGTATTGCCCTTGTCATATAGCTCTGGATGGTGTTGTACTAATTGTTTGGCTCAACAGTAGTTTCTTTGAATTCCAACCACATTGGATTAGGCCCAAAGTCAGCAACTCCAGTCTGCAGCAACAACTTCCCTACAGCACAGGAAGTAGCTGATATTCTTCAAAATAGCGCATAATATCGCATACACATTGCTTTTGCATTCCATGTATATGCGCTTTCATTGACTTGCATTATATGCGCATCTGTGTGATGATTAAAAAAACTGGAGATTACATGCGCTTTCAGAACGCAAAAAAATGCAGTGCATTACATCGGGGTGAAGTGGGACTTATCGGTTCCGCGACTTATATTATAAAGCTCATGAAAGCCTATAGTGGGGCCTAACCCTTAAGCAATATTTTATAGTGATATATAATGAACTGTTTAACTTACATAAGTTAAAGTTTAGATCACATAGCTTAAAAATGATGTTGTAGACTTTAAAGGGCATGTCCACCGCCCAAAACTATAATCCCCCCAACTACTGCCCCACCATGTAGTGTAGTTTAATCCTTACCTCACATCCCAGCTCCATAGGGTTTCTCCTGTAAACCCCCCCAAAGTCCCAAAACTAACCACCAGGAGATAGCAGGGCTCTGCCTGCTATCTTGCCTCCGGTAGATATTTGCCATGCGCACTGCAGCCCTTCTCCCCCTCCCTCCCCTCCCCTCTCCCTCCCGTTCTACTATCCCTCCCCCTAGCATTAATCCCCCTTAATATTCTGCTCCCCCATGTCCCCCAGCCCAACCAGCATGTTTTTTTTTTTTCAAAAAGCTCCCCAAACTCTTACTTACCTCTCCGCTTTCCTCCGCTGCACTGAATGACCAGCAGCCGCGTCCGTGATTGGCTGCCGCTCAGCCAATCACAGACGCGACTGCCGGTCCCCCCCTCTGCTTGCATTCTCGCAAGCAGAGGGCCGGCAGTGCGGCGAGGATCGAGGGGAGGTAAGTAAGAGTTTGGGGAGCTTTTTGAAAAAAGAAACATGCGGTTGGGGCTGGGGGAACATGGGGACAGAATATTAAAATCGATTTTAGGGGGGACATGCCCTTTAAAAACTACCCTTCAGGGTTTTAGTACATGCAATAAGAAAATAACCTGGAAGCACTGTCCCCTGGTGCTGACACCCTGTCATACTCAGCAATGGCAAGCCCAGATGGTCTCCAAATCATGCACCATTCAACTAAAATCAGTATGTTGTGTGTGTTCTATTTTAACAGCTGAGTTACAGCAAATGCTTTTCAGACTTGAATAAACAGTGTGTTTAGGTGAACCTAAAAATATCTGAGAAAATTCAGTACTTTTAAAGTACTAATTCAGGAAGCTTATAGGGCTAGGTTCATTATTTTTATTTAACAGATACTTAACTTGCAGATATTTTAGATTAAAATTGTGTGCCTGGTAGTTAAATAAAAACCTGCTTTTAATTCCAGTAATCCAACATGATGGACTGAATGCTGCAATCAGATTAATTTTCCTCCCACTTAGAAATCATGGCAGGACAGTCAATTTAGTTTCTTTAGGCACTAAAATATAAATAAACTTGTTTCAAATTAATATTTAGTCATTTATCAGAGTTGTTCATACATATAGCTTGATATTTCTCCTTATTATTATAATGAATCCATGATTATTAATATAAAATGGGCTTTGCAAATATTTTATTACATTTGTCCACAAATGTGGCACACTAGCTTACAACTAGAAAGGGAAAGTTTAAGTATAAACTTTGAATTTGGCTTGAAAGACTGCATTTGGGAAGGGAATTTGTGTGTTTGTGCTGCAGATTTTAAAACTCAGTAATGTCAATGAAGAGGACATTGTTGTTTTTTACTTACCCTTTAAATATGTCACATGCATTAAAGGTAGGTCAGTTGGTGGGTGTGTATTCATATCAGGTTGGGGGATAAAATACTAACAGGGAGCGTCAATAAAAGTTCTTATTGTTTAAAATGGTGCTAATTGGCGTTATTTCCTTCAAGCTATTTCTAATGTTTTACAAATCAGGGCTCACAAATGTAAAATCATATATGATTGACTTGCCTTTTGATTCTGAAACATATAATTTTTAAGTTTGACTTTTATTTGGGGTAAAGGGAGTAGTCAATTTGCTTTGGCTTTTAGAGAAAATCCCATCTTACAAAAAGAACAGTGGAAGGCCTATGGTCAAAACTCACTATAGCCACTATTGTGGACTACCATAACTGTGAACATGCTCTTACTTATCATATTTACTTGGAGTTATACTTTAAAAATAATAAATACTGTCATGGAACAAGGTGCTAAGCTGATTTAAAATGTGAATGTTTCAAAGGAGGGATCTCTTTATACAAGAGCATGATAAACTACCAAGGTTATAATGAGACTGTTGTATGTTGAAATGATTTATTTTATTTTTGTAGGGTTAGCTACCAAAGGCCCAAAAAGTATCTTTAAGCATATTTTTGTGTAAAGATGCAAAAACGCTTTGTTGTTTGTTCTACATGTTTGTGTTGTACTAAGACATAATTTAAGAGTGAATTTTACTACGGAGCCACAATCACAGGAGTTTTTGTCCTCAAAGTCCATGCTGAACGGGGGGGAGCCGGCAAGGGTTGAAGGTTACGATAGTAGTAAGAAGTAAAAGATATACTTTGGTACTTTGGCTTCATTCCACACCAACTGGTTTGCGATTTATTTTGTAATATGATCTGTATTTCCACCACCTTGTGACTACGTTTGAATGTCTGCAGGGAAGGTGTAAAAAATGTCATAAATTTCATTTTTCACTCTGATTAAATAGTGTAGAAATATTTAAGGGTGACATTGTTCAAAGTGGCAGTACAGCCAATTATCTCATCAAGTGTTTAAGCCGTTCCTATCACTGAAGTCACACTGGGAGTATGGGTTTAAAATGTCTAATAAAAAACAAAAAATAGGTAGTTTGTCCTCCCACACTACCGCTATTAATGCATATATTTTCTGTGGGGATGCCAGCTGTAGTACCGATAGCCATCCATAACATACTACAACAACGTCCATAGTGCACTCCAATCTTAAGATAAAGCATTGTTTCTAGCGCAATACGTGATGTTTAGGTGTCTGTGTGGTCACCTTTCTTCAGACAATTGGTCTCAGGGACGATTCAATCAAATGCCTTATTGCTAGAATTGTGCTAATTTTGCCCCAACAAGTCATATCTATTTAACATTTGACAGCTAACATCTGATTGGTTGGGGCAACATTAGCACCATTTTTAACGATAAGAACTTAATTGTGGAATACCTTGACTTTGTTTTCGTAAGACTGGAGTGCTCTAGATGGACTTGTTGTTCGTATGCAAGTGGTGGCTATGAACTTAACAAGGGAGGAAGGGGAGGAGAAGGGAGTGCGCACCGCGAGCGAAAAGATATCCATGGTAATAGGGTAGTGCGTGGAGACAACAACTCACGTTGTCTTTATAGATTTAACATACAGTGTGCTTCATTTGGCGGAACGGCGTAGAACTCCTGGGATATATAATTGCTGTATGCCACTTAGAATAAATGTCACTTATAAGTAAACATGTCCGTTATATTAATTTGCAGTCATTTAACCAAGCACAACAAAGATTTCAAATAAAAGAACAAATTTTCAAATTTAAACATATTTGCATTTTAGGGTTAACTATGCTAATCAATATTTTTATTCACAATACTGTAATGTATTCCTAACACGTGTAGTGCAAAAGACATGAGAAGATCTCCACATCACCTTAGAGAGCTTATTTCTAAAACTATAAAAAAACAAGCTGTCAGTAATCTGTTCTACAAGTATTTAGGTATACAAGTCTGGCACCATCCTTGTGTACTTTGTAGTATTACATTTACATTTTAAATGAGCACTTCTCTGCTTGACAGAGTTGTTTACTTAGCTGCGCCCCGCCCCACCTAATGCTTAACACCACTCTCTGCTTGATTGGGGGTATTAAATAAAAATTGCTTGGCCCTGTTTTTGCTAGTGACATATGTATCGCTTTTATTTATCCATCCAAAAGCAATGCTTTGTATTTTTTTGCTAAGCTTAACATTGTCAATTTTTTAATCTGTCCCCTTTTGCAAGCATGTAACACTACTTACAGCAACATTCATTAATGCATAACAGCCCCTCTGACAATGTATATCTGTGTGCGTGTCTTATATATTGACCACAAACGTGTGCTGCCAACAATTTTACTCTATTCTTATATATCTACCACTGTCATGGTGTGGTTCATAATATAGTGGAAAATATAGATAAAATAGTAGATCACACGGCTGGACGCTGGGAGCGTGTTGTTTTGGGAGCGCTGGTGCTTCCCAAAAACCGCCTCCCTCGCGTGAGCCAACAAACAACATCAACCATGAAAATTCAGCATGAAGACCGCAACCTCTATCCGTGAAGTAAAAAATACCTCTTTTTTATGGCAGGTTAAAAACACAATCGCTGCTGCAAGCCGCACAAACAGACACTGCACTCACAGGTAATGGGAAAAACAACCTAAAACGGCTCCGCCCCTACGCTTTTGGTGGACACCTGTCCATTCCCTCAGGGGCTTGACTGGAGTACCAGTTTCACTGTAATAGGTAGTCCTCAGCAACATAACCCCTATGGTTTCCGTTCTTATAAAAAAAGGAGGGTATATAAAAACACAAAACACACATCACAAAGTTACTAATTATGAACTCCTAGCTGTTCATACTTAATATTTGTGATGTTTGGTTTTTTTGGTCCGTGTTTTTTTTGGTGTTTAGCGAACGGACATTCGAACCTTGCAAAAACAAAACAAACATCCGTTCTAGGGTTAGCATAACGGTACATTCCGGGCGATTATCGAAAAACAGGATCCTTCCCTGGTTAGCGAACGAGTACATTCAAAAAAAAGGGTTAGACGTAAAATGGAATGTGAACGTCTAGGGTTAGCGAACGGGGGCCGTCAAATTTCGAAAATTAATCGCATTTCGATATTATGTTTGAAAATACAGAAACAACGACAAACGTAACTAAAAAAATCCAACAACCCTAGAATTCTCGAGTTTGGTCCGAGAACTCATAAGTGATTATAAACCCCATAGCGTGTATTACTATAAGGGATAATTATGCCCCTTACAGTGGGCAGATATCCTATATAATAAAAGCCTAAACCTGCTTCCGTTCACATCGTGTGTGAGCTTTTGTCTATCTGTGGCAATGCGTGCATGATAAGATAAAGTAGAGATAGACAACGAGAGGGGAGTTCTTGGCCCATTGGCCGCACCAATGCGCTGTGCATCAGATTCTCAGAGGTTTGGTCCGGAGTAAATGTATCGGTCACATGCGATCACAAATTTTGAAGGGAGAGGACTTTCTTAAATGCCTAACGTACCCGGGTATTGGCTACATTACAGGCTTAACTGCAGTAAGATTTAATGATCAGAGAAGGTTCCCTGACCATGGGGCCAGGGAACTCTGATTTGACTTAATAAACCCTTGTATAACAAGGTATAATGGGTAAATTATTTCCCTATTATGGTCATATGGGTTAAGATTTAAATAAAAAAAGGTGTTTTGGGCTGGTAAAGGACAATTCCTCCAAGATGTCGACAGACCACGCCTCCAGCGCCCCACAATTGCTTACCAAGACACACATATCGCCTAGTTATGACTATTACTGAAGAATGTCTTATGTAATTTTCTGGTAATAACTGTTATTACGATGGCACTGTTTATTGTCCAATAGGGACTTTATGTTCATGCAGGCCTGGAGACTGAAATCCCTTCTAAAGATGACTCATTGAAAGACATGGTGGGTCTCCCGTGCTGCACTGAACATAGTTCCATCAGTGGGAGAAGTAATGTTTGGTAGCTGCTTGAATAATAAATGTAACCCGGTTCAGGTCTATGTCCAATTAATACTAATATGCTGAATTCTATTTCTGAAAATTATTATGGTCATGGTTGACAATGGGGAGCGGGCAGTGAATACTATTCTTATGAAAAAAACTCTTACTTACGTAGTTGAGATGGTTTTTATAATATATATACCACTGCACCCCCCATTGAAAGTCACATTTCCGTATGTATTGTGATGAGAGTGTGTATATACCCTGATAACTGTAATAAGATATTAGAAGTCACTAAGGATGTTCCATGACTACTGTATATAAAAGTGCTTTAATAAAGGTCAAAGAAACTGCATATACTGTAACATACCATATAAATTTATAGTAGGGGGGGTGGCGCATCTTACATTGTATCCACAAAAAAAAGTATTTTTAAACAGGAGCCCCTTTCCCTCCTGCTGCAGATTCCCATTACCAACAACACAGTCGACCAGTGCAGATTTCCCTCCCTCTATACTCTCCATTCTTGGCTGCAATTTTTCCCCTGCATCACCTGAGATGCATCATATTATTTGCACACGTGGCATACATATAAACAAGGGGTTTTAGGACCCTTCAGGAATTGGGGAGAGATAAGTAACTATGAATTATCTTGGGGTTTGGTAAGAATAAGTATACTTTTTTTTCTCAGGAGGGGAAGCACTTTAATGGTCATGTAAGTTACATTTTCTCTACCCTTTACACACCCTCGTTATAGATTCTATATAAATCTCTATATAAATTGTGACAGTGGTAAGGCTAAAATATATAAGCTACTACACTACCTCCACAGTTTCATATAAGGGATTACGCCACTGAGGAGTTCCCTGACCATATAGACGCACAAGGCCAAGAGGCCAGTGGCTTTTATACATGTCAGGGCTCCAAGGTAAAGTAATATCTGTATATTTCTGTAGGTAGGTGATTATTCCATATAATACATAAGGCACTAATACAAGAAGAAAAAACAGCACAATGCAGCACTCAACCAACACATGGCCCCTCACTCAACGTCATCCACCCCCTGCCTCCCTGTATCTCCAACCTCCCCCTTCCCCTGTATACCCCATTTACCAATGAAGCTGTTTACAGAATATAAAGGGTTAACCATGGCCGTTAAAATTATGACTCATTGGAATGCGCCACTGCTCCTTATCTTCAGTGTAATTCAAATCTGTGACAGGTCCGAAGTGAGGGGAGAGAGACCAGAGTAAAGGCTGGTCAGAACTTTTTTACATTTAAATACAAACAGCAAGGTTAAACCTTTATATTCCAGAACACGTTTCATTTGTAGAAATGGAGTTAGAGGAAAGGGGAGGTGGGGAGGTGCATGGCAAGAATTCTTATTACAGTCACTCAGTGATTGCAACTGAGTGACTGTTTAAAGGATTCTCGCCAATGTACTTCCCCATTGAAACGTATAGAAGGCATTATGTATTATAACGATATGCTGCAACACACCCTGCTATTGTTTTTACATATAGTTGTAGGGGCCTAGGCACACCAGGTAACAACTTGCAAAAAATTGGTAGGTGCAACTCTCTTACCCTAGGACCGTTATTTAGAACATCACAATAAACATTAAAGAGCATCCCAGCAATCACATGCTTCTTAATTACATACAATGTGAATCACAATACAACGGTTTCAGGGATCACCTTGTCCCCTTCATCAGGTGATAATAAAATAGATAAAGGCACAAATTAGATTATGGTTATTTTAACACTTTGTAAATACGGTGATTGTATTTACGAACACTGAGTAAATAATTTCGGTGTTCTTGCAGGCAATATGGTTATTTAGACTACTTTTATAAATACTGTCCATAAAATTATCCTTATACTTCCACATATGCTGACAAGGATGCTACCCATAAACTGTTTGATATATATTAAATCAAATGTTACACCACAATAGCCAAGGCACAAAGTTGATTATTCTATTAGCTAGAAAAGCTCTAAGCTTTATTGTTAGGCCACAGCCAACGCTAAAGCCAACACATAAGGAAGTGTCACTGCTTAGTGGAAAGGATAAATTATAAGGATGCCAACCATCACAGATGAAAATAAAAGCAAAAGTGTACCTGTTTGCGCCATCTAAAACTTTGAATATTATTATATTTTTGATAGCTGCAGCAATCCAATGTCAAAAGTCCAGTGATAGTTTTTTACTGATGGAATAAAAATATAGATCACTGTAACATTTTGATAATTGCAAGAAAAAACAGAGTTTTGTGGCTAAAGAATATTACACAGGCTACTTTCATCAAAGAAAGGGCTTATATAAGGCGTATTTCTTTTTAAGTGCAGTGTCGCGCAAGTTGTTTCCAACCAGATCATGGATTCAGGAAACTGCGAGCCGTATAACCTGCACTACCATATGTCCTAGTGTATGTTGTAATTTGCTGGAATGAGCATTGAATTATTTATACTGCAGTATCAGTATTGACTGATATAAGGGTTTCCTAAGGCCAAGGCAACACTGACGAGCATGCAATCAACATTTTTTGGCGTGAATCGATGATCCAATTTCGGATTGCATCAAAACGGGCACAAGCACACTATGTGGCCCATGCTAATTGGCCACACTAGCATGCACTTTTAAACACATGATCAGCTCATATTGGATTCGCGTTTTTAAACACAGCAATGTGGATTAGCCTTTACGACCATGTTGTACTACTCTACACGAGACATAAAATAATAAAGCATCTGTACACATTGTATCGATATACAGAAAAAATATATCTTGGCTATAACCCATCAGGGGATTACTCAAAGAAAACAGTCCCTGCCAAAAAATGGCACAACCACTATGAATACCCCCGTCAGACAAGGTCAACAATGATTCTGAGGCAGCTTTATTCGTTTTGAAACACCTCTGTGTATTGTACAACATAAGTCATCACATTACCCCAAGGAACACTCCCCTCAAAAATACAACATATATTACTCTGGCATAGTATACACAGTAGCATAACTGGAAATGGCTGGGCAGCAAGGGCACTATACTGATGGTAAATTTGCTCATAACTCACTTTTCGACAGTCATATTAAAAAAGCATCCAAAAGTTCATAATTAACATAGTTTAGGACCAAAGTTTTGTGCCATGATGTAAAAGAATAACAGCTTAAATCCAAGGGGGCTAGGTTCACCTCTGCCGGTGATTGCAAAAAAACAGAATGATCACATCCGTAATGCAGTCTTACCATGCCAATAGCCACCACCCCTCAAATCAGATAAAGGCGATTCCTGTAGGAGAATTTCTAAGATTAGCAGGAATGGCTTGTCTGAATAGTATTTTTTGACCTGGCAGAGGACATGATCCAGAGTTCAACGGAAAGGGTATTCCAATACAGTAATAAGAAGGGATTCAGAGAGCATGGTAATTCCCCTAGAGAGGAAATGTTACGAAATCGTACGAGATATCCTGCAGGATTCCAAATTAAGGAAATAACAAGGTTTAAAGGGTATGTCCACCCTTCAGAATTTTTTTTTAGCATACATTCCCTCCCCTGTCCCCCCAGCCCCAACTGCTTTGTTTGTAATATCAGAAATGCTTACCTTCCTTCTTGCCTCCGCCGTGCTGCCGGCCCTCTGTGCTTGCGAGAAAATGCAAGCAGAGGGGCGGGACCGCAGTTGCGTCTGTGATTGCTGAACGCAGCCATCATGGCGCGGTTGTCGGGATTCAGTGCGGCGGAGGCAAGAGGGGAAGGTAATATAATTTCTGTGGCATTTTCTGATATACTAATAGAGTGGTTGTGGGCTGGTGGACAGGGGAATGTTTGCTAAAAAGGGTTTTACACTAGGGGGAGGTTACACCCAAACACACTGCAATAATAAGGGAAGCGCTATACACACCATTTTTTTATATATCTTGGCTATCATATATCAGTAGTGGTAGTATGATCATATGACATATTCACATTTAATATTTCCTCCAAATTAGTTTAAATCACAAGTTGCATACATATAGAGTCACAAAGTTATTCGCAAACTCCTGAAACAAGAGAAATATATGCGGCACAGTACTTGTCCTTTGTATCAGTATTTTGTGACACCTAAAAGGCATCATTTAAAGGGTATATCCACCCACCCAAAAAAAAATTATATGGACAAGGAAATGGCACAAACTTCAACCTTGTCGAGGCTTATAACATCTGAAAGATTCCAAATGTACTTACCAGCCCTCGTTTCCTCGATGCCTTCTGAAAGTCTTCCGTGCGCAAACATAAGCAGAGGGTTCAACCGTCATCCGCTCCTGTAATTGGCAGAAGGCAGTGCTCTTGCGCTTTTGAACTTCTAACTGTTTTTTTATGGTTTTTGACTTAATTTCCTGTGTCAGAGAGTTGGATTTTTATTTCCTGTTGATGTCACTTCCTTGGAGTATATTTGTTTTCTGGCGAGAGATTGTGAGTGGAATTCAACCACCAGCCGCCACCTCAAAATTCATCTAAAGTGCCGTCATGAAACGCTATTCCAATAAGGAGCATTGCCGCGCTGGGGTAATTCCTGCTCACTGACCTGTTTCTGGCTGCGCTGCTGGTGAATAGATCTTCGAAGCCGCGCTCCCTGCTGAGAATCCACTCACTTCCTGGTTACGGTCCGCTATGCAGTATGTGATCGCTGGGAAAGCACAACCCCTTCCTAGGGCCATAATATAAAACATTTTTATCGTAAAAATAATTTACGATATGGACCGTTATTTTACAATTCGATGTAATCCACAATATCGCTACCGTAAATCTACGGTACTGATATCGAAAATACAGATCGTTTTTTACGATTCTACGATATGATAGTTATTCTACGATATCGGTACTAGGTATTAACAATAGTGATATTGTATGGATTACGATCGATATTGTAAATGATGGTCCATATCGTATTATTTTTACGATAACGATATTTTATAATATGGCCCCTATGAGCCAACCACTTTGTTAAGATTTTTATTTCCTTTCTTTGTTCTTATTTTTTCTAGTGGACATCACACGCCTTTGTGCCCTCTACACAATGCAATTTGGAAGGAGCCCTGGATGATCTCAAAGAGGCTGATGAATTTGAAGATGAAGGGTCTCTAGCAATGGTCTTAATATGAGCGGTGTTAGTGGAGCAGTACACGATTTTCAAAAATCAAAACTCGATTTTCGAAATTTCCTAAAATACGAAAAATCTAAAACGGAAAAAACTCAACAGTTTCGAAATCTCTAGTCTCAAGAAGTCCAATATTGGTACATATCTCTAAAAACTCTCTGCTGTGCACCAGAGCCACTGCTGGTCCCCATTGAGATCTCTCTTAAAGTTGTCTTTCACAGACCTTCAGCGCTTCTTTATATCTGAACTATAAATAAAACATTCTGTTTTTATAATGTATGTAAAACACACAAAACATGAAACAGAAGGGAAAAAAAGTCCTAAAGAAATGCATTTGTCCTACTTCTGGTAATCATTAGCCATTACTTGCCATACTATCGACATATGGATGTTTGGTTATTTTATTAATAAATAGCCTACAATGATGTTACATAAGGATATTGAAAAATTCATAAATAAAAAATATATATCGATATATACTATATACCTTTGTTTTCCTTTTCCTTGTCTGTCATTTGTGCCCAGACATCTTCAAAGATTCACTTGCTATATTTTTCCAAAGCTGCTTTGTCCAATGGAGCGTCTTTATATCTTGTATTGTCCCTTGTCATATAGCTCTGGATGGTGTTTGTACTAATTGTTTGGCTCAACAGTAGTTTCTTTGAATTCCAACCACATTGGATTAGGCCCAAGTCAGCAACTCCCTCTGCAGCAACAACTTCCCTACAGCACAGGAAGTAGCTGATATTCTTCAAATAGCGCATATATCGCATACACTTGCTTTGCATTCCAGTATATGCGCTTTCATTGACTTGCATTATATGCGCATCTGTTGTGATGATAAAAAAACTGGAGATTACATGCGCTTTTCAGAACGCAAAAAAAATGCAGTGCATTACATCGGGGTGAAGTGGGACTTATCGGTTTTCCGCGACTTATATTAAAGCTCATGAAGCCTATAGTGGGCCTAACCCTTAAGCAATATTTATATATGATATAATATGAACTGTTTAAAACTTACTAAGTTAAAGTTTAGATCACATAGCTTAAAATGATGTTGTAGACTTTAAGGGCATGTCCACCCCCAAAACTATAATCCCCCCAACTACTGCCCCACCATTAGTGTAGTTTTAATCCTTACCTCACATCCCAGCTCCATAGGGTTTCTCCTGTAAACCCCCCCCAAAGTCCCAAACTAACCACCAGGAGGATAGCGGCTCTGCCTGCTATCTTGCCTCCGGTAGATATTTGCCATGCGCAACTGCAGCCCTTCTCCCCCTCCCCTCCCCTCCCCCTCTCCCTCCCGTTCTACTATCCCTCCCCTAGCATTAATCCCCCTTAATATCTGCTCCCCCATGTCCCCCCAGCCCCAACCAATGTTTTTTTTTTTTCAAAAAGCTCCCCAAACTCTTACTTACCCTCCGCTTTCCTCCGCTGCACTGAATGACCAGCAGCCGCGTCCGTGATTGGCTGCCGCTCAGCCAATCACGACGCGACTGCCGGTCCCTCCCCTCTGCTTCATTCTCGCAAGCAGAGGGCCGGCAGTGCGGCGAGGATCGAGGGGAGGTAATGTAAGAGTTTGGGGATCTTTTGAAAAAAAGAAACATGCGGTTGGGCTGGGGGACATGGGGAGCAGCAATATTAAAATCGATTTTTGGGGGGACACCCTTTTAAAAACTCCCTTCAGGGTTTTGTACATGCAAATAAGAAAATAACCTGGAAGCGACTGTCCCCTGGTGCTGACACCCGTCATACTCAGCATGGCAAGCCAGATGGTCTCCAATCATGCCACCTCAACTAAAATCAGTATGTTTGTGTGTGTTCTATTTTAACAGCTGAGTTAACAGCAAATGCTTTTCAGACTTGAATAAACAGTGTGTTTAGTGAACCTAAAAATATCTGAGAAAATTCAGTACTTTTAAGTACTAATCAGGAAGCTTATAGGCTAGGTTCATTATTTTTATTTAACAGATACTTACTTGCAGATATTTTAGATTAAATTGGTGTGTGCCTGGTAGTTAAATAAAAACCTGCTTTTAATTCCAGTAATCCAACATGATGGACTGAATGCTGCAATCAGATTAATTTTCCTCCCACTTAGAAATCATGGCAGACAGTCAATTTAGTTTCTTTAGGCACTAAAATATAAATAAACTTGTTTCAAATTAATATTTAGTCATTTATCAGAGTTGTTCATACATATAGCTTGATATTCTCCTTATTATTATAATGAATCCATGATTATTAATATAATGGGCTTTGCAAATATTTATTACATTGTCCACAAATGTGGCACACTAGCTTACAACTAGAAAGGGAAAGTTTAAGTATACTTTGAATTTGGCTTGAAAGACTGCTTTGGGAAGGGAATTTGTGTGTTTGTGCTGCAGATTTTTTAAAACTCAGTAATGTCAATGAAGAGGACATTGTTGTTTTTTACTTACCCTTTAAATATGTCCATGCATTAAAGGTAGGTCAGTTGGTGGGTGTGTATTCAATCAGTTGGGGGATAAAATACCTAAACAGGGAGGTCAATAAAGTTCTTATTGTTTAAAATGGTGCTAATTTGCCCCAACCAATCAGATGTAATAAGATCTGATTGGTTGGGGTAAATTAGCACCATTTTAAACGATAAGACTTTTATATAAATAACCCCCTAACTTTTTTGATGATTGGTCAAAATGAGTTTTTTTTTACTTTAGGTACTCTCTAGGTATGGCTGCCACAGTAATGGATAAGTAGATCATAGTGTGTGTGTAATGGGTCTGGTTGAGGGATATACTTTTTTGTGTTTACACCATAAAACTATTTTTTATTGAGGATAATCTAAATTCGTTTTTTTTTACTTTAGCTATCCTTTAAGTATGGCTGCCACTGTAGGATAAGTAGATCAGTAGGTGTGTGTACCTGGGTCTGGTTAGGGGGTATGTCTTTTTTTGTGTTTACAACCATAAAACTATCTTTTATTGAGGATAAATCTAAATTTGTTTTTTGACTTTAGTTACCCTTTAAATATGGCTGCCACCGTAATGGATAAGTAAGATCAGTAGGTGTGTGTAACCTGGGTCTGGCTGAGGGGTATGTCTTTTTTGTGTTTACAACCATAAAACTCTTTTTATGAGAATAAATCTAAATTAGCTTTTTTACTTTAGTTACCCTTTAAGTATGGCTGCCACGGTAATGGATAAGTGAGATTAGTAGATGTGTGTACCTGGGTCTGGTTGAGGGGGTATGTCTTTTTTGTGTGTTTATAACCATAAGCTATCTTTATTGAGGTAAATCTAAATTAGTTTTTTTTGAACTTAGTTACCCTTTAAATATGGCTTCCATGGGAAATGGAAAGTAGGTCCTAGGTGGGTGTACCTGGGTCTGTGTGGGGTTGGTTTTGATTAATAATAAAAAAAGGGTTGTTTTTTAACCCCCATGTGGCACAGTTACATACACCTACTGACCTACCCCTCCATTACTGTTGCAGCCATACCTAAAGGGTTAACTAAATTCAAAAAAACAATTTGACCAATCATCAAAAAGTTTGTTTTTTTAACCCCCACCGGCACGGTACACACACCTACACACACCTACTGATCTACTTATCATACTGTGGCAGCCATCCTAAAGGTAACTAAAGTAAAAAAATAATTTTGACCAATCATCAAAAAAGTTTGTTTTTTTAACCCCCAACCCGACACAGGCAAACACACCTACTGATCTACTTATCCATTACTGTGGCAGCCATACTTAAAGGGTAACTAAAGTAAAAAAAACTAATTTTGACCATCATCAGAAAGATACGAAGATTCAATAAAGTTCTATCATTGAAAATGGTGCTATTTTGCCCTAACCAATCAGATGTTAGCTTTCTGATTGACTGGATCAAAATTAGCACCACTTTGGGCTGGGTACACACAAAAGGTTTTTTTTGCTCAACCAAGCGTTCACTACAAACTCATCAATCCCTTATTGAGTTTTTAAATCTGCAGGCAACACAACATATTCCTTCAAATGCAGCCCTTCAAGCCACATTTCAAAGTTTATTCTTTAAACTTTCCCTTTCTAGTTTACATTGGTTTTTTTTACATAGTTTGAAGATATTTACATTTTTGTGTGATATGGCAGCAGCATTACCAGGGTCCCCTGCACTTCCCTGCTCTGAAACCTGTCAGTCAATCTGCCCTGTGTTTCCTCCCCATTGCAGCCCACTCATGGACCTCATGGTCCCTCCAGTTGCAGGCCACCCTTGGTCCATTCCCTTACAGATCCATGTGGCCCCGCCCACTCGTGGGTGCTGTGGCCCCGCCTACTCGCAGGTGCCGTGGCCCTGCCCACTCATGGGTGCCTAAACCCCACCCACTCGCGGGTACCTAAGCACTACCTGCTCACAGGTGCTGTCATTTTCAACTGTCATTTTCCAACTGTCATTTTCAACTGTCATTTTCCAACTGTCACTTTCCAACTGTCACGTTCCAACTTTCACTTCAACTGTCACTTTCAACTGTCACTTTTCCACTGTCACTTTCAACGTTTTCCAACTGTCACTTCCACTGTTATTTTCCAACTGTCATCTTCCAACTGTCATTTACAACTGTAATTTCCACTTCACATCACTGTCATTTCCCAACTGGTCACATTCAACTGTCATTTCCAACTGTCACTTTCAACTGTCACTTTCAACGTCCACTTTCAACTGTCACTTTCAACTGTCACTTTCACTGTCACTTTCAACGTGTCATCTTTCCAATGCACTTTACGTCACTTCAACTATGTTTGCCCCAACCAATCAGATGTAAATAAGATCTGATTGGTTGGGGTAAATTTGCACCATTTTAAACGATAAGACTTTATTAAATAACCCCCTAACTTTTTTGAGATGGTCAAAATGAGTTTTTTTACGACTTCAGTACTCTCAGGTATGGCTTGCCACGTAATTATTAAGTAGATCATAGTGTGGTGTACATTGTCTGGTTGAGGATATATCTTTTTTGTTTTTACAACCATAAAACTATTTTTTATGAGGATAATCTAAATTCTTTTTTTTTTTACTTTAGCTATCCTTTAAGTATGGCTGCCACTGTAAGGATAAGTAGATCAGTAGGTGTGTGTACCTGGGTCTGGTTATAGGGGGTATGTCTTTTTTGTGTTTACAACCATAAAACTATCTTTTATTGAGGATAAATCTAATTTTGTTTTTTGACTTTAGTTACCCTTTAAATAATGGCTGCGCACCGTAATGGATAATGAATCAGGAGTGTGTGTACCTGGGTCGGCTGAGGGGTATGTCTTTTTTGTGTTTACAACCATAAAACTATCTTTTATTGAGAATAAATCAAATTAGCTTTTTTTACTTTAGTTACCCTTTAAGTATGGCTGCCTGTAATGGATAAGTAGATTAGTAGATGTTTGTACCTGGGTCTGGTTGAGGGGGTATGTCTTTTTTGTGTTTATAAACCATAAGCTATCTTTATTGAGGATAAATCTAAATTAGTTTTTTTTGAACTTTAGTTACCCTTAAATATGGCTTCCTGGGAATGGAAAGGTAGGTCCTAGGTGGGTGTACCTGGGTCTGTGTGGGGGTTGGTTTTTGATTAATAATAAAAAAAGGGTTGTTTTTTAACCCCCATGTGGCACAGTTACATACACCTACTGACCTACCCCTCCATTACTGTTGCAGCCATACCTAAAGGGTAACTAATTCAAAAAAACTTTTGACCAATCATCAAAAAAGTTTGTTTTTTTAACCCCCACCGGACAGGTACACACACCTACACACACCTACTGATCTACTATCATTACTGTGGCACCATACCTAAAGGTAACTAAAGTAAAAAAATAAATTTTGACCAATCATCAAAAAAGTTTGTTTTTTTAACCCCCAACCCGACAAGGCAAACACACCTACTGATCTACTTATCCATTACTGTGGCAGCCATACTTAAAGGGTAACTAAAGTAAAAAAAACTAATTTTGACCAATCCTCAGAAAGATCAGAAAGATTCAATAAAGTTCTATCATTGAAAATGGTGCTATTTTTGCCCTAACCAATCAGATGTTAGCTTTCTGATTGACTGGATCAAAATTAGCACCACTTTGGGCTGGGTACACACAAAAGGTTTTTTTTGTCCCAAACAGCGTTCACTACAAACTCATCAATCCCATTATTGAGTTTTAAATCTGCGCAACAAACAACATATTCCCTCTCCAATGCAGCCCTTCAAGCCAAATTCAAGTTTATTCTTAAACTTTCCCTTTCTAGTTTACATTGGGTTTTTTTTTACATATTTTGAAGATATTTACATTTTTGTGTGTGGTATGGCAGCGAGCATTACCAGTCCCCGCACTTCCCCTGCTCTGAAACCTGTCAGTCAATCTGCCCTGTGTTTTCCTCCCCATTGCAAGCCCACTCATGGACCTCATGGTCCCTCCAGTTGCAGGCCACCCTGGTCCATTCCCTACAGATCATGTGGCCCCGCCCCCGTCTCGTGGTCTGTGGCCCCGCCTACTCGCAGGTCCTGGGCCCTGCCCACTCATGGGTGCCTAAACCCCACCCACTCGCGGTTACCTAAGCACTACCTGCTCACAGGTGCTGTCATTTTCAACTGTCATTTTCCAACTGTCCATTTTCAACTGTCATTTTCCACTGTCACTTTCCAACGTGTCACTGTTCCAACTGTCACTTTCAATGTCACTTTCAACTGTCACTTTTCCAACTGTCACTTTCAACTTCACTTTTCCAACTGCACTTTCCACTGTTATTTTCCAACTGTCACTTTCCAACTGTCATTTACAACTGTAAATTTCCAACTTCACATCACTGTCATTTCCAACTGTCACATTCAAGTCCCAAACATCAACTGTCATTCCAACTGTCACTTTCAACTGTCACTTTCAACTGTCCACTTTCAATGTCACTTTCAACTGTCACTTTCAACTGTCACTTTCAACTGTGCCCCTTCTTTCAACCTGTCACTTCAACTGTCATTTTTCTTCAATTGCCTCAACGTCCACGTCGCAGGTCTTTCAACTGTCCTTTTCCAACTGTCATTGGGGGTCCAACTGTCACTTTCAACTGTCACAATTTCCGGCCACTTCATCTTTTCACTGTCTAAAGTCAGTCATTGCATACTGTCACTTTCCCCAACTGTCACTTTCAACTGTCATTTTTTCCACTGTCACTTTCAACTGTTTTCAACTTTTCACTAACATCCTTTTCCACTTTCACTTTCTGGGCATTTTACAACTGTCCACTTTAAAGATGAACTGTGGTCCCAAAAACTGACTTAGGTAAATTGATAGGAAATTGAGTTTTTTGGCAACTTTTTTACATTGTTTTTATTTTACAAGTTTTGAAGATATTCATACATTTATGCCGTGTGATATGGCAGGCAGCATTACGAACGCTAGTTACCAGGTCCCCTGGCACTTGGCCTGCTCTGAAACCTGTCCAGTCCAATCTGGGCCTGTGTCTTGCTCTCCTGCCTTTCGGCAGCCCACTCATGGACGCTGCATTTCCCTGTCCATTTGCAGGCCACCCTTGGGAGCTTGCGTTCATTTCCCTTAGGCAGGCGCGCCCGTGTGGACACGCCCACGCCACTGTTGGTCCATGGTCCCCATCATCCCCATGTGCAGCGACATCGTCCTGGTGGGCCGTGGCCGCTGTCCACTCACGGGTGGGCCTAAGCCCCGGCTCGGGCACATCATTGGTCCTAAGCACCTCTCATCCCATCATGGGTCGGTCCTAAGGGCCCCCCCACCCGCCGGCTCAGGTGTCCATCCAAATGTGCTGTCGATTTTTCCAGAATTCCAACTGTCAGCTTCAACTGTCATTTGCGGGCTGTCATTTTCGTTGCGGGCAACTTGTTTTGCGCAACTGTCATTTTCTAATCTGCTGTCATTTTTCATTTTCCAACCTGTCAGCATGCAAAGCTGTCATTTTTACTGTCCTTTTTCACTGGTCATTTTCTTTTTATCAAAATTTCATGTTCATGCCAGCACTGTCATTTTTGTCATTTTTGGGGCAAGCTGTCATTTTCCGCACTGTCCATTTCTAACTTTCACTGCGATCTCACTTTAATAAAAAAATGTCATTTGTTGTAGAGTATATTCCCAACTGTCATTTCTAAACTTTCACGTTTAAATGTCATTTTCCAACTGTCATTTTCGAGCAACTGTCAGCTTTCAATTCACAATCAACCTGTCGACTTGCAACATGTCATTTGCGCACTGGTCACTTTAAATTGCAAGCTGTCATTTCCAACTTGTCATTTCCAACTGTCCTTTCTAAACTGGGCTTTTCACTGTCAACTGTCATTTTCCCGCTGTCACTTTCACAGCTGTCCTTTGTCTTAACTGTCATTTTGTTTTTGCGGGCAACTGTCAGGCTATTCAACTTCATCTGGTCATTTTTCCAAATTGTCACTTTCAAACTGTCATTTTTTTTTCAGTAACTGTCACTTTTAATAACTGGCCTTTTTCCAAGTATTGAGCTGTCACTTTGTTCAACTGTCATTTTCACGACTGTTCTTTTCCGACTTCATTTCCACTTCATTTTCCAAGTCTTTTATTATTCCTTCCAATCTGTTATTTTCCTAAGGCTGTTATTTTCGCCAACTGTCGATTTCCACTGTCATTTGTCATTGTTTTTCAATGCAACAGACTGTCATTTCAACTGTCATTTTCAACTGTCATTTCTGGGCAGCTGTCACTTTCGGGCATAGCTGTTCAGCTTTCCTTTTCCAACTGTCAATCCACTGTCACTTTTAACTGTCAGCTATTCCAATCTGTGCAGCTTTCATCAGCTTTCACTTCATTTTCCAACATCATTTTCGGGGCAATGTCATTTCCCTTTTCAAGACTGTCACTTTCCATAAAAAGGGGATTGCAAGCTGTCGCTTTCGGCGTGGGGGGGGGGTCCAACTGGTCGGGCTTTTAATCTGTCACTTTCGCAACTGTCAGCTCTTTACAGGCTCACTTTCGGGGCAACTGTTCAGGCTTTTAACTGTCATTTTTTCAACTGGTCCATTTCAACTGTCACTTTTAACTATGTCCTTTTAAGGAAAAACCTGTCACTTTTAATTTAAGAGCTGGCGTGCATGTTTACTGTCGATTTTCTAAGCTGTCATCTTTTCTAACTGTTCAGTTCACGCTTTTAATCTGACATTTTCAACTGTCATTTTCAACTGTCAATCTTCTAACTGTCATTATTCCAACTGTCACATTTCCAACTGTCACTTTCGAACTGTCATTTTCAATGACTTTTCACCTGTCATGTTGTCAACTGGTCATTTTCAAATCCATTACCATAATGTTCATTTTGTTTCTAAACTGTCAGTTTCGTTCAACTGTCATTTCCCAACTGTCACTTTCAAACTGTTCACGTTCAACTGTCTTTCCAGGTCACTGTCAAAGGCTTGTTCAACTGTCCTTATGTCTCAAACTGTATTCTGTCTTGACATGGTTCTAACTGTCATTTTGCCAACTGTCACTTTCATCTGTCATTTTCAAATTGTTTGTCAAAGCTAAAAATATCAAAAAAAATAACAACTGTCATTTTCAAACTGTCTACTTTAACTATGCCATTTCCATGTCAACTGTCACTTTTAACTGGTCATTTTCCGCAACTGGTCTTTCAAGTTCATTTTCCGACTGTCAGTTTATGCATTTTCAATGTTATTTTCCAATCATTTTCAACTGTCATTTTTGCCAACTGTTATTTGTCAACGTCATTTCAACCTGTCATTTTCAGCATCCAGTGCACTGTCCCATTGTCACTTACTGTCATTTTACAGCACTTCCAACTGTCACTTTACTGCATTTCCCAACTGTCATTTCAACGTCCTTTACTGTCACTTTTAAGTACTTACATGTCAGAACTATTCCAACTGTCACTTTAATGTCTGTTCCCGCTAATTTCCGAACTGTCACTTTTACCTGTCACTTTTAACTGTCTCTAAACATGTATCTTCAACGTCTTTTTAACTGTCATCTTTCAAAATTTATGATCTCACTGTCAAGTGGTCACTGGTCACTTTCCAACTGTCATTTATACTCTCCTTTCTGGTCACTTTACGGATTCCAACTGTCACTTTTAACTGTAATTTCGCACTGTCACTTTCAAAGGTCACTTCAAATGTACAAGCTGTCATCGTTCAACTGTCATGCAAAACTGTCATTTTCCATTTCAGTCTTTCCATCTTCATTTCAGAATTGTCACTTTCATAAACGTCATTTTCAGTGCACTTTATGCCATCAGTTCCATGTCACTTTACTTTCATTCTGATCCTGTATCAAGCATTCTGTACTTTCACGTCATTTCAACGTACTTTCCAACTGACTTTTCAAAGCTGTCATTTTCTACACTGTCATGGCTTTAAAAACTGTCAGTAAGCTTCATTTAACGTCATTCCCAATGTCACTTCCTGTCATTCCACTGTATTTCAACTGTCAGCTTTCTAATCTGTCACTTACTTCATTCCAATGAACTTACATGCCAAGTTCACTTTTAATGAAAACTGTCAGTTTCGCACTGTGCATTTTCCAACGGTCCTCACGTGGTCATCTTTCCAACTGTCATTTTCCACTGTCACTTTCCTAACTGCGCATTTTACAACAGTGTCATTTTCCATCGCAACTTTTCAACTGATGTCCAACTGTCATTTTTAACTCACTTCACTTCACTTTATGTTTCAATGTCATTTCTTAACTGTCATTTCTCTCTCACTCATCCACTGTCCGTTCTTTCAACGAGACTTTGCATGTCATTTCCAATGTCCTTTACACTGTCACTTTCCAACTGTCAGTTCCCCTGTCACTTTTCGTCTTTCCAACGTGTTCATTTACGTCAATTCGTCTTTGTCGCAACTGTAATTTCAGAAAATACAACTGGGTACTTCAACTGTCATTTTTTTAACTGTCGAGTCTTTCAACGTCTTTTTTTTTCAACTGTCACTTTTAAAGAGGGACTGTGGTCAAAAATGTTTATACTTTAGGTTAAAATGATAGGGAATTGCTTTCCCTGAGAGTTGTTTTGCAGTTTATTACACTGTTCTTTCATTTCTTCTTCTTTTGCTTTATACCTAAATCCGTTTTATTCTTCCACTTTTTTCTTGGAGCCGTATTTTCCCCGAAGCAGTTTTTGACCTATAGAGACAATTAATTCATACAGACGTTGGGGGGTCGGCATATAGGAGAAGGGTGCTTCGCTATCATCTTCAGCTAAGGGAATCTGGCAGAAGGTCTTACGGGGCGCGTAGTACGCGTGTCATATGTACGGCGCAATTTTCCGGACTTTTTTTTTTCCAAAGACTATAATGGTAAAAATCTACCTCAATTTAGATATTCCAAAACAAGTATTTTTTTCTAGTCATAAATAGCAATGGTTGACTACCAAGCCGATCCACCCCCCCACAACAGACCCAGGTACACCCACCATAATCTACTGTATCTACTATCTACTGTGGCAGCCATACTTAAAGGGTAACTAATATACAAAAAAACTAATTAGGTATTTATTTAATTAACAAGATAGTTTTATGGTTGTAAACTCAAAAAGACAATACCCCCTACCAGACCCGAGGTCACACACCTACTTGATCTACTTATACCATTACGGGCAGACATATTTAAAGGATACTAAAGTCAAAAACGAATTTAGATTTATCCTCAATAAAAGATAGTTTTATGGTTGTAAACACAAAAAAGCATTATCCCTCAACCAGCCCCAGGTACACACAGTGACTATGCTACTAATTATTATGGTGGTAGTCTACCTCTTAAGTGTATACTAAAGTCAAAAAAAACTAATTAATTATCCTTAATAAAAATTATAGTTTTATGGTTGTAAACACAAAAAAGCATTACCCCTCTCAACCTAACCCAGTACACCACACCTACTGATTTACCTTATTCAATACTGTGGCAGCCATCTTAAAGGGTACTAAAGGTCAAAAAATTGATTATTTGATTCAATAAAAAAAGAGGTTTTTTTTTTTTTTATAACCCCATGTGGCACAGTACTACATACTTACTACGCACTAAAATGAACGCTAACCTCCATTTACTGTGGCAGCGCATACCTAAAGGGTAACTGAAAGAAAAAAAATATATAATCAAAAAGAGTTTGGTTTTTTAACACCCCAAACCGGACACATTAGGTACACACCCCACCTACTGATCTACTTATACATTACTGGGCAAGCCATACATACTAAGGGTAACAAAGTAATTTTGACCAAATCATCAAAAATATACAGAGAATTCAATAAAAAGTTGCTATCATTGAAATGGTGCTAATTTTGCCTCCTAGCCATCAGATGTTAGGCTTTGATTGATTGGATCAAAAATAAGCTCTCACTATTTGGGCTGGGGACACACAAAAGTTATTTTTTTTAAAATAAAAGCGCATTTTAAAAAGCTTTTCCCACTAATACCTTGTGATGTAGCTTTAGCTCCAATCACCATAGACTACAACTGTGGTTTTTACAAGAATGGTAGCACATTCATTAAAAACATCACTTTTAATTACATTTCACTGTATTTAGAACCATTTGAACATTTCGGAATGCACTTTGTCCTTTGTCAAGCTAATAAGAACAAAATGGTATGAGATTTCCTTTTATCATTCAAGTCATTATGCCATCTAGTGTTAAAAGCCCTATAACAAAGTAACAAAAGATTAAAACCATGTTACCCACCAGAATAAAAATAACAGGATAGTACTCATGTGGCGGGGCTAGCATTGGATCCTCTAGAGAGGACTTCCACAATATATAAACCAATACATCAAAATTTAAATACACCTACTTATATTTTAAAAGTGTTATGTTTTTTGGATGTGGACGTTTTTTAATGGTGACATTCAAACAAGGTTTATTGTAAACCCAAAGATTGGGCAAAAAATTATTAATGTAGGCCAAAGCTTTCATCCTTCTTATCTTCCTATACCAAAAATACAATTCCAAATACCAATTAAAAAGGGGGACAGAATATGTAGAGTAGGTGTAGGGGGACAAAGAGATGTAATTACAAAGACGTATGAACACATTAAGAAGGGGATACCCACACTGAGCATCAGAGATGGCAGCATTACTGTTTGAGGCTGCAAGACCGGATGAAGGGGGTGTTTACACGTTGAAGCTCGTATTCTATGTTGATGTTTGGCTCACAATAAACGTTCCGACTTTGTGGTAGTACAGTCTATTTGTATCTTTGTCAGTCAGGGACAGTGGCTACGGAACTAACAGGCATACTGTTGAGGGCTCAAGTCAGGAGAGTGCACGGAAACTCCACAGGCATTACTGTTTGGAGGCTCAAGCAGGACGCGTGTGCATGGAACTCATCACGGTCATTACTGTTTGAGGCTCAAGCAGAGAGAAGAGGAGAGGAAATCTCAAGGGGCGGAGTTTAACATCAGCAAAACCTATGTAACAAGATGGTCCTCAACTTTCAAGGCCAAATTAGGCTCTAGGGGGACATAGGTACAAAAAAAATATGGGCTAACAGTATTTTTAAAATGCGCTTCCAAATAACATAGCGTTTGATTGTTAGCAGTTGGCACTATCCTTTAAGTGAGGCCAAAGTCTTTTTTCAGTATAGTGTCCCTTTAAATACACCTTATAACAGAAAATTGTATCATGTAACATGGGACTAGAATGTTTATAGCTAATACACAGTACAGAGAGTGTCTGTTATCGCGACATTTAGATGTTCTCTTTTTATATACATGCCCATCTCCTCACAGGATGCATTAATGAAGGGCCAAGAAGATTTTTGTGAAAAAGATTATATAATGATGAATATCAAAATAACATAAAGCCTTTTTGAGGAAGGCTTAAAGTTAATACTACCTAAAGTGCTCTTCTCTTGTATGGATTGTTATTAATTTGCAGTTACAACTCCAAAAGTGCTACTCGCAAAACGTCACTCGTGGGCCTTCCAGTTTCAGCCAGCCCCGGCATATGCCACTTCGTGCGTTCAGGCGCTTGACAAGAGGAGGAATTTCTTAAAAAAAAATTCTTAAAAAAAAGAGGGGTGGGGTTGTTGTTTGTTTTTCCTGATTTACTTAAGCATTTTTATTTTTCCTGTGAGCGTTAATATGAGCCAATTTAAGAAGTAAATCGAACAGTTATGAGATTTACAGAATCTGTTGTTTTGGTCATAAGGGCAACAACCTATTCACATTTGAAATAATAACCTTTATACTGTTGAGATTTAAAAATGAATTATAATAATGCTGTTCAAGGCCTCTAAATGCAATAATATAAAATAATATAACATGCAAAATATAGTTATTATAATGAACAACATGTAGATCCTTGCCGAGCACTGGTCCCCAAGTACTGGAGCTAAATGAAGTATTTCCTGGTAACTCAATACACTTTCAAAAGATCCTCATTTAAAGTCTTAAAAAACTGCAAACTGCGAACAGGCGAGAAACACAGAAAATATTGAGTTGCAACCTTTAAGAACGTTGGCGGTGCCTGGGCCCTGACAGGAATGTTATAGCAATCATAGTAATTTAGATCATTGCCAAAGGTCTCAGAGGTTGTTGTTAATGGTTATTATTACTGAGTGATGCTGAATTTTTTTTCTTGTTTCCATACTATTTTAGAACACTGCTTTTTCAATTTAATTGGTAAGTACCATATCGTCAATTATAAAAGAGAATAAAGCAAAACATGTATTTATTAGCTTTTCTAATTCCACCATTAAAGAGAAACCCTTACACATGATAATAATTACTAATCTGATACTAAATCACATCAATTTCAAACAGCGCTCTGTCCTTGTTTCTCGGCCTGGTATTCTTCTTACTTAGTTTGTCAGCCCTCACTTATATGTGTGGTGATCATTTAAGAAGAAATACATAACTAATATGGAACTTAAGTTTAAGTGCTCTCTGCATATCATAATAACAGTATTTTCTAATGGGGTGGACTCTCCCTTTAACTATTCCTAGACTGGTCCCTTCTCCCTGCATTGTGCAATAGGGAGTCAGGAGCGAGAAAGAGAAGTTAAGTACACTGATCTAAAAAACCCAGGAGTTAAGGGACCAAACACTTTATCTACAAAGGGTATTCTTTTATTTGTTGACGTGTGACGGGTGGTGTAGTACGACTCTTCGCACCGCCTTAAAAATTAGCAGCTTGTTGATGGATAAAGCATCTCGTAATTGCAGCCCTAATTCTATGATAATGGGTTTTTTTGTGACCGCCCAGCCCCCCACGTGGAAATACAGTTATATGCCGTTTGCACTGTCAGCTAATGTTGCATATCCGAGAAATAGAATTCTCTATCTCCAAGGTCATTAGCACATTCAGTACAAACCAATACAACCTGCAAAGGGCTGTTTAAAACAAGCTCTGTGCTATAACAGACAATAACATACCTACCCAGTGGAGTTGAAGATCTGTCGTAGTTCGCCCTTCTTCCACAATCGAATCGATACATGATTGGTCTGTTTTGGGATGACAGCATCCCTTTAAAGGGGAACTGTGGTCCAAAATGACTTTAGGAGAGGGCAATGGTGGTAATTGATAGGAATTGGTGGTACAAAATGACTTTAGGTAAATTGGTGTACATTAATAGGAATGTCCCCTGAGAATTTTGCAGTTTATTTTATTTCATGTTATTTCGCATAGTTTTGAATGATATATACGTTTGTGTGTGTGATTTGGCAGCAGCATCAGCAACCAGGGTCCCTATCCCCTGCACTTCCTGCTTCCTGCTCAGAAACGGTCAGTCAAATTTTCCTGTGTCTCCTCCTCCCATTTGGCAAGCCACCGCTGGTCCCTCCACTCATGGACCCCACTGGGTCGCATCCAGGTTGCAGGCCCCTCAGGCCGGCTTATCTTACAGCCCCATGTGGCCCTGTCCACTTGCGGGTGCCTGAGGCCCACCCACATCACTGGGTGGCCGTGGGTTACTCAGACCGCCCCCCCCCACCAAGAAAACTCTGTGATAATCCAGACTTTCAGGCAGAGTGAGAACTCTGTTTTCTCACACAGTGAAAGAGAAGGGCTGTAGAGGCTCCCTTACCTTTTCTGCAGGAGCGGTAACCACCGCAGAGAGGAGGGGGGGACTTCCTTTTATCCACTCACACACAGTGAGGGGTCGAGGCTGTGCTACGGGGCCGCACTGTGGCAGGAGAAGCATCACACACACTCCCAGCCCAGCTAATGTCACAATCATCCTCCCACCTATTAACTTTCTGTCCGTTCTTTCTAGTATAACTTGGTTCGCTGTGAAGCACGTAGTTTGTATAGAGAGTGGTTTATGGATCTCGTTTTTAAAAGGTAGGAAACTGGCCTTCCATTTAATTAAACTTAAACTTGTTTTGAGACCACAAAGAATCCCCTTAAAGGCATACACATTTTATGGCAGAATATACCCAAATGGGGAATATGAATCTCAGCAGACTTGTCTCCCTAAGCAAACAGACTTGTATTAAATATGAATAATACTCTGGCATCTTCCTAATGCTTCCTGCTGGCCCATGATCTCCCTAACCCACGCAGTTCGGGGGCTATCCTACGCTTTCTGTTCTACCTCATGGCCCAAGCTTCCCCCAGTGGGATCACTGCCTCATTACTCATGTAACCTGTGCGTTTTAGCGCATGAACTTTCACCTTCCACCCGAGCGTACGGAGATTTTTTGGTATTCCTGTCGCAAACCCACCAAGTAGCAGTTTAATATAATACATCTATAGCGAATATCCGTAATAAGGACAACCCACCCTCGTTAAGAAGCATCTGTAGTATAAGAAGTCGGCACTTTAAAATAGTTGATATACATACTTACGCTTGGTCTCTTGACTCATTATGTATGGCCTCTATGGCTGCTGGATGACCTTATGGAGAACTGAGCAAGTTTAGAAAATGTTTACTAGAGCCTGGGAATGAGCTCATAGAGGCAGTCTAGGAGATTTACTTCAGTCATTGCTGTGATGTCAACTGTCAAATTCCATAACTGACACATTTACTACTGGAAGATCCAGGAAGCAAACACTATGGGATAACAAGGCTGGTATTGTGGCAGCATATCAGGTTGGACTTATTATTTTAGATTTCAAACTATTAACGCTTTAGGGTTTTTGGGGGGGGTGATTACCTGTATGATATAAGTTTTCATTTTGAGGCTGTGACTTTCGCTGCTTACAACATAGGAGAGATCCTGTTTTAAAAAGACATTCATATCATAATGTTATTCAATAATATGTCGCTGGCTAACATGGCCTACTATTATTTGTTGTTGAGATCAGTTAATTAGCTCACCGCCCCCTCCGATTGCTTTAAGAATACGCAATGCTCCCCCCCCCCTCCGGCATTTAAAGATCTCTCCTCTCTCTCATCCTCCCTCCTCCACCCTCCATCTCTTCCCCACTCTCCTCTCTCTCTCTCCTCTTCTCCTAACCCTTCT